>OU744448.1:21074663-21674663 GCA_916610825.1 Haliclystus octoradiatus
TCTATGGTGTGTTTAGAGACTTATATGGCTTGAATGATACAAATAATATAGTTATAATTATCATTATATATGCTGTGATTAGTGTAACGATGCTGGATTAAGATATATAGGATAAATCGTTACTAGAAATACACATATACGAGAGAATGATGAATCGTTATTTTAGGTCTTGTTCTAATGACGGTAGGCAGAGGACTGTTATTGATATAGTTATATAAGTGAATTCAATGATTAAATATTGGAATACATGACTGAGAGGCTTAATGATAAGAGGCTAAAATATTATACACTAAAATTGCCTGTGAAGCATTTTTGTTAATATTTTTACTTTCTGTTTTGTGTCAGAAGTACCAATAGCTTAATCCAGGCAAACGGTCCATACTTTTGATATACGGAGATGTCCAACTATTAAAGATTGAGAACCTTTTTTCAAAATTCAGGAACAAATTTTGTTAAAACTGCATTTGTAAGTGTATAGCTTTTATTGTGATGAACTCAAACTTCTAGAATAGTATTGAAGGGTTACCACATACTTGCCATGTTTGTATTCATATTTACTAACGAGAAAATGTTGGGAGACACGAGTGAAGCGCTAAAAATCACTCGCTCGGAGCTCGTGATTTTTAGCTTCCCGAGTGTCTCCCAACATTTTCGAGTTTAGTAAATATGAATACAAACATTTGCAAGCATGTGGTAACCCTTTTCTAAAATAAAACAAATGTCGGAATCTCATTCGACGGCGAATTTTCAATTCATGAATTCACAATTTAAAATTCAATTTCAATTCATAAACCAAGCATGAAGAGAATCCCACAACAAGATAGATTTTGTCGAATAAAGAAAGACATATACAAGAACGTCTGTAATATAAGTGGTACAATAGTTCTTAAGCAAATTAATGCAGTAATTGTTATTTAAATTTTAGGTTTACCTTGAAACAGCATAGCCTATAATTGTCTTTTCATTCTATGTTTTTTGTTTTGCATGTTACACTATGGTTACACGACCAATAACTCATTTACCACGCTTTTCGATAAATAAAAACATCTTGAGCTAAATATCGTTTTGTAAATCGTAGCCATTATTGAGATATTTATTGGATTGTTGTTATCAAAAAATTATAAATTCTGTATTTTATCACAGATCATACTTTTTGAAGCTTGCGGTTTTTCCCGGTTTTCGGAGCCATGGATTTCATGCACGCTATTTCGACCAATCAGATCGCAGAAAACCTTCGTGATATTTTAGAAAACCTTTTCTTTAATAGAAATATAATAACGATAACTAATAACTATAATAGCATAATAAGAGACAAAGATGAGGCAAAAACCTATTATCTTCAGAAGGTAATACTGTCTGAATATCGCAATTAATTCATCTTTGTCTCTTATTAAATGATGCTCTGTTTTACCCAACATTGCATTTTCATATTCATAGGTGTGTCTGAGTTTACACTTGCCACAATTATTTTTTTTTTTAATTTATTAGAACTATAATAGTATGAATAGTACAACTGGTCTGACAAGTGTTTCGTTCCTTCCAAGGGAATCACCAGAGAGAGACCTTTTAATAATAGTAATACCAATATAATGTCAATAACATTACCTTGGCCTTATACCTCTTAAGTAAATACAATATATACTTTATCGAACCTTAGCAATGCTCTTACAATTAATACAAAGAATATATAGGACGTATTAATAAACTAAGTATTAAACTATTTGCTTTTAACAAATGTTAGGGCATTCTTTATTTTGATTTTATTCATTCTTTCATTCATGCCTTTTTTTGATTATGTCATTATAACATAGATATGGCCTTCGAAAAAGCAACTTTTTCAAATTGATAACTTATATTATATTTTTGCCGATCCTTCATTTGTAACTTAATTTAAATATGTTTCTTATTACGTGCACAAAGCTTGTGTAAAACTATCATATATAACACAAGCGAATATAACACATCATGGATATAGATGTATCATATTTTATTTGACTTGAAACGCCAGCTCAAGGGGTACGTTGAACACTAGTATATTTTCAAATGAATTTCCCCCTGGGGAAGGGGGTTTTGTAACTTCAGAACTTTTGTAAGTTGTGTACGCGTGCTGTTTAGAAAATCTTGCTATAGCACCCCAATATTGCAAGCTATGCTGGATATGACTTACCTCATCATCACAAATGATATTTTTTCGGACATTTTGCACCAGATATGCTATTTTGAAACCTCACAGTAGGAATCCAAATCTGAAAAATTGATACCCCAAAATTGTCAGCATGGTCCCAAAATTATTCCCCGAAAATGGCATATCCCCGTGTAGCGCCTATACCAAGTCCCACCGGGGACATTTGCAGCCACAGAACGACCAAATATCATGATTACAAACATTGAATGTATTGTTTTCAGTCATTGTTACCCAGGATAACCGACCCGTTGAATAATTGCTTTAATTGTTCATGATTGTTATTTCACAAGTCGTATAGGGTATTGCTCGCCATTGCACCAGTGAAATCATCACAGATAAGCTATTTCTACATACAGCATCACGATCTGATTTCAATTTCAAAATAAATTTATCCATGAGAATCCTTACATCCTCAGCGAGAAACAAGACTTAGACAAGACTATTCTTACTTTTACGTTTACGAAGTTGCTTTTACACAAACGGATCGTTTGTTTGTTGGTTAACAAGAAAATCAAACGTGATTTTTTATTGTAACAAAGGACAGAGAAATGTTGAACAAGTCATCGTTTACAAACGACATGTTTTCTATTATTGATTATAATTGCAAAAGCACGAGGGAATTTTTCGACTTGGATGTGAATAGATCAATTACAGATTATATATTTGGTGTTATTGGCGTAATCCTGATAGTCCCTACGGCATTATCTAATATTCTTGTTATTATATCTATTCTGAAAATACGCTCTCTTCGTTCAGCGGAAAATTCCATTCTTATTATTTTAGCAGCTAGCGATGCATGTACTGGAGTATTCCTGTTACCTTTGTTTTCCTATTTACATTTAAAGGACGCGTATAATAATTGTCTTATAGTTCTCTCGTCGCAAATTGTTGCCTTTACATTATTAACATTCACTGTAATTGGTATGATTTTAGTAGCAGTTGATCGTTATATAGCTATATTTTATCCATTCAAATACATCAAGTTTACGAATACTAGATCTTTAACAATTATAGCGAGTTCATCATTTGGATCTTCGCTTTTACTAAGCATTTCAGCAATATTCACAAAGGATTACGAATTATTAATTAGAACATATACATTTTTACTGACATTCATGGTGTGCTGGAGTGCATTTGTTCATATAAAATCACTTCGACTATCAAGAAAGATTCGTGAACAAGATCAAACTGCTCAAAAGAGCAAGGAAAAACATTTGAGAGATAAAAAAATTACTCATATGATATTTATTATTTTGATCATCATGTTGATTTGTTACATTCCCTATATTGTTATATGTGCATTGTTTAATAGTACGAAACAAGGACACGGGAATCCAACACTGCAGAAGATTGCTATGGCAAGCGCGATATTACTCTTATCAAATTCACTAATCAATCCATTTATTTACTGTTGGAAAATCAGAAGAATTAGAGGGACAATTATGAGGATTCTCAGACAGAGGAATTTACGCATACGTCATATTGTGACCTCGAATACAGATCGAAATAGGAATGGAACTAAAATAAATCGATATTGATATTCTTTTAGAGATATAGATTAACAAATCCAATATAAATTGTATGCTTTTATGTAGAATCATCGCTGTACAGTATTTAACACCTGCGATTAAGCACAAATGTCAATATCATTCAGAATATAAGTGAATTTGATCGGACTGTATTGAATGATTTAATATCATTGCTTTTTTATCTTGCTTTTATGTCAAATAAGACAACATATTTTAATTTGATAAAAATGATCCCCGCCAATTTCATATATATTACGACTTTATCAAGACTATCCGTTATATAGATAGATTACCCATGATAGTTGACTGCGAACCATTCCATTTCTCTTTTATATTCTCTCCCAGACAATAAGCTATATACCTCGAACGTGGCTGAATCTTCTATCCCGTATCTCTCTACTTTTTGTAGTCCTCACTTTCCTTTCAATCCATAACTAACATTACAACGTAGTTGCACGGGGGTAACTTCCATACTTTTGGTATACGGGGACGTGGTATGCTTAGTCATGACAATTTTTTTGAGTGCAATTTTTTCATTCTGCAAAAATATTCTACCTATGAATTTTTCTTTTTTTCTCTTTGCTTTGGTTAAATCTGTCATTCATAAAAAGATATTTGGGGTATCTTTTTCATCATGTGGAGCATTTTTATGGTCATTCTGCCAAAGTTTCATTTGAACGACCCCATCGAAGCGCAATGGAAGTTACCCCCCCGGGCGTAGTTGTGATTCCTTTTTACAAATTTGTAGTTAATCCTCTTTGTAGGAAAAGCTTACAAGCAAACTATATACCGTCTCATTATTGTGTTTATACTCTTTATCAATTAATTTATTATAACATAACATATAATATGCCAAGTTTAGGATTTTTAAAACGATTTTTAATTATGAGGTATAGTACAAAGGCGTAAAAGTTATCGGTCGGGAAGATGACTTCATGGCACTCTAACTAATTTGCTATATAATAATGTTTTGAATGAGAGACACTTCATTTCGACTTTATTATACGGAGTAGCGGCATATAGAACACATGACAATCTACAACAGTTTCGATTTATCCCGCTGAAATCATCGTCAGGCAAGTGAAAGAGAGAGCAGAGAGAGAGAGGACAGGTTTTCAAGCTAGGTTTGTCGCAAGAGAGAGTTAATACATTTATTTCACCCATCCAGGGTAGACTTTCAGTTGGCTCTAAAGGTAACATTAGTAACTTTTAGTTTCCACTAAAGGTTACATTTCAGACTATTTACATATATATTGTTGATAAAAATAAGAATAAGAGTTTTTTTATTTATTTTTTTATTATTTATTTATTATTATTATTATTATTATTATTATTATTACTATTATTATTATTATTATTATTATTATTATTATTATTATTATTATTATTATTATTATTATTATTATTATTATTATTATTATTATTATTATTATTATTATTATTATTATTATTATTATTATTATTATTATTATTATTATTATTATTATTATTATTATTATTATTATTATTATTATTATTATTATTATTATTATTATTATTATTATTATTATTATTATTATTATTATTATTATTATTATTATTATTATTATTATTATTATTATTATTATTATTATTATTATTATTATTATTATTATTATTATTATTATTATTATTATTATTATTATTATTATTATTATTATTATTATTATTATTATTATTATTATTATTATTATTATTATTATTATTATTATTATTATTATTATTATTATTATTATTATTATTATTATTATTATTATTATTATTATTATTATTATTATTATTATTATTATTATTATTATTATTATTATTATTATTATTATTATTATTATTATTATTATTATTATTATTATTATTATTATTATTATTATTATTATTATTATTATTATTATTATTATTATTATTATTATTATTATTATTATTATTATTATTATTATTATTATTATTATTATTATTATTATTATTATTATTATTATTATTATTATTATTATTATTATTATTTTTTCTATTTATTTATTTATTTATTTATTTAACTATTCAATTGTGTTGCTCTCGTCTTTTTACAAATGTTTGATAGCTGGGTATTGCGAGACATGATAGAATATGAAGGTAATTTGAAGCCTCTTTTCCACATTCATTACAATGACATTTATTTGTTGGTTTATGATACGTTTGCACATCACATACTAAATGATGAAAACCATGCATCGATAAGCGAGTAATGATATGCTTGTTGGGTTGGTTTGATAGTTTCCACCAAGTAATGTTGGCCATAGGAGATAATAGTGTAAAAGCAGTGATCCATTGTCTAATTTTTGCTGACAAGTTATTATTTACAGTATTAAGTGCAGATTGATTTAGACAGAATTTTTGCGAAAGTTCAGTGGATAGTGTTGGGACTTGCGTGAAGAAATGAGTTAAAAAGTTTGATGAATACATATAGAAACTTTGAGTGATCGTTTAATGAAATGACTTTTGACGGTGTTCAGATCGGCTAATTGTGATGACGTTAAGTAAAAGGAAATTTAAGAGAGTACAGGTTTGTCGTAAGAGAGAGAGAGAGAACATGTTTGTCGCTATCCAGTATGGAATGATTTTTTTCTGTGATATATTGTTCATTTTTCAATTCTACGTTCGAGAAACCAATCCCACTGATACTAATTCGCTGCTATATAAGATACCAATAGTTTGACATAAAATGTATAATATCTCAATTAAACTTTTTTTTATTTTCTTTTTTTTTGTTGTTGCTGAAAAATTCAATATAATTTATTTCTTCATAAATATATATATATATACATTCAATAAAATGTTAACTTTAAACAGAACTATGTGTCATTTAAAAATTTGCCTAATATACCCCTATTCTAATTTATCTAATTAATCTATTTCAAAATTGTTCTCAACGTCATCATTAATAAAGGTAACCCATGATACTATTAGCATTCCCTCTTTGTACTGCCACTGAAATCCTCGCTTTTAAATATTTTCCTGCATTTTTTTTCTGTGACCTGTGTAGATACTCTCAACCTTGAAGATAGCTGCTTTAAGAACAACGTAGCAGCCGATCCGTACGAGCCCATCGTCTCTATGGCTACGGGGATGAAGATGTACTTTGTTGACAGCTGCCTATACTTTGTGATCTTCTTTGCTTCGGCGTTTTCAGCAGCTGCTCCTGCTGTGAGAGATGTTCTTTCGATATGGCTGGGAGCAAGAGTATCAGGACATGTGAAGTCCCATAAAGCTGAGCTACTTTTTTCCCAAGGAATTAGGGTGATTCCATCAGGTCTTTTAAAATCTGTTCTTGCTAGGCCTTGAGGCTCAAGTTTACAAGGGACGCTTGCAGTGCACAAAGCCTTCTTGATGATGACTTTTACTTCATGGTGCCTTGCATATCGTCCAGAACTCTTTTTACATGAAAGGCCGTGGACTCCTTGTTGATCTACTAGTTGGCCGCATTTACATATATGGGATTGTACCGTCTCCAGTCCCAATCGGAATGAAATTATTATGCGTAGCTGATTGTTATTAAGCATTAAACCCCCTGTTAAACCCATGGCGGGTGACGGGAGTGCATTGAGCCATGCCCCAGATAAAATTAAATCTCTCAATTAAATATATTCTTGATTGTACGATAGTTTATCGATTAGACTGGTTAGGAAAGCTATTGTCCGCCATCGCAAATGTTATTGTCTAGCAGGCTCGGGAACACGTGACGTCCAAGTTGCATCGATTTTATAAAAAGATATCTTCGATACAGCGATGGGCGCTTAAAGACCTTAGATTGAACATGTTGTTGCACGATATTATTGAAAAAAAGTGACTAATATAACACCATTTCTATGATAATTGAGACAATTCATGAGCTATATCGAAGTCTTACAATGATAAGATTTTATTTCATACGAAGCGCTATCATTGTAATTTGCTTTAACTTGACCATGAAATGGCTTAGGATTTAGATATATTTAGCGGGAAATGTGACACGAGTCTACTTTATTTACTGTTTCTGTTCATTCTTCATATCTATTGAACCTCAACTTAGTTTTCAATTAATTATTGCCAATTGTTTCCGGGCTGAAATTGGAAGCAGGGATTGATTTTGATATAGAATTCTATTCGCGAAAAGTGTATTCGTCATTGCCAATGTGTGTCCAGCACTTGCGGTTAGACGGATTATATTGTTATCATAGTTATATTATGCCTGGTCAAAATTGTGGCTTTTATGGATACAATATAGTCATATAGGTGATTTTCACCCTGGCAATCCTATGGAAAAATTGTCTTTTCTCAAATACCGACTTGCCGTAAAAACGACGGGGAATTTACCATTGAGAAGAAAACCAAAGCGCACGGAGAGTGGATCAATGTCTTAGCTCGAACATGTGGGGTTAATGTACATTTACAGTGACAATTTGATGCCACTGAATACAATTCATTTATGTGAATTAAATTCTGACCCTGAGGACATTGATACATACAGCAAACGTAAAATGCTAATAATAAGTATAGTATACCAACAAGGAATTTACCAATCAAGCCTTCAGAACAACGGGAAATCCGGAACAGGGATGTCCCCGCTAGAAAATTATTAGAGAGAATACCTATAGAAACCAGTCAAAGTCAAGCTGATGTATTTGCTGCATTAAAATAAAGTTTACATAAAATTAAATTGGATCCATGGGAATTGGTAATTACAGATGTGCATGTTAAAATTATTTATGATGATAGGGAGACATCAATTTCAAAATTTTTGGTACTGATTCCTCAGAATATGCTCGTGACGTGTTTTTATTATGGCTGGAGAATTCTCTCTGTTCCTCAATTGGACATTAATTCATTTACATTGAAATCAATCCTCTTTGTTTGATTTAAAAGAATTAAAATTATCACTGCATTGCCAACAGAATTCTCTTATAAAAATACTATTATACATCATGTATCAGTGCACCCAGGATTTGATGCTGAGCAGCCACCATTTGCATCATATTCTATTGTCCGCAGTAATCATTGCCAAATCCTTATTTTGGATGAAACAGACAAACATTATTGTGCAGAATGTAATAGACTGGCAGATATTCAAATAAAACCTTTTCATTGAAATACCATCTAAAATATTGCAGTTCCCCCAACCTGCTAAAAGAAAAGCCCCATTATCCGCATGCGGAACGCTAAAGCTAGTTGCCACTGTCAAAGCCAACAGACTAAAATGTAATCACTTGGAGGGCGAGTTGGAAAATTTAAGAAGAGACATTGAGAAAAGGGGTGTACATGTCAATGAAAACCTGCAAAATGACTTGATGAACATTATGGAGGGAGCACACATTTTCATATGTCCCCTCATATGAAATTGGTATGGGATGAACAGAAACGCTTGAATGAAGCATCAACCAAGGGAAGAAGGTATCATCCCCAATTCATAAGGTTCTGCTTGTCGATTCAGGCAAAAAGTTCCTCTGCTTATGATCAATTGTCTGAGGTTCTCAATTTACCAAGCCAGAGATTTCTGAGAAATTAAAAACATACATTCAAGGCACGCCCAGGCATCGTCAAAGAAAAAGTTGAAAAGCTGAAATTAATGACAGCAGAATACTAAGGGACTCAAACGTATGTTTGTATTTTAATGTTCTTTCACTTAAATTATTTAGTAATGCATTTCAATTGACCACTATTGACAGGGTCTGCTATATAGAGGTAATAAATATGTTTTATCAATTTCAATTTTTCAAATCTTGATTTACATATTTCTTCTTTAGATATGTTGGCATTCTATTCGATGAGATGAAGATAAGCTGTGGTCTCGTTCTTAATAAACACACTGGAGATGTTGTTGGCTATGTTGACATTGGTGATCTTGCTGAAGACTATGCCTCATTCTCTGATGTCCATGAATTTGCAACCCATACCCTGGTATTTATTGTAAGCGGTTTATGTCCCGGGGGTAACTTCCATTGCGCTTCAACGGGGTCGTTCAAATGGAACTTTGGCAGAATGACCATAAAAAATTTTCACATGATGAAAAAGATACCCAAATATATTTTCATGAATGGCAGGTTCAGCCAAAATAAATAAAAAAAAAAGAAATTTCATAGGCAAAATTTGTTTTGCACTATAAAAAACTGGCAAAGGCGTCAAAAAGATACCTCAAAAAGAATTATCACTAAGCATACCCCAAAGATTTTGAAAAAAGTACCCTTTAATATTTGAACGTCCCCGTATACCCAAAGTATGGAAGTTTCCCCCCGGGGTTTATGTACCAGTGTAAAGGCAGTAGTGACCTACCATATGACAGGTTCAACTCGGTGGCACATCATTTCAGCTATGGCCATTATTCTGGCAGGTCCTATTTACGTTGGAGCTGGCTATCAGCTTAAAAGTGGTTTTTTCGGTCTGTGATGGTGCATTGCAAAACAGGAAGTTTTTAGAATGCATCAGCATCTGCAAGTATATCCCTCCACTGATGAACATGTCGAGAGCACTTTCCCAACCTATTTTGCTGTGAACCTGGCAGATGTGAGCCGAAGATATATTTTATAGCAGACGTACCCCATTAGATAAAAGCAACCAGAAATTGCTTACTGTCATCTGGGCTCTCTGATAAATCAACCCGGCTGATGGAGAACAATAGTAAGTTAATTACGTGGAGCCACATTGTAAAAGCCTACTACTATGACAGCGAAAATAGGTTACATCGACTAAATAAAATTGGACCTGATCAGATACGTGTGTCCTCATTTTGAAAAATGCAGGTCTTATTTGCCATACAACCATTCAACTCCTTAGCAAAACTATGGCATTGGCTCTACGTCATTATCTGCCAGGTGAAGCAGAATGAAACAGGTAATTTGTGTTCTCTAGTGAACGATTTGTTCGATATGTACAATGTGAGGTCTAACACAGAACACAAAAGAACAAGGAATTCCAATTTGGCACCCTACACATCCGTTGATGACCCTAGACTGGAATGGATGAAAAATGAATTTCTGGCCTACTTCATTTAATTGGAAAAAATCAATAGCAAGCCGACCAGGGGAATATTCAAAGGATGAAATGGGTAGAATGTTTATTTCGCAGCAAACATTCGAAGGATATCAAATCACTGTAAATTCTACTGTTGAATTGGTTAAATTTCTCTTGAAAAGTGGGTTTAACTATGTCCTTACAGAAAGATTCATGCAAGACGTACTTGAGGAATATTTTGGATACCAACGCAGTCATGGAAGGAGATCCGACAACCCTCTTGCAAACAAATTTGGTAATAATGATCAAATAATAAACATGCAGCGCACCATAGCACCACAGGGGGAACACAAAGGGGAAAGCACACATCTAAATGGGCAACTGTATCGGATGCCCCATTGCTAAAAAAGAAATCAAAATAAAACAAGAACCTGTATGAGCTAGCATATATAATCATCATTCTCAAATGTGTTGAGATATATCAGAAACGCTGTCAATTATATATATGAGTGCAGTTTATATATAAGGTAGTTTAAAATTACAGTGATAAATTTGGACATTATTCTCTGATAATATTGATACTGCAGAAAACTAAATATAATTAATCGTCCAGAGAGTGAATTAAAGTTGGCATCAAAAATGTTGTATTAGAAAGTTTATAATTAAGAATGATAAATTATTTATGTTACAAGTTATCTTTTTAATACTGATTAAGATTAAGCATAATTTCATAGGCCTACCTCATTTGAAAGAGATTTTCTTAATGCCTTCTGTCTCTTATCAATGTGCTGTTGTAGGTGGTATTTTTTACAGACATCTTTGGGATGTGAAAAACTACGCAAAGTTAATTACATTTTTAAAATATTAAGTATAGACATAGCTCACCACACTCTTTAGGTATTTCACATTCATGAGCCAGAAGCAAAGAGCTCCACAGTGAGATTATCGTGAAATCTCTCAGACTTTCCATTAACATCTGTTCTGTTGGACTAATTTTTATTCGAGTCCCTACAACTTTCCTGAATTTTTCTTCGACAATTTGAACAGTTTGTAAAACTGTTGAGTTAGGATTCCACAAACCACCTGATATGTTTGGATTTGTACATAGTCACAGTGCTGAAATGGCCCTCATGAAACTCACACAAGATTGTAGAACAGCCATCAACAAAAAACAAACTACTGCAATCGTCTCCCTCGATCTCTCCAAGGCATTTGATATGGTACACCATAAACTTCTGATGGAAAAATTGAGAGCTTACGGTGTAAATCCATCAAGTTGTAACTTAATCAACAATTACCTAAGTGGAAGAACACAATCTATCAGAGTTGAAAGTCAGACTTCCTCGCCCTTCTCCTGCCCTCGGGGAGTCCCACAAGGATCGATAATATCACCACTACTATTTAATATCTACGTAGCAGACTTTTCATTTCTTCCAATAACCTCTTCTATCATACGATACGCAGATGATACAACGCTATACTATTCCTCCAACCACAAAAACACTGCTGTCCAACACCTCAACAAAGACTTGGAAAAGGTGCACCAATGGTTCCAGCTGAATTGTCTAAAACTGAACCCCTCAAAAACTCAATGCCTACTAATCACTCACATTCCAGAACCCGACATTCACGTTACGAGCGCAAATCTTCTAAGTACTAATCAAATACATAACAAAGACATTACAATCGATGATGTAACCTTACCTTGGCTCAATATAATAAAGATACTCGGTGCTCACATTGACAGTAGATTAAACATGAGATGTCATCTTCGCAATTGCATCAGAAAAGCCAATCTCTCCCTATATCAAATCAAACAGGTTAAAAAATCCCTAAACCCACACCTTGCCAATACACTTTACAAGACATACATCCGTCCTCACCTAGAACATTGTAGCCTACTTCTTCTTGGAATTAATCAAACGGATAGACTAAAATTAGAAAGAATTCAAGAAAAATCACTAAAACATCTAACACGACCCAATACTGGTAAAGAATATCGCCTTCCATCTCTACACGTCAGAAGAATAGTAAAATTAACCAATATGATCCACAAAACACTCATAACAGAAACTCCAAAACTTTTACACTCCCTCTTCAAGATATCCAACACTAAATATACGTCATCTTGCCGTCCAAACAAACTCATCCCACCCATTTGCAGAACAACCCTTATGAAATGGTCGATTGTAGCAGTAGGTACTAGAGTTTGGAACTTTATCCCGGAAGTAATACGTGGGGAAGCAATAAGAACATTCAAAGAGTCAACTCTTGCGTATTTGACATCCCTGGAATGGAAAATAAATTATTGGTTTATGTCAATCAGCTGTCGATAGTTAGATTATAATGTTAATCTATCAAAAACACTAGCATTTTCCTCATAAATATAATACAATTAGCATAATTATGGAACTTGTCTCGTTCAAAAAACGAAAAAAAAAAAAAAAAAAATAAAAAAAAAAATAAAAAAAAAAAAAATAATAAAATAATAAAATAATAATAAAAATTATATTATATTATTAATACTATTATCCTTATCATTATTTCTACTAATTTACAATATTATAATTAATAACTTACGTTTAAATTCGTATCAATGTATAAACGAGCATTTGCTCATTTTGGTTACGAATCGAAATAAAATTATACACACACACACCTCTATCGAGAGAAGCAAGGTAATCATTCTCTTCTGTGGCTACTCTAAGGGTCTTTGAGAAAACGTCTTCTATATCAATCTGCCAAGCAAGGTCTACCACGACCTGTTTCAAACATTGCCCTTTTAAATAATTTTGAAAGAACAGCTCCAGTAACAAAAGCCATAGGCCTTTTCTCCTCTTCTTTAATTGTGAAATCAGTTGAATTTGATAACTCGATCTGTAATATCTGGATCGTCCTGCCATTGGACAAAACCCACCAAATCTGGTGCAAGCATCATTAAAAATAAGTTCACCGCCAGTGATATTATCCTCTGGGTAAAACAATGACCCCTTTAAATTGACCTATTTTGAAAATTTTGAGTAAAAGCTTTCCATGCTACTTCGTTTACGAAACGGGGACACAAGACGGTTCAATTGCACATGAAGTTCCGTGAAGAAATAGCACGCATGTAAGCGTGTCCAACACAGATAACGGGAAAATGCCTTCTACAGCCAGCTTGTCATTGACAATCCTGCAAATATTGCTAGCGTCTTCTTCCGAAAACCAAGGTAATGTACAGTTAACATTATTGTCAATATGCATTTTTCCTTTGTGGATACTCAAGCCAGCTTTTGATTAGCACATTTTCGAGAAAATATCGCAAGAGAATTCCATAATACCAATCATTTCATCAACGTCTTCATTAGAAACAAAATTAACATTGAAACATAACTCCTCATTTCCCATAATAATCTCAGTTAATTGAAGAGACTCTGAGACAGAAAACTCCGTAGAAATAACGTTATAATTGTTGCTAGTAGCCATTGCAAATTCGACGAAATGAAATGGCGTTTTGATTCAAGGCTTCAAAACTTGATGCAACGTGAACGTTGTATTGTTGAAATGTAATTAGATATTACATTCAACTGGAGTGATTGGTGGATCCCCAAAAATCCCACAAGTGGTATTGCCCCTGTTACTGGGACGTAGTTATGTAACTACTCCATCGGGAAGTCTTTGGCCGCATAGTCAGTCGTTTTTCCATTGAAGAAGCGTAGGTTGGCTTGATAGGCAGTGAGTCCGTGTATTTCAAATTTTGAGTGTATTAATAATTTATGTTTTGATATGTATTACATTTTTGGGTATATTTGCAATATCACCTCCTTCATTATTGAAAAATCTTCATTATTAAAAAATCTCCTGGCTCCTTTTTTATTAATTTCAATAAGGCAGTACCAGAGTAAACACGTTATGAATCAGTATGTCGTGCTTCAAGGATAGTTTGATCATTAGTGTGTATGAGATTATCATAGAGGTTTTTGTTTCTACGAAATGTAATAAGCGGTTGAATGTCATACAACTGCATGTGTGATTCAAAGCAGGGTATGAGAACTTCATTGATGAGAGTAGTGAATAACTCAATGGTCCCGTCATGATAAGTTGTAACGAACGGGATTATGTGATTTGTTGTTTTTGACAATACTGGTATGTCTGATCCTTGGGCGTGGTCATGAAACAAATGCATTATGATTTGAAAAGTCCGTTTCGGTGTATAGGACTTGGAGCAGAAAATGAGATAGAGGGAATATAGACGAATTAATAAGATGTCATAATTTGTTATGTTTCGGATATAACGTAAAGTGCATGATTTTACTATTGCCTATTTAGATTGTGCTGGGTGGTAAGAGGTAAAGTGGAGTATGATGAAATAGACTTGTTTGTAATAAAACAACGTTTATTTATTGATGAGTAAACATAAGACATTTAGCCAACATGGCGGACATTAAAAGTAAAAGTATAAAGCTAAAAAGACAAGAGCACATGTCATGAACACTACTGCGCATGTGCAATAAACTAATTGTCACCACTATAACTATAACACGCAATTATACAATAGGTGTTTCATCACTCCTTCTTAATTGTTTGTTTTTGTTAAGCCATATCGTTCACGTAAGATCTCGAACTGCTGTGCAGGAATTGGTTTTGTAAGGTTATCAGCAATCATGTCTTTCGTGTTGCAATACACTATATCAATTTCTCCTTTTTCTTGCTTTTCTCTCGTGAAATGATACTTGGTAGCAACATGTTTGATTTTGGGATGGTTAACCGGATCACTTGATATTTTGATAGTTGATTGATTGTCTTCGAATACTACTGTGGCTTTATTCTGTTTTTCATGCAAATCTTCTAGCAAACGACGAAGCCACACACACTCCTGAACAGTAAAATAAACAGCCATGTACTCTGCTTCTGCGGTAGACTGTGCAACGCAGGTTTGCTTTTTACTTTTCCATGAGATAGCACCACCGTTCTTCAGCAAAACATACCCGGAGGTTGATTTCCTGTCATCCAAATCTCCTGCGAAATCAGCATCAGAGTATGCAATTAAATTTGAGTTTCCTTCCAACTTGTAAAGTATGCCTAGTTGTTTTGTACCTTGGATGTAACGAAAAATGCGCTTTACCATTGTCCAATGACCAGTTGTAGGATTAGAGGAATATTGTGCCAGCTTATGTACACTTTGTGATAAATCGGGTCTTGTTCCAGCAGCAAGATACATCAAACTCCCGATGGTTGACTGGTACGTTTTGACATCAAATTTTTCATCATCCTCTGTTGCTTTCTTTGGTTTAGCCGTTGTCTCCATAGGGGTAGCTACTGGATGACAATTTTCCATTTTGAATCTTTCAAGAACATTGTTGGCGTATTTTTCTTGTCCAATCCATACAGCACCATTAGATTGGTGAACTTTGACACCTAAGAAGTAATGAAGGTGTCCCATATCTTTTACTGTGAATTTCTTTTTTAATAAATCCTTGGCTTTGATTATTACTGATGATTTCTTTGATGCAATGATGATATCATCAACATAAACAGCGAGAAATACCAAATCATCATTAACTTTTCCAATGTAGATACACGGATCTGCTGAAGACTGAACAAATTGCATGTTTGTAAGTTGGTTATGTAGAACTTCGTTCCAACATCGAGGTGATTGCTTTAAGCCATAGAGCGATCGCTTCAACTTGCACACAAGGTTTTCTTCTCCAGGTTTAACAAAGCCATCTAGTTGCTTCATGAATATTTCTTCATCAATTTGGCCATTTAAAAAGGCTGTTTCCACATCCATTTGGTGAAGTTCCATGTCGTACTGTACTGCCATACTGATCAGAGTGCGAATTGATTCCCAACGAACAACAGGAGCAAACACTTGGAAGTAATCTTCTCCAAATACTTGATTGTAGCCTTGTGCAACCAGACGTGCTTTATATCTTTCAATGATTCCCACCTCATCATGCTTGACTTTGAACACCCATCGACTCCCTATCACATTTTTGTCTTTTGGCGGTAACACTAACTCCCAAGTTTGATGCTCCAATAGTGAATTATACTCCTTTTGTGCGGCTGCCTGCCAGTACTCTTTTGACCCAGAATTGATAGCTTGCTTCCAAGTCTTAGGTTCATCGACCTAGATGTCAGTTAATGTACTTGAGGCATTTACCCATTCACCATATCTATCAGGACTAACACCTTGAGTCGTGCGGTTTGAACGTCGTTGAACTGGTTCCTCGATGGCATCATTGTTCTGTAAGTTCCCCTCGTTGTGGTCTTCAACGGGTAACTGTTCTTCTTCATCTTCTTCCTCGTCAGCAGTGACATGCAGTGTCTCAGCACTTGTCTGATCTTCCTCTGATGCTCTTTGACCAGGAAAGGTAAATTCATTAAAGATAACATCTCTTCTGACGATCAGCATCCGACGATCCAAACTCCAGAGGCGATATGCTTTTGAGCAAGTACTATACCCAAAAAATATACATTTTTCAGTCTTCTTGTCTAATTTCCTTCGTTGTTTTTTTGGAATATGAGCATAACAAATACAACCAAATACTCTTAAGTGTTTTACAGAAGGCTTTGTTCGCCACCAGGCTTCATATGGTGTTTGATTATCAAGAGATATGGTAGGACTTCTGTTTTTTAGGTATGTTGCGTTTGCAATAGCTTCTGCCCACCATTTCTTTGCCAATCCAGAATTTCCAAGAATGGCACGCACCTTTTCTACCAAGGTTCGATTTAACCTTTCTGCGACTCCGTTTTGTGGACTTCCATCTGCCGTTGATAGTTGATGTTGGATTCCCTGTTTCTGAAGGAAATCCTTAAATTCTTTGGAGAGATATTCACCACCTCTGTCAGATCGAATACTAATCACTTGTAAACCTGTTGCACGCTCTACCTTCAATCCAGTTGACCTTTCTAACATTTTAACCAGATCCTTAAACTTGTTAAACACCTCTGATTTATGTTGCAGGAATCTAACCCAGGAAAAACGAGTGAAATCATCTGTGAAGGTTACAAAGTACTTATGGCCACCATTTGATTGAGGGGTGATAGGACCACACACATCAGTGTGAATTAATTCTAGTTGACGTGATGCGCGTGTATCTGAACGTAAAGGATAAGGCAGTTGATGAGATTTACCCTCAACACAAGGTTCACAGAATGACAAGCTGCTGTCGTCTATGTCCATGCCGCTAACCATATCTTTTGCTTTCAATTTTTTAAGATTTTGCTCTCCTAAATGCCCAAAGCGTTGGTGCCACAAGTCAATAGATGTGAGAGCAGTACTTGATACCTTTTTAATTGTCTCCGTGTTTTTATTAAAATCACAATTTAACGTGTAAACTCCTGCATCAGCCGATCCAGTTGCAAGTATATTGCCATCATTGTCATTGACCCACGCTCTGTCCTGTCCAAGTGTGATTGTTTTCATACCATCTGCTGTGGCTGCTCGAACCGAGAATAATGTATATTTCATCTTCGGAACATACAAACAGTTGCTCATGGTAGCAGGACGCTGGTGTCCTTCAGTATCAATAAGCTGTAATGATATTGTTCCTATAGCAGTACCAAGTAGTATTGAGCCATCACCTAAAATAACGTTCTCAGGTACATCAATATTTTGAATTTTGCTAAAAAGCTCCTTCTGCCCTGACATGTGTCTAGAGGCTCCAGAATCCATGACAACTATCGGCTTTACAGTCTTTATAGAAGATGAAATAAAGCTCACATTTGATTCAGGCTGACTGACATAATTGGAATAAGAAGCACCTCCAGTTTGATCTTCTTTCTTCTTGTTCAGGTAAGTAGGACATTCCCTCTTCACATGACCCTCTCCGCCACATCCATAACATCTTAAAGTCTGCTCTTTACTTTTCCGTCCTTGGAAACTAGTCTTCTTTGAACCACTTGAAAAATAGGCTGCCTCTGGTTCTTCTTCCTCTTTTAGGGCACTGCGTTTAAAATTTTCAACAAAATCTACAAGTTGCTTCATTGATAGTGTCCCTGCTGCAAGCTGTGTAGTTAAAGAAGTATATAACGGCTTGTATGAGTCTGGTAGCAATGCAAGTGTTGTCATACATTGTTGTTTTTCAGGAATAGCCTCTCCGATAACAGATAGTTGTTCATATAAACTCAAGCGCTTTCTCAACCAAACTCCAGGCTCTTGCTTTTCTGACAGAGTTAGTTTTACAAGCTGTTGCTGAATATTAAAAATGTTAAATGCTGATTTTGACTCAAAATGTTCAATCAGACTTTTCCACACAACGTGAGTATCACTTGGGCGACTTGGTATCAGATGATTAAGTTTTTCTGAAATTGCAGGAACAAGTAATCCAATAGCTTTTGCCTGCTTCTTTTTAAAAATAACCTTCTCTTTCTGATAATTTGCAACTGCAGCTTCACTTGCATCATCTGGAGCAGCATCTGGTAAAACTTCAGAACCATCCACAACTCCCCACAGATCATCTTTAATAGCAAAGATAACTTTGTTCCAATATGCCCAATTACTGTCTATTAAAAGAGGAACAGCTGTTCTACTACTATGTTCAGCCATGATGTATAGGCCTAACCACAAATCCAGTTCACTATAATTGATCAAACTTTCTGATCACTGCAATATTCGGAAATGTAAAACTAAAATGTTATACTACTTTAAAACCTTTAAACATTCTTCTTAAAAACCAATAAATAAACCAAGAATAGCATTAACATGTTTTGGGCCCATAACCTGATGAAATAGACTTGTTTGTAATAAAACAACGTTTATTTATTGATGAGTAAACATAAGACATTTAGCCAACATGGCGGACATTAAAAGTAAAAGTATAAAGCTAAAAAGACAAGAGCACATGTCATGAACACTACTGCGCATGTGCAATAAACTAATTGTCACCACTATAACTATAACACGCAATAAACTAATTGTCACCACTATAACTATAACACGCAATTATACAATAGGTGTTTCATCACAGTACATTGTGAATGTTGGTTGGTTTGATATATATATATATATATATATCTGTTTCCAGTCTGCTTTTGTTTTTGTAGACATTGAGATCAAGGAAGGCAACATGTGCGATGGAGATAGTCGATAGTCAGTCGATAGTCTGTTGCCATTGAATTTTGTTAGTAAACTATCATATATTTATTCATTATTATTAATGTAGGCATGTATCGCTATGGTGTGTTTAGAGACTTATATGGCTTGAATGATACAAAAAATATAGTTATATTTATCATTATATATGCTGTGATTGTGTAACGATGCTGGATTAAGATATATAGGATAAATCGTTACTAGAAAATACACATATACGAGACAGTGATGAATCGTTATTTATGTCTTGTTCTAATGACGGTAGGCAGAGGACCGTTATTGATATAGTTATATAAGTGAATTCAATGATTAAATATTGGAATACATGACTAAAAGGCGTAATGATAAGAGGCTAAAATATTATACACTACAATTGCCTGTGAAGCATTTTTATTAATATTTTTACTTCAGTTTTGATGTCAGAAGTACCAATAGCTTAATCCAGGAAACGTCCATACTTTTGATATACGGAGATGTCCAACTATTAAAGATTGAGAACCTTTTTCAAAATTCAGATTTTCAAATTTTGTTAAAATTGCATTTGTAAGTGTATAGCTTTTATTGTGATGAACTCAAACTTCTAGAATAGTATAACTTTTTTCTTTAATAGAAATATAATAACGATAACTAATAACTATAATAGCATAATAAGAGACAAAGATGAGGCAAAAACCTATTATCTTCAGAAGGTAATACTGTCTGAATATCACAATCAATTCATCTTTGTCTCTTATTAAATGATGCTCTGTTTTACCCAACATTGCATTTTCATATTCATATGTGTATCTGAGTTTACACTTACTATGATAACTTTTTTTATAATTTATCGTAACTATAATAGTATGAATAGTATATAATATATAATATAGTATATAATAACTAGGCTGGTCTGACAAGTGTTTCGTTCCTTCCAAGGGAATCACCAGAGAGAGACCTTTTAATAATAGTAATACCAATATAATGTCAATAACATTACCTTGGCCTTATACCTCTTAAGTAAATACAATATATACTTTATCGAACCTTAACTATGCTCTTACAATTAATACAAAAAATATATAGGACGTATTAATAAACTAAGTATTAAACTATTTGCTATTAACAAATGTTAGGGCATTCTTTATTTTGATTTGATTCATTCTTTCATTCATGCCTTTTTTTGATTATGTCATTATAACATAGATATGGCCTTCGAAAAAGCAACTTTTTCAAATTGATAACTTATATTATATTTTTGCCGATCCTTCATTTGTAACTTAATTTAAATATGTTTCTTATTACGTGCACAAAGCTTGTGTAAAACTATCATATATAACACAAGCGAATATAACACATCATGGATATAGATGTATCATATTTTATTTGACTTGAAACGCCAGCTCAAGGGGTACGTTGAACACTAGTATATTTCAAATGAATTTCCCCCTGGGGAAGGGGGTTTTGTAGCTTCAGAACTTTTGTAAGTTGTGTACGCGTGCTGTTTAGAAAATCTTGCTATAGCACCCCAATATTGCAAGCTATGCTGGATATGACTTACCTCATCATCACAAATGATATTTTTTCGGACATTTTGCACCAGATATGCTATTTTGAAACCTCACAGCAGGGATCCAAATCTGAAAAATTGATACCCCAAAATTGTCAGCATGGTCCCAAAATTATTCCCCCAAAATGGCATATCCCCGTGTAGCGCCTATACCAAGTCCCACCTGGGACATTTGCAGCCACAGAACGACCAAATATCATGATTACAAACATTGAATGTATTGTTTTCAGTCATTGTTACCCAGGATAACCGACCCGTTGAATAATTGCTTTAATTGTTCATGATTGTTATTTCACAAGTCGTATAGGGTATTGCTCGCCATTGCACCAGTGAAATCATCACAGATAAGCTATTTCTACATACAGCATCACGATCTGATTTCAATTTCAAAATAAATTTATCCATGAGAATCCTTACATCCTCAGCGAGAAACAAGACTTAGACAAGACTATTCTTACTTTTACGTTTACGAAGTTGCTTTTACACAAACGGATCGTTTGTTTGTTGGTTAACAAGAAAATCAAACGTGATTTTTTATTGTAACAAAGGACAGAGAAATGTTGAACAAGTCATCGTTTACAAACGACATGTTTTCTATTATTGATTATAATTGCAAAAGCACGAGGGAATTTTTCGACTTGGATGTGAATAGATCAATTACAGATTATATATTTGGTGTTATTGGCGTAATCCTGATAGTCCCTACGGCATTATCTAATATTCTTGTTATTATATCTATTCTGAAAATACGCTCTCTTCGTTCAGCGGAAAATTCCATTCTTATTATTTTAGCAGCTAGCGATGCATGTACTGGAGTATTCCTGTTACCTTTGTTTTCCTATTTACATTTAAAGGACGCGTATAATAATTGTCTTATAGTTCTCTCGTCGCAAATTGTTGCCTTTACATTATTAACATTCACTGTAATTGGTATGATTTTAGTAGCAGTTGATCGTTATATAGCTATATTTTATCCATTCAAATACATCAAGTATACGAATACTAGATCTTTAACAATTATAGCGAGTTCATCATTTGGATCTTCGCTTTTACTAAGCATTTCAGCAATATTCACAAAGGATTACGAATTATTAATTAGAACATATACATTTTTACTGACATTCATGGTGTGCTGGAGTGCATTTGTTCATATAAAATCACTTCGACTATCAAGAAAGATTCGTGAACAAGATCAAACTGCTCAAAAGAGCAAGGAAAAACATTTGAGAGATAAAAAAATTACTCATATGATATTTATTATTTTGATCATCATGTTGATTTGTTACATTCCCTATATTGTTATATGTGCATTGTTTAATAGTACGAAACAAGGACACGGGAATCCAACACTGCAGAAGATTGCTATGGCAAGCGCGATATTACTCTTATCAAATTCACTAATCAATCCATTTATTTACTGTTGGAAAATCAGAAGAATTAGAGGGACAATTATGAGGATTCTCAGACAGAGGAATTTACGCATACGTCATATTGTGACCTCGAATACAGATCGAAATAGGAATGGAATTAAAATAAATTGATATTGATATTCTTTTAGAGATATAGATTAACAAATCCAATATAAATTGTATGCTTTTATGTAGAATCATCGCTGTACAGTATTTAACACCTGCGATGAAGCAAAAATGTCAATATCATTCAAAATATAAGTGAATTTGATCGGACTGTATTGAATGATTTAATATCATTGCTTTTTTATCTTGCTTTTATGTCAAATAAGACAACATATTTTAATTTGATAAAAATGATCCCCGCCAATTTCATATATATTACGACTTTATCAAGACTATCCGTTATATAGATAGATTACCCATGATAATTGAATGCGAACCATTCCATTTCTCTTTTATATTCTCTCCCAGACAATAAACTATATACCTCAAACGTGGCTGAATCTTCTATCCCGTATCTCTATACTTTTTGTAGTCCTCACTTTCCTTTCAATCCATAACTAACATTACAACGTAGTTGTGATTCCTTTTTATAAATTTGTAGTTAATCCTCTTTGTAGGAAAAGCTTATACAAGCAAACTATATACAGTCTCATTATTGTGTTTATACTCTTTATCAATTAATTTATTATAACATAATATATAATATGCCAGGTTTAGGATTTTTAAAACGATTTTTAATTATGAGGTATACAAAGGCGTAAAAGTGATCGGTTGGGAAGATGACTTCATGACACTTTAACTAATTTGCTATACACCCATTCAGGGTAGACTTTCAGTTGGCTCTAAAGGTAACATTTCAGAATTCAGACTATTTACATATATATGGTTGATAAAAATAAGAATAACAGATTGATTTATTTATTTATTTACCGGACGGCTTTTTTTTCTGCTTTCTTTGTCGCAAGAGGGAGAGAGAGAGCGAGAGAACATTTTTGTCGCTACATGATGTTTTTATGTGATATATTATGCATTTTTCAATTCTACGTTCGAGACACCAATCCCACTGATACTATAATTGGCTGCTATATAAGATAACAATAAAGACGTAGTTTGACATAAAATGTATAATATCTCAATTAGTAATATCAAGGTACTTAATTATGTTGTCTTTGCTGTTTCAATAGTGCTCGATGCCATAAATGCAGAGCTGTTTAATAATTAATAAACGAATTCACAGATTAAATTGCCTGATGATCGCCTTGGCGTGAAACTAATAGTAGCAAATATGAATGTCTGATTTTTTCGTTTATTAATTATTAATATCTCAATTAAATATATGCTTTATTGTACTGTAAAGGATATCTATTATTTTATTGAATAGACATTATTTATTGATTGAAATGTACTTCTCAGATTTATAAAGTGTTCTATATGAGCATACGTGTCTCTTTTGTTCCAACTTCAATATAATTAATTTATTCAAGCAATTAAAGGAAATCGCTTCTAATTAACACCATAGGGGCATGACCACTTGAATCCAACAAATGTTCAGTACATCCGCATATTTAATTTTATATGATCTTAGAATTCATCACCTTTATGACTTTAAAGGCTTGGGTAGACGATACGATTTTGTAGTACAACATCGTACACTTTGTTGTATTTAACGTGTTGCATCGTTTGCAAACCCTATTTATACATTGTTGTACGCAATTTAATGACCAATAAATTGCTGCACAACACGAAAAAGTCCATCACTTGAAGTCATAAACATTTTCGTTGTTGTACTTAAATTAAGTCGTGGAATTTTTACGAGGTTGATGCCTCTGAAGCATTTATTTGAAACGAAGCGCAGGCGCAGTATCCTTCGTTACCGCGTTTTCGAAAAATATTTATTGTATCACAGACAGCAAATCACTTTCAACGAAAATATCATGCCACATAGAAAATAAAAAAACAGTATATACAATTTGAAAACATGACGATTGTACCAAACAAAAGATTGGATGGTACTGGCATATAAATAATTGTGAAATTAAATTAATATGATGCTTTCAAAGGTATTAACACGATAGAAAATAGCAACTCATTGATCAAGGACAACTTTTGATAATTCATTGTTATAAATAAATCATTATAGAGACTGCTTTTCCTCGATCGATTGGTTATCATTCTACGCATTTTGTATGTTAGTTATAGTTGGTATTTGATCGCGTATTTGATGCAACAACTTGAAGCTTCATTTAGCCACCTCATAAAATGGTCAAAATCACAAAAGATTTCAAAATCTATTGTTCAATGTTGTACAACAAAATCGTATCGTTTGCCCAGGCCTTGATTGAAGGTGTGACTGTCATTGAAGCATGGTTCTATGTCTGGGAAAAAGTGAAGACTTTATAATATTCTGATAATTTTGCTATGGATTTGATGGCTGATTTGTGTATTTACATGGCAAAAGCATCCGGGAGTGCAGCCATAGAATGCAGCCATAGAATGTATATTGATTATTTTTCATTGTGATGATATCTTGGCATGGCATGCAGTATTAAAATCGTTGCAAAAAGTATCAGAGATGTCTAACAATTCATCGTTTGTAGAACAGCTGCTTTCTGTCACTGAATATAATTGCAAAACTACTCGTCAGTTTCTTGGTTTACAAATAAGTGGATTATATCCAGGCTATTTGTTTGGTTTTATTGCGATATCTATGATAATACCAACGCTATTATTGAATATTCTAGTCATATTCTCCATTGTAAAAATACGTAATTCACTTCATGCATCGGCGAATTCAATTTTGATTATCTTGGCATGTAGCGATGCTGGCACTGGAATATTATTGTTGCCAGTATTTTGCTATTTGCATTTTAGTAATTATACTATTTGTGGCGTTGTTCTCTTATTATCAATTGTGGCCTTTACATTGTTAACAATAACTGTCATTGGTATGATTCTAGTTACAGTTGACCGCTATTTAGCTATATTTCATCCCTTTAAATATATCGATTTTACAACTACAAGATCTATGAAGATCATGATTACTTCATCATCTGGATTTTCACTTTCTTTGGGTATTGCGTCAATATTCACAAAAGAGTTTGAATTATTCACTAATACTTATGCATTTTTAATTGCATGTATGATATGCTGGAGCATATTTGTGCATATAAAATCATTTCGATTATCAAGAAAAATTTGTAACAAGGATCTAAATGCAAGGAGAACTAAAGAAAAGGAACTAAGAGATAAAGTGATGACATATACAATAATATTAATATTGATTATTATGTTAATTTGCTATCTACCTTATGTTATTGTCTGTGTACTATTTAACACTACAAAGCAAGGACACGGGAATCCAATCATACAACACGCTGCTAACATTAGCTTATTACTGGTCATGTCAAATTCACTTTTGAATCCAATCATTTATTGTTGGCGAATCAGAAGAATTAGAAGAACCGTTTTGAGGATTATTCGGCAATGGAAGGAATTTATATGGGACTTAAGATGCCTCTAGCAATATAGGTCTCTCCATGTTTATGATTTGACTTTTGAAGGATTTAAATTAAGAAGAAATAGTTGCCTGACAAGTGAGAATGTTTCTGGCCATTACCCCAACATTTTTGTTAGTCCAGCGTTAACTAGTTGAACGTAATGTAATATCGCCAATTAATTACATTGATCATTGTCATAATTGTTTATAGTAGATAACAATGCCCCTTACGCTTATATTTTTATGGACTCGAAAATAAATTTATTAATGTATTCGATAATAAACAGCACGTTAAAACTGAATATTTATTTAAATGAAATAAGCACATAGTGCATTGATTTAAAATCAACTTGTAAGAGGAATAATTAGCTTGCTTCAACCCGTGAGTCCACATCATCATTGACATTAGTTTTACTTGTTGGGGGAGGGGGCTATCAAAATCGTGAGCAAATACGATATGCATGCTTAAATTTACAGATCAATAATTTTTTTCAGATGAAGAGTCACTTAATTTTATTGTGTTACAATATCATATATCATATCTATGTCGAAGTTGTCTTTTAGAAACAGATAAGCGCTAGCTGCATCAGCAGGATCCACAGTGTCAATAGAAGAGAGATTTCGTTCACATTCTATTCGAAAACCCTCATCCAAAAAGTTGTTGTCATTGTCAAGTACGCCTGATAAACCAGCTACCTCGTTGAGATCTTCTTCCGTAACAAGAACACCACAATTTTCTCCGCCATATTTGTGCGGACGGGCGTAGATATAATCCGGAACTCCTGATGGTAGATCTTTGTTTTTCTGTCTACCAACACGATGACTGTTCCAAACAGACAGTCTGAAAATTTCCAATTCTTTCTGCAGGATAGGGATGTAAACAAAAGCAAGCAAATTCCTACAAAATGAGAAATCTCCAAGACAACATATTTGTAATATACATAGACACTATTCTTTATGCACCAGTGATTTCACAAAACGGCCCCGGCTCATGGTCTGGGACCCCCTGGAAAATGTCTGGCACTATATAACGCGTCATACCAATCCACATTAAAAAAAATGTCAGCATCTTCATTGCATGGGTACTCGGATTCTGGTTCTGATATTGACACTACTAGACCCACTTCTAGAAAGTGCACGGTGAAAGTCCAGAAATTTAAATTTTTTTTAATTTAAAACTATTTTACAATGGCACCAATAATGTCAGCCAGAAAATCGTTCTGGAGTGACATGATATTCACTTTTTTGAATCATTACTATACTATTCAGAACGTACACATGAAGAAATTTGTTTTTTTCTTTTTTTTAATATAATATATCAATATATTTCAAAACAAATTTTTATGAAAACATACAAAGAAGAGGTTAATTTCTTATTTTATTGATATTCACTTGATATGGTGTTGATGTGGGTCCATCATTAGTTGATGGATCCTACCACATCCATTATATTGGCATCTTGTAGGGTGTTTGTGAATGGTGTTTACTTGATTGCTTTTGAACCCCGAATGCACAAAATTGCAGATCGAACAAGGGTGAAGGACAATTTGTTTCTGAGCCAATTATTGCTTCTTTGATACAATAGTAAACGAAAATGGGATTGGAATCTATAGAAATATCTGACATACCTATCTATTTGGCCACTGGAGTCATAATCACCATCATCTAAGAGTTTAGACAACTGATGTTTGAAGAGTCTCTCTATTATCTCTAAGAGCTCCCTCCACCATCTTTCAATGTTATTTTGAGTAGATGGTCCGTGCATGACTGTATCCACCGCATCATTCCAATCAACAGTATTTGCATGGAGATAACAATGTATGATTGCCAATTTACCTGTTTTCATTTCCCTGTCTATTCTGAGCTTTGCTGAAAGTACTGCAGAAGAAGAATACATAAATTTAAATTTCAAATGTATTATTAACTACTCTGGATAGATTTTCGTACGCCTAGTAACAGGTTGAGGATGGTGAGAAAGGGAATATGGGTTAGTTGGGTAATCTGCACTTATATAATAAGTTCTACGTCTAAAACTAGAATCGCTAGAACTGAGACGAGTCAAAGCAGACCTGATTATATGCTATATTATAAAATATCACAGACCTACGGTAGACTTGAAGGTAAATACCTTATCTTTACATTATGATAATTCTAAATATACGCTGCGTACGCGGACATATATTTAAACTCAAATCAAGCAATTCACCACGCTTTGAGTCCAGCAAGCATCGATTTTCCTTTCGTACCATCCAATGGTGGAATTCATTAGAAGAACATATTGTAGAGTCAAAAGTATTAACGGCATTTAATCATCATTTAAACAGAGCATGCATTTCATCTTTTTGCAAATTGTATTAACAAGCCGCTCATAATTAATATAAGTAATAAAGATAAAAATAATGATCATGTAAAATTTAAATATATACTCAATATATGTTTTGTGTCGGTCCGTTACTCTGAGTTTCGCGTAGAGACGCTCTTCAGACGGTTTATTCATAATCCGTTTTATAAACTTTAAATTTTTTATTATTTTCATTTTGCCAAATGTTCTTTCGTTCTTAGCAACTGTGAAAGGGGCTGTGAAGAGAAGCTTGTATGCTTCGTAGATGGTAGAAAACAGACGCTTAAGACTAAACGCTATCTCACAACACTCTTTGATGTTGAGTTGAGGATTGGATCTAGATTTAAAACATGGATTCTAAATATTTCCATTTCAGCGTTGAAATAATCAATATCAAATGAACGGCTTATCGGGAATAGATTGAGAATTTGTTGTTCATTTAATCACTCAATTCATTATTACACAGCGGAGGCTCTAGCAAAGTTACCAGGGGCTTTATCTTCTCCAAGCATTTAACAACATTTTCGGAATACTCGCGTATTAACGAGTAAAATCGTTTGATAAAATTTGAAAAATGAGTAAAAATATCTGTTTTTTCCCGACAAAGTATACTGTTTCGTGGTCAAAAGTGCCCGGATTTTTTCGGGGAAAATGGATTGGGGGGTGTGACATCCCCCATACCCCCGGAAGTTAAGTGCCGTGTTTAGATTAGACTATCATATGTCTATTCTACTGACTAGTGTATAAACATAAAAGTACCCTTAACCATGCTTTGACAATATGAAATACTATATTCTTAATCGACAATAATCAGCCAGGAAATCCTTCTGTAAATTTTACCATGTATCTACTTCTTACGAATGACGATTGAAAACAATATATATCTATATATCTACAATATCTTTAGTTTCTTGTTCCTTCGATGTTTTCGGAATTTTCTGTGCGATCTTTGTAAGTAAATGTTCAATAGAATAATAGATACAGCCGAACAGGTCTGCATTGATTTGTTGCTTGCTGAAACAGCAAGAATTAATAATCGGGCAACAGAGAACAAAAGTCTCATTAATTTTATTGCTTAAAGGGTTCCACCAATCAGTATGTTATTATGCTGTATATTTTTATCAGTAAAAGCTATACATATATGTATTGTTTTATTGTTTTAATCAGGCTTTCTTACCTCAATGCTCAAATAGATAGTCAAAATAGAATCTACCAATGATTTTGGGGTCATTGTTGCTAGTCCAAATCTTCAGAAATTGATTTTGTCCGCTGTATGTGTCCTGTGCACCGTATATGTATAAGGAGAAGGTGGAATTTTGATAACCGAACAATTTATCGTGCCCATCCAGAGACCATATGTAATCTGCTCCCTATTAAAACAATGTCTAGTTAATATTATGCAAGAACAACGGGATAGAAATTATCCTACATGATAATGGTCAAAATCTACTTACTACAGGGGATAAAAATACACGACTTCGTTGGGGTCTATTTGATTGTCCCACACCTCTTCGTCCTTTCAGTCCATCAACATATAACTTGGTCATGACGTCGTATACTACGCTCCTTGGAACCTGTAGACCATGTATCTCCCTGATTCTCTTATGCAGTTTCCGATTGCCAAGCAGCTTTCCAGGACCTTCCAGTTCTTTTTTAACTGCATTTTTGACATCATCAATGTCAGTATTGTAGTTTATAGAAAAAATGTCAAAGAAGCTCATTCCACGAGTAAGAGTTCTTTTACTCCAAGCATATAGCGGATATTCTATTTTCAGCAGACGTAATATTTCTGTGCAACGCAAATTCTGCTTCACATATTTCTGTATTATTTCGGGACTAATTAATGTATAAGAGTATTCCGCGTATACCTTTTTATTTATTTTCAAAAGATGATATGCATCAAATTTTAATGCGCTACTTTACCTAGGTTTGAAACCATAAGGTATCATGCAGCGAAATTGACTGTAGATCTAGAGGTAATGTAAGCTACTAATAAGGGGCAGAGTAATTTACGAATGCATAAAGGGACTGGGGATTACCTAGATAATATATTTAATCATTGAGTGACTGTATATAAATATAGACTTCTTATTGTGAGCATTAATTATTACATTCCATTCTCTCATATACCAGACACCAAAACAGACATCACAGACACAACGGTATACTCATGTTTTTGTTTGTATGCAAGTAATTAAAGATAATTATACAATTTCGAATGAATAAAGCAATAGTGGAAAATGCAAGGCAAATAAGATAAGTTATATAGGTATGCATTTTTGCATCAGAGTCATCAGCGCTGGTTATAGTAATAATATAATCTTGGTTAATCTTATTTAATAATCACTTGAAAAAAACTTGTGCGGTTATAGACCTATACCTGCACGGTTTTAGCCAAACAACTAGAACACATGTTTTGAAAATGGCGACTAGCTGCGACAGATTGAATATTTTTTCATAAAATCGACTTAAATGTATACTCTGTAATTGAAAATTCAATTGAGAAATTAAAAAAAGTAACAACTTGGGATTTTCTACATTCAAATGTAACTTTTACTATATATTTCTAATATTGCCAACATATTGAATTCTTCGCGTTATATTTTTAAATGATATTCGTAACAATTTCATTCAAATTGCATTTAATGAAAAATCAATGACCCATTAAATTAGCCAAAACAAATCATTGTTGTAGTGAAATTGATGAGAGATAATTGATGTTCCAGACAAAGGTTATGTTACATAATTATTAAAATGATTACATCACTCTTTGTTCGTGGGCCATCGAAATTTAGACCCACTCGTTCTCTAACAACAAACTTGAAATCCATATCGTAAACTCGGTGGCCTCGTTTACGATATGGATTTCTCGTTTGTTGTTAGTGAACTCGTGGATCTAAATTCCGATAACCCACTCACAAGAGTGATGTAATCCCTTATTACGCTGGTTACACATAATTTTTTATTCACTAATATACTTAACAGATAGTCTAAGCATGAGTTTACAATAAGTTATCCGTCTGTCCATACTCTACGACTGGTCGTTCCAGCTCCAGGTTATGTGCAAAATATCACGATAATGCATTCATTTGCACTGCTTCCTTGTGTAATCACTGACAGATTTTTGAATACATTTCTTGTATAATGCTTCCTTTCTATACTTTTTGATGATGCGTTTGCCAATCGTAATACCATAAAGGGCCTTTGCCTTGTGCGCATGACGGAATGTGCCACTGGAAAAAAGTTTCTTTTCCACAAGGAATTTTGCATTTGTTGGTTTATCCCATTGCATCTTGCCGATATTAAGTTCCTCCAACTGTACATCCAACATTTCCACGTCTGCTTCAATAACTTTCCCCACGTCTTAGCATTTGGCTTAAAGGAGCTGAAGCCTCAATCAAACCATGAACAAACAGCAGCTGGTCAACGGCTGTGAGTAATTAGCAAAGATTGCAACGTCCTTGGCCAGTGAACTTTTTTGCTTTGGAAATGGAGGATTAATCTTTCCACAAAACGCACGTGAATTATTTCCCAATCTTGAACTTGGTCGGCATGTGCGTAATACGGTCCTCGCTCTCCAGCTAGAACAACACAATCCAGTTTGGAATTAAAATGGACCTTACAAGCGGCTTTGATATTTGACAGCGTCGGCTCATTTTCGAAAGGCACCAAAGTAAAAGGGCCAATTCTTGTGTATTTTTGGGATTTTCCCTCTACGGTAGATGACCTTCTTTGAGCGGAGATGTTAACATCTAGTATAACTTGCGTCGTTTGTACTATATAGCCTGTGTGCAGACAAAACATTCCCTTTAACTGTGAAGGAAGAAGGAAACCGATTATTGTGAAGATGCGACAAATAATCATAAGAAATTTGGTAATATATAATATACTCACTATTGTTCCTAACTTTGCGTCAAACAATAAATAGATCATTTGCGATATTATTCCATTGAGTAAGATATATAAGCCAGTATACATACTTTTGTTTGCAAACTTCTAATTTATTAGTGCATTTGTGTCTCATCAATTGGAAATGAATTGCTAATTCTTATCTATCACGTATGATTACTTGTACAGTATATATATGGCAATTAACCAAAACATCGTAATAATTAGTTACAGAGACGTTTCACAACTATACCGAGATGTTTCACAACTCTACCGAATTGTCAGTTCTTGATTTCAATTGCAAAGGAACAAGGGAATTATTTAACATAGAAGAAAACAGATCAACTTCAAATTACATCTTTGGAATAATAGGACTAATCATGATAATTCCAACGATCTTATCAAATATTCTTGTCATTATAGCCATTTTGAAACTTCGCTCACTTGAAACGGCTGCAAACTCTGTGTTGATTACTTTAGCCTGCAGTGATGCATGTACCGGAGTGATTATCTTACCAACATTTGCGTATTTACATTTGACGCAATATAGTAGCTGTATCGTGGTACTCTTTATAACAGTAATTGCGTTCACATTATTCGCATCAACTGCGACTGGCATGATTCTAGTAGCACTTGACCGATATATTGCTATATTTTATCCATTCAAATACATCAAATTAACTACTACGATTAAGCCATTAATGTTAATAGTATTTGTATTGTTTGGATTTTCACTAATACTTGGATCAACATCAATACTTACCAAAGATTTTGAGTTATTCTTTAGAGTATATTTAATCTTGATAGTATTCATGATCAGCTTTAGCGTTTTTGTTCATATAAAATCATATTGTCTATCGAAAAAAATCCGCGAAAGAGATATATCATCTACTGAAGATAAAGTGAAGGAAAGAAAGGATAGGAAAATTAGTTATATGATATTATTAATATTGATTGTTATGCTAGTTTGTTATTTTCCTTATGTTACATTTGCTGGATTGTTTACAAGTGGGAAGCAAGGAGAGCGCAGTAATATGCTACAACAGTTTGCCATGATTGGTTTGATATTACTGTTTTCAAATTCACTTATTAATCCATTTATCTATTGCTGGAAAATGAGAAGAATTCGAAGAATGATCTTAAAATTATTAAATATAAGAAGCTCGTTAACAAAACGTGTTCAAAGTGAAACTTCAAGTACTTTCCAAAGTAGGAATCGAGAACGTTCTTCTGATGCCACAATGTAATACGAATGTAGAAAATGTCTATCGTCTTGAATATTTCTAGATCAAATATTGCTTAATAATTAATGTTAAATATAAATACATCTCATTGACAGTGCTATAAATCACTTTATTTTGCAAATATCACTGAACAATGAGGAATGTGCGTATATCATAGAAAACTTGTAAATGAGGCCCGGATATGAAGCTGGTATATATATATATATAGACATATCTTACGGCTCTTACGGGCTAATCGACATTTTTATGCTTAGTTCCTTGTCTTTCTTACTTTTGACTATTTTCCGTAAGTAAACGCAAATAAATGCTCTACTAATTGTCCCAACTTAGAATAATGTTGCTTTTTAACTTTAAGCGGCTAATCAAAAATATACACATACGGAACAGCTACTACAGCCTTCTAATAGTTCGTTATTGTAAAGGGACCCCCTGATTATTCATTTCGCAGCTTTTACGTCCATGATCAACAACAACACTGTCATCCTAAATGTTTTATTCGCATTGTTCTAATTTCAAATATTTTTAACAATATCTATTCATGCCAAAACAATACATAAAATGTTTCTGATACTACTCTTGTACGCATCGTGGCGTAATTATAGATTATTCGATGATTTCATAATTAACAAACCTCCAATTCACAGTACAATGCGTGTGATATAATAACTTTCTGCTGATTAAATAATTGTAATATAATATTGTTACATGGTGTAATTCTCTATCTATTGCTATAATAACTACGTTACTTGTATATAATTGAATATTCCAAAGTATTTCGAAAACTTCGAATACGGAGATGATGTATAACAACTCATCGTTTAATGATACAGCTGAGTTATCTGTTATTAATTACAACTGTATTTCAATGACAGAATTATTCGCCTTGGACTTACACAGATCAACTGTAGATTATATATTTGGTTTCATTGCAACACTTATGGTAATTCCAACAGCAATGTTGAACATTTTAGTTATAATGGCTATTTTAAAAATTCGTTCGATGAAAGCTGCTGCAAATTCCGTTTTGATTATTTTGGCATGTAGTGATGCTTCTACTGGTTTATTCGTTTTGCCTATGTTTGCATATTTACATCTAGCAGATGGATTTATTCCTTGCACTGTCGTAATTTTAATGTCTATCATAGCATTTTCATTATTGACATTAACAGTTATTGGAATGATTTTAGTAGCGGTTGACCGTTACGTGGCTATATTTTATCCATTCAAATACAATCAATTAACCTCTACGAAGTCGTTAATGATTGTTATCATTGCGTCATTCAGTTTTTCACTCTTACTTGGTTCGACATCAATATTAACAAAAGATTTTCAATTATTCGTTATGACATATACAATGTTATTACTTTTCATGCTATTTTGGAGTATTTTTGTTCATACCAGGTCCTTTTTATTATCAAGAAAAATCCGCAAAAAAGACACTTCATTATCATCTCAAACTAACGTAAAAAGACTGAAGGATAAGAAAATAACTTTTATGATATTATTGATATTGGTCGTTATGTTAATTTGTTATCTTCCATATGCTATTTTTGGCGCATTGTTTACAAATTCAAAACAAGGACATCGTAGCAATATCTTACAGCGATTTGCTATGATTTGCTTGCTATTGTTAATGTCGAATTCACTCATGAATCCATTCATATATTGTTGGAAAATTAGTAGAATTAGAAGAAGCATTTTAACAATGTTCAAAGACCGAAGCACAATAACAACACGGGTTCAAAGTGAGACTTCAAATAGCCAAGCCAATAGCATTCAAAGGAGAACTCAAGTCCATTATGTTGGGGAGAAATCAATTCACGATAAATCAAGATCATGTAGTTAATTAATATAGTAAAATACATAATATAAATAATATCATATAATACCAAGTAACAATTTCAAATGTATATTATATAGTTAGCCAAATAATAAATACGTTATATAAGTTTTTAAAATCTGTACGTCATATATACTTTGCCCAATACTTTGTGTAACATATATATAATTATATATGGTCAGTTCTAAACTACATCGAGCAATTCCATAATTGACTTGAGTTTTAGGTTTCTTGAGATCATCTCTACTGACACAATCCATATCAATGTCTAACACTGTACTCCCAAGGCTTTGAATCACACGAAATGCATGAAATTTGATTGTAGGCGGTTATAATAGTAGATTATATAGATCAATCAGTATCTTCTGTGATATCTTCTCTATTTTATCATCAAAATGGCATCTACTGTCTGACAGTTGTACTTTATACAAAACAATTCAAATCATTTGAAAATATATAACCCATGGTTCCGCAATTTGTCTTATGGAACACTGAATAATAAGATATCGACGCTCGTTGGAAAGGAAACCACAAACTTTCGTGTAGGAAATGAGGAAAAGTACGGAAGGAGTGGTAAATAAGGTTTTTATGGGATTGGACGCAATAGTCGCATTTAGTTTTCTATGATTGTCAATAATCTCAGCCTGTATCCAATCTCTGTGGTCATTTATCATGATAATATCTTGGCTTGCAGTGGTCAGCTAAGAATTAAGATTCCAGTAGATTCGGCATCGTATAGCTATAAGATGTTATATATAAGCTATATATGCTTAGAAAATGACATGATACTTCATGTATACTCAAATTAAGATTTACCTGTTCAACATTCAATGGATGAGGAATATATGCTAAAGAATGAGCTCAGGGTCAGCACCAGCGGAGGTGATGGTGCTAGTATAGATGGTCACAGCAATAAGGGGCTGCCCCTCTTCCAACTATATCATAACATATTTGCTACACAAAGAACGCCACAAATCACGGTCAGACATGGCTGAAAATAAAACTTGTAAATAATTGACATTTAGAATACAAAGCATTACGGAAAAGGTGATGGGGTGCAACAGCCCTTTGGAAAAATTTCTGGGTTGGAAAATGCTGATTTTTCATTACTTTGTCTCGCATATTCACTCTCTTATATATCAGCCATTTCGATTGATGTGAAACTGGAAGGCTCCGAAATAACAATAAATTTATTAAAATTAATGAATTGTACTATGTATATAAAATTCATGAATAGTTCTAATATATTATATAGATTGGAATGAGCATTTAAAGGAGTATGGATTCTAGCTACCAAACTCTCGTAACAGCATATGTCACTAGAGAGTATTTGACGGTATAATGATTGTTATTCTACGGATCAAACACAGCTTGTATCCCCTATTCAATGTGGTCTTAATAGGGTCGACTCATAAAAGATCGAAAATCAAAATTTGTATCTTAACTTGTTGTACTAATTAATGAATTGATTATTCTGATAAGTTTTTACGCTAAACGGATTAATATTTTTTGAGAAATAAGCATTTAAATAGTGAGAAATTCAAATCTTGAAAAAACACATACGCAATCTTTTTATATAGTCCAGAAATATCATTATTATTCAACTGGAATTTCTTCTTCGTCTCTTTTTTACACTTCACAACATCTATAGCAGTGTTGTTTCTAATTAAATTCTAGAGTATTGTTCGAGAATATACTATATGCGAAATGCTGATAGCATAGATCTTCCACTTTAAAATTACATTTATTTCCGTAATTCCGTTTGAATTGAATAAGTTCAACATAAACGGTGAATAATATGTGATTCAATTACTTATTTCAAAGTAATCAATATCAATCGCCGTATATGGACGGGATAATTTTCTTTCTAACTAATTTTTTTATCCAAGGTAAAACAAAAGAGAAACAGAGAACAGCATGTTCAAAACTCTAAAATATGATGAGAATTTGTGATCTGGTAGAATTCACAACACCTTCATTTTCTCAAGTCGTGAGTTTGAAAAGTAAATTTTTTTAATGTTTTTATTTTTTGGTGCTGAGTCCTGATATGCTAATGAACGGTCATTGAAATAGATAATCAATTACAGTACTTTCAATGCGCAAATTCGCGCATGCTTATAGATTAACTGCATAGATAAATGTTTGTATTTCAATTTCAATAAACGTAATGTATTCACATTGAGACAATACTATTCCTTTCTAAGACTTCTGAGACACAGCTCTTTAAATTTTAGCTTCGTATTGTAATTTCAATAAAATTATTAAGCTCAGATAATAACTTATGCATATCTACGTATATTGCTACTTAACAGAAAATTAACGATACTCAATATGAATATGGTATCACGAAAGCGTTTTACAGTATTGTGTTTTCTATCACAGATTATGGTTCATTGGGTCTAGTAAAAAGAGAATTAAAGAAATATCAAAGAGACAGTTTGCTCATGATGGATTCAGTAAAGTTTATATGCATACTCAATTTTGTTGATTTTCTCTTCCATATTATAATTACCTTAAAGTTAAGTTTAAAGTAAATATTTGAAAGCTATTATTATATGGAAAAAATAAAACATTTAGTATTCGATAAGTTAACCAATCTTTATACATGTAAGATTTTTATGATATATATTGTCATTTCTACTCGAACTATAACCTCGAACGAATAGTGATGAAAAGGTTTCAAAATAATTACGAACATAAGCTTCTTAGAGATTAGCTGATGTCCAAATTACGTATGTATACACTGCTTATTGTTTCTATTTTAATGAGCCTTTTATGTTAAAACAATAGTACATCGTTGCTGATATTACTGATCAGTATACTAACTTGATGTTTTCCTCAAAGTCTGAACTCATACATATATTATATAATTTTCTATTGTGATTGCCGTTCATAAATCGTAAACTCTGGCAAAATGATGACTGAATTTCTTATAAATTGCGATTTACAGTATACATATAACAGCAGCATTGATTATTTGTCGATTAGAGATAAAGAGATTGGATATATGCTGTGACTTGTCTATGTATACACAGTATAAACTTTAGTGAGATAGCGAGAGGTCGGGATATTTTATGGAGATAGCGTCAGCTTCATCATAGTGATTGTACATTAACTTCATCAATTTTAATCAACATTCATAATATAGTATATACACATGGTAAATACCTACAGAACTGGGAATAATTATATAGCAGCACGGATGTTTAACAATTCATCATCTCCCGTGGAGTTATCTGTTACTGATTACAACTGCAAGGTAACAAGAGATTTATTTGCATTGGATTTACACAGATCAACTCCAGATTATATATTTGGTTTTATTGCAGTACTTCTGACAATTCCAACTGTTTTATTGAACATACTTGTCATAATAGCAATATTAAAAATTCGCTCACTCAAAACAGCTGCTAACTCAGTGTTGATTATTTTAGCCTGTAGTGATGCTTCAACTGGTGTTTTGGTCTTGCCAACATTTGCCTATTTACACCTGAGTAAGGGATATAGTAGTTGTATCGTTGTTCTTTCTATGACAGTAGTAGCCTTTACACTGTTTATATTAACTGCGGTTGGTATGATTTTAGTAGCAGCTGATCGTTACGTTGCTATATTTTACCCATTCAAATACATTCAACTAACATCAACTAAGCCATTAGTGTTGATCGTGATATCATCATTTGGGTTCTCAATTTTACTCGGTTCATTATCAATATACACCAAAGATTTTAATCTATTCGTCATAACATATTCAATTATATTGACATTCATGCTATGCTGGAGTGCCTTCGTTCATCTCAAGTCATTTTTATTATCAAAAAAAATACGCTCTAAAGAGCTATCAACTACTCGAAATAGAGCGAAAGAGTTGAGAGATAAAAAAATTACTTATATGATATTATTGATATTAGTAGCAATGCTCATTTGCTATCTTCCATATGTTATTGTTCGTGCATTGTTTGCAGATCAAAATCAAGGAAGACAGAGTAGAACGCAGCAACAAATTTCTATAATTAGTTTAATACTACTGATGTCTAATTCACTAATGAACCCGTTCATCTATTGTTGGAAAATGGGTAGAATTCGACGAAGTATTTTAACAATGTTTAAAGATCGGAATACACTTTCTCGTGTTCAAAGTGAGACCTCAAATGCTCTATCGCTTAGTAGAAATAAAGGCCTTTCTGCTGGCGGGAAATAAATCCATAAAAATACAATGTAATTACTGTATTGTAATGGTCTAATTTCTAACGTCAACGTATATATAACATATTTAGTAAGTCGTTATTTATAGCTACTGTTAAATTAGCATTTGTACATATAATATATAATATAATTTGTCCATATGACATATATACACTACATTTTTGACTCATTTTAATTATATCTACATTAAATATTCATATGAGTATATACTATAGGGATCAACTCAAACTTACAAGTAAAAACGTATTAAATATAAAGCATGTTTATTAAACATCCGCACTGCACTTTTATCTACTGAGCTAGATCATTTGATAATAGAAAATGTTTGTTTCACAGATCTGCATGCAGAAATACAGATGTATGTTGATTATGCAGATTCATATATAGTAGTCGGATCTCAATGAATCACTCATGAAGTTGTTTTTAGGAATCCTGTATTTGCCTGTCAAACGTTAATTCTGACAAAATATATATATACAGTATCATCATACCATCATTATCATATCAATACGAGGTCAAAAATATGTTGTGCTACAGTGAAATTTAGATAGAAACGGTATATATATAGCTTTATTATTTTATATCAATAACCACGTTATCGAGTCATGTGTATGCAATGCGGAGTCGATTATTCCAGTGTGTATTTCAAATCATTATGTTATTCTATTTTTCAAATGCAGCGTACTACATTCAATTTCCTGATTCCGACTTTATTAAATGCGGTAAAGTATAATGACTTCATTATACTTAGTAGCGACAAATAAAACACACGATAATCTGCAACGGTTTCGATTTATTCTTAAATCATCGTCAGGCAAGTTAAAGAGAGAGAGAACAGGTTTTACATCGTATTTATAGTTAGAAATTATTTACATGATCTATTGAAATTTGGGGCTCTATATACGACTATAACACACTAAACAATACATGAAACATTATGACGGAAGGGATGGTCTAAAGCGGTACTAATTAAGGATACAATACAAAACAAATATGAAATAATAATTACTGTTATACAAAGAAAACAATGAAACAAAGAATAGAAAGTAAAATGTTCTATCAAATGGTCATAGATATTTTAAATTTTATTGTCCAGCAGGTGTTGATAATGAAAATATTGCCGATCTGAGTGGCCGACATAACTATAATCCAATAGTCACACAAAATATCATCAACGTTAAGGCATGAAAACAAGTAAATTAGGTATCGCTCCCAATCTTCAAGTTCAATTTCGTATCTATTCATTGCATCCACATTCTCTTTCCAATTTCCAATAATATATTCCATTGAAACAATACAAAACATAATTACAAATACTAATGAAACATTGATTAAAGTTGACAACGGACAATCCAGATTTAAACAGAGGACATATTTACCACGGCTATCTTGATCATTTGAAATTTCTTTGCATTTCAGCAGGGCGTTGATAACGAAAAAATTGCCGACCTGAATGGCCGACGTAACTGCAATCCAACAGTCACACGTAATGTTACCAACTTTAAGGCATGAAAACATTAGAAATTGCTTATAATCAATATTGCCATGTAAATGTCCATTTTGCAAATCTCGCTCTTCCTTCAGCTCTTTGGTACAAAATCCCATTAAATTTACGCAACACAGAACACTAAGGTTCATATCTCTCCAATGTAGTGAATTAAAATTAGTTCGCATTCCAAATCAATTGGAATGGCCAAACTTGTAGTCGCGATTGATAATTGTATAAATTGAGAGGTTCTTAATTTCGACTTCATTATACTTAGTAGCGACAAATAAAACACACGATAATCTGCAGCGGTTTCGATTTATTCTTAAATCATCGTCAGGCAAGTGAAAGAGAGATAGAACAGGTTTTACATCGTATTTATAGTTAGAAATTATTTACATGATCTATTAGACCATCCCTTCCGTCATAATGTTTCATGTATTGTTTAGTGTGTTATAGTCGTATATAGAGCTCCAAATTTCAATAGATCATGTAAATAATTTCTAACTATAAATACGAAGTAAAACCTGTTCTCTCTCTCTTTCACTTGCCTGACGATGATTTAAGAATAAATCGAAACCGTTGCAGATTATCGTGTGTTTTATTTGTCGCTACTAAGTATAATGAAGTCGAAATTAAGAACCTCTCAATTTATAAAAGTGTAATGAGCCTTTGTATTATTAATTGAGCTCTGATTTCTCGTGTTAGATCGACAGTTCAGCGTTCGGCATTCGGCTTTCAGTTTCAAAACTGTTAAAATGTGTCCTATACAATAACAGGAGCGTCTGTAGTAACGAGATCTTTAAGGACAATTTTCCAAATTTTTAAATTTACGGGTCTCAACTTGCATCTGCTATATAGTGATGAGGCCATCAAACATACTCAAAACGGCACCCATTTGGAAGATGGGTTGTTTAAAAAGAATTTAGCTGCTTGCATAAAATTGTGCTGATTTTAACAATGTTCAGGGTATCATATCAGAGTCTCGAGCATTTATCATTCAGCACCTATATATGACATTCCTTTATTATGTTCTCTCTACGGAAGAGATTTATGTCAACTGCCTTATAATAAAGTATAGTAATGTGGACGGTGTCGCCCTACCGAAGGCACCCGTACCACTCCTCTATTTCTAGAAGAGTGGCTCTTTTCGCTAAGAACAATCATGTTAAACGCTCCTTAGATCTCAGCCGCAATACTGCAGATTAATTTCAACAGATTTCATGGCAGATAGGCCTTGATTGTCAATGCGCAACGATGCGCCGCAGCTACTCACAATGCAATTTCTTCTGAACCATTCCATCCACCATCCTTTGGTACTCATTTCATGTTTCAGATAAAGTCAAGGCTGAGTTGACCTGAGGGGGATTTGAACCACAGTCGATCAGATATGATACGATCTGAAGTTCGGCTGCTCTGCCATCTGAGCTAATCATCAACTGCCTTGTGAATATATTTGGTATCATATTTGTCTTATTCCCTCCATAATTCTAAATATACACATCGAGAAAAGAAACATGATGTTTAATTGCTATAAAAAAAAACTAATTTTAAACAATTTATTTCAAATAGATCATATGCATAAACATATACAGATGAAAAGTACTGCAATTAATATATATATATATAATTCCTTTTCATTCCTCCCTCGTGAAATCATAGAGTCCATCTCCTACTCTAGCTAATATTCTTCACACATTCATGCAATATTTCTCTGTATAAAATAATTTGATAACAAAAGTTCAATCGGATCGATCACTGACTGTTCATAGCTTGCACCATCCATCGGTTGTTTAGGTTCTGATGACGTAATTGGAAATATATCTAGTATGGCGTAACCAGCTTCACACATTGCTGCCATTGCATAGGAATTGAAAAGTGATGCTCTCTGCAAAAGCAAAAAAATCGACAAGAAAGGTAAATAGCTACAACATGTAGTACACTACATTTAACAAATAGTAAACGGAGCTCAGCATTATGTACCCAAAATGGATAACCGTTCTTTATTTGATTTATAAAATAAGCAAAATGTTTATCTTCACATTAAAAAGCTCGAAATAATTATTGCATGTAAAATCACTTTGAATAACGCAGCGTCATCGTAGAGATTATAGAACAAGCGAGGATTTTCAATAGGAACACGCATCGTTTTTTGAGAAAAGCTATAAACAACAAGCTATAAAATGGAAGAAATAGATTGAAAATAAACGCGAAGAGCATTGGTCGGAAAACAGTACTTATATAGAATATTTAGGGAAAAATAGAGTATTGCGTTTGTATTTTTGAAGCAATGAAATCCTGAAATTTATTGTAATGTGCAACGTGCCGCTTGGAGGTTTGTCAACAAAACAACATGTTTGTAGAACTACGGACAGAAACATTGATGAGCATCAACCTGTAAGCCGTATTTTTGCGATTTCAAGCAGCCTGAAACAAACATCAACAGCACTCAATGCATTATAAATTGTTGCCATTTGGGGTAATACAGCATCAAAGCAAGGATAGCCTTGCAACATCGTTGAATACTCAATAAATCTCTCTCAAGCGGAAAAAAATTGAAAGCAGTTTTAACTTTTCAGTATGCACAATACAATATATACAGAAGATTAATGTGGGTTACCTGATAATTTTGAAAGCGCCTGCTGACTTTAGTATTCGTCTTCCACACTGCTGATGTTGTTCTCCATACAACCTGTCCTTCAAATGTCTTCAACATAGCAATTGTGCTATCTACTATATCTTTAAAATCTTCAAATGACACTGTTGCTGGCATATCTAAACCAAATGTAAATATCAAAGCACTTTTCTTATCTAGCTTGGCTCTTCTCAATATAGTTCTTAAGTGGCGTGTAATCTTTTTAGTAGAAATATCTTGATTTTCAAAATACGGCTCAATTCCATGATGTCGTGATATCCGATTGAAATGACGATTAACCCACGATGCTGAACTATACAAAAGGAAAACACGATCCAATATAAATGATTAAGAAGGTCCCTTGTGTATGTTCTAGGTCAATATTTTTTGGACTTGGAAGCATAACTTTGTTCAAGATAATGTAATGATTCTGATGATAAAAATATTGCATCATGTGATGTAAATGTCCAGTATTTTGCAATTACTTATACTAGCTTCCTAATTTATATCACATTATCACTCATGAATTTTATAGGGAAAACGGCGTTTTAGCTTCTTTTCTGCTACTCCGAACCTCGTTGTATCCGTCATGTAATTTTCAAAAATTGTATTCGTTTCGAGTAAAAGTCTGTCCCAAAGTCTAAAGTTCAGGGCATTACTTATAACGTAATTGATAGAAACTTTTGGCGCGAAAAATTTGATGCTTGCAATTTTGACTGCGCATTTTCATTAGTACCCATTCTCTTTCAAAGTATCGTTCTGAATTTTGAAAAAAGGTAAGTATCCATATATGTTATATATATATAACATTACAATCATTCCAGAAAGTCATATAATCTCATCAGGACAATAATAGCATGATGGCTGCAAATTGTAGTGAGGCATTATAACTACGATATATCCTATATATACCTTCATGCACTGCTCCCGATACAATGAAAAAAATTGCATCTTCATAGTAGATACTTTTCTCTTGATTTAAGTTATGCTTAACTTTCTATGTAAATGCTTTCACTTATCAGGATAACACAATGCATATCCATTCTACAGTTAAGCATACATGATTGAACTTTCTTTTCTAATTTAAAGAGAAAAATACCACAACTTGAACAAACAACATTGTCATTACATGTCCATTATGTTTATCCTGGCATGAATCAGCTTACCATCTACAATTAGAAAATATTTGGTTACAAAGTGGATCTTCCTCAGCCTCTTTATAAGTGTGAAGAGAAAATTGATCCCCGTAGAATAACAATGTTCCTTCCTCTTTTCTGTCAATGTGTTGAACAGGTTGATTCAATAACGGGTCTTAAATGAGTAAAACAAACAGTAAAATAAAGATGTGCGCAATCCAATACAGCTACAACTAATAACACTGCCATGAATATCCTTAATACTAAGCAGAATTACCTAACTGCATTCTGCATATAAACTATAGCTAAACAATGAAGTACATGTATCCGTAGAAGTTTATATGTATTACAAAATTACTGCTATAATTTAAAGGTATAATTTTACGAATTTCAATTCCATGAACTTAAACATGCAGCCTTTTTGTTTGTCAGATGCCAAGCAAGATTATCTAGCTTCTAGTTATTAATGCTATCAAAACAGAGAAATTTAAACAAAAAGACGGGCACCTGCAGTGTACACACAGGAAAATCCATTTGCTAGGGTAGGCTTTTATTCTTGTTTTAAGCAACACATTTTCTTAAAACAAGAAAATAAGTGGTGTGAATATTTCATAAAGAATATATTTTCTTGAATCAAGAAAATTTTTCTATGCTAGACTAAAATTGCTTGAATTATTGAAATTTGCTAGCCTAGTTTAAATTTGCTTGCTGTCATGTATTTGATTTATAAAAATATAGAGTATCAATTTTGTTAAAATTAGCCCTATAAATTCATACTGTTTTGTGCTCTTGGCTCATAAATTCAATATTCTACACTGTTTAACAGTTAGATAATGGATCTTGAAGTAGAAATTATAATATACAGCAAACTTTTATAATTGATTGAAGTTTCTATTATCTTACGTCTTAGATAACAGATTTAGCCCAAATTAATCTAGCAATCCAGAATAGTTCACAAAATATCATCACGAAGATCCACAATGCTTTTTGCTCATAAAATCAAAACTTTTCAAAATTATTTAACAAAACTACTCATTGTAGTTAGCCTATGTGAAATAGATAATATAACTTATGTTAATAAATTTAATGATCAGCTGAAGTTCTAATTATGCTGAGGGTACTGATTTTGTTAATAACTACACGATAATTCACAATGTTATTTGCTAATAAATTCAAAAATTCTCAATATTGTTTGACAAAATTACTCATGGTAGTTAGTTTAGCTTAAGTAAAATAGAAAATATGATTTATTTTGAAAAAATTAAATAATTAGGTGAAGTTCCAATTATGCTAAGGGTACTGATTTTGTTAATATCAACGCGATAATTCACAATGTTATTTGCTAATAAATTCGAAAATTCTCAATATTGTTTGACAAAATTACTCATGGTAGTTAGTTTAGCTTAAGTGAAATAGAAAACATGATTTATTTTGAAAAAATTAAATATTTATCTGAAATTCCAATTATGCTAAGGGTAGGCCTACTGATTTTGTTAATATCAACACGATAATTCACAATGCTATTTGCTAATAAATATAAAAATTCTCAACATTATTCAGCGAAATTGCTTATGGTAGTTAGTTTAGCCTAGGTGAAATAGATAATATGATTGAATTTGAAAAAATTTAATGATTAGCTGAAATTCCAATTATGTTAAGGGTATCGATTCAGTTAATATCAACACAACAATTCAAACTGCTATTTGCTAATAAACTCAAAGCTTCTCAATATTATTTGACAAAATTACTCATGGCAGTTAGTTTAGCTTATGTGAAATAGAAAATGTGATTTATTTTGAAAATATTCAATAATTAGCTGAAATTCCAATTATGCTAAGGGTACTGATTTTGTAAATATCAACACGATAATTCACAATGCTATTTGCTAATAAATTCAAAGCTTCTCAATATTATTTGACAAAATTACTCATGGCAGTTAGTTTAGCTTATGTGAAATAGATAATATGATTTATTTTGAAAAAATTCAATAATTAGCTGGAATTCCAATTATGGTAAGGGTACTGATTTTGTTAATATCATCACGATAATTCACAATGCTAATTGCTAATAAATTCAAAGCTTCTCAACATTATTCAGCGAAACTGCTTATGGTAGTTAGTTTAGCCTATGTGAAATAGATTATATGGTTGATGTTGAAAAAATTTAATGATTAGCTGAAATTCCAATTATGTTAAGGGTATCAATTCAGTTAATATCAACAGGATAATTCAAAATGCTATTTACTAATAAATTCAAAGCTTCTCAATATTATTTGACAAAATTACTCATGGTAGTTAGTTTACCTTATGTGAAATAGAAAATATGATTTATTTTGAAAAAATTAAATAATTAGCTGAAATTCCAATTATGCTAAGGTACTGATTTTGTGAATATCAACATAATAATTCACAATGCTATTTGCTAATAAATTCAAAATTTCTTAACATTATTCAGCGAAATTGCTTATGGTAGTTAGTTTAGCGTAGGTGAAATAGATAATATGATTGATGTTGAAAAAATTTAATGATTACTTGAAATTCCAATTATGTTAAGGGTATCGATTTAGTTAATATCAACAGGATAATTCACACTGCTAATTGCTAATAAATTCAAAGCTTCTCTATATTATTTGACAAAATTACTCATGGTAGTTAGTTTAGCTTATGTGAAATAGAAAATGTGATTTATTTTGAAAATATTCAATAATTAGCTGAAATTCCAATTATGCTAAGGGTACTGATTTTGTAAATATCAACACGATAATTCACAATGCTATTTGCTAATAAATTCAAAGCTTCTCAATATTATTTGACATAATTACTCATGGCAGTTAGTTTAGCTTATGTGAAATAGATAATATGATTTATTTTGAAAAAATTCAATAATTAGCTGGAATTCCAATTATGGTAAGGGTACTGATTTTGTTAATATCATCATGATAATTCACAATGCTAATTGCTAATAAATTCAAAGCTTCTCAACATTATTCAGCAAAACTGCTTATGGTAGTTAGTTTAGCCTATGTGAAATAGATTATATGGTTGATGTTGAAAAAATTTAATGATTAGCTGAAATTCCAATTATGTTAAGGGTATCAATTCAGTTAAAATCAACAGGATAATTCAAAATGCTATTTACTAATAAATTCAAAGCTTCTCAATATTATTTGACAAAATTACTCATGGTAATTAGTTTAGCTTATGTGAAATAGAAAATATGATTTATTTTGAAAAAATTAAATAATTAGCTGAAATTCCAATTATGCTAAGGTACTGGTTTTGTGAATATCAACACAATAATTCACAATGCTATTTGCTAATAAATTCAAAATTTCTCAACATTATTCAGCGAAATTGCTTATGGTAGTTAGTTTAGCCTAGGTAAAATAGATAATATGATTGATGTTGAAAAAATTTAATGATTACTTGAAATTCCAATTATGCTAAGGGTACTGATTTTGTTAATATCAACATAATAATTCAAAATGCTATTTACTAATAAATTCAAAGCTTCTCAATATTATTTGACAAAATTACTCATGGTAATTAGTTTAGCTTATGTGAAATAGAAAATATGATTTATTTTGAAAAAATTAAATAATTAGCTGAAATTCCAATTATGCTAAGGTACTGGTTTTGTGAATATCAACACAATAATTCACAATGCTATTTGCTAATAAATTCAAAATTTCTCAACATTATTCAGCGAAATTGCTTATGGTAGTTAGTTTAGCCTAGGTAAAATAGATAATATGATTGATGTTGAAAAAATTTAATGATTACTTGAAATTCCAATTATGCTAAGGGTACTGATTTTGTTAATATCAACATAATAATTCACAATGGTATTTGCTCATAAATTCAAAACTACTCAACAATATTTAGCAAAATTACTCATGGTAGCTAGTTAGTTTAGCCTATATGAAATAGATAATATGATTTATGTTGATAAAATTTAATGATTAGCTGAAATTCCAATTATGTGCTATGTGTATAGATTCTATATTAAACAATGCCTGTTTCTTATAAACAAATCAATACGTCACAAAATAATTTATTCGAACCCATTCGGGATATTTTCTACAATGATCTGACATGGAAAATATTGGGAAGCTTTCTATAGGCACTTTATAATATTCGTAAAGTCTAAAAATCGCTATGACAGTAGTGAGCCTACACGCAGACGTAAAGGGAACACTGAATTGTATGTTTGGTCTGCATGCAGGCTGCTCGATAGTCGGCAGCTCCTGAAGTTTCTTTACAGCCAATCCCGAGCGTTCTTGCATCCAGACCCCAATTTGAAAAAGTGTGAAAACGAAAAGCTCAGTCAGTTTACGAATTTTACTGTTTTACCATGGTTTTACAAACTGAATTCAACTACAAGTATTTGTTTCCCCGATACATAAGGAACGTTTAGCCTACGAAGAAAGTAATAAAATGATGTACTGCGATATCACAACAACTTATCACTGGAACGAATTCTTTAACTTTACCGTTCAAAACGAAATATGGTTTGTTTTTCTACTTGCTCTGAACATGCGAGATTCGGTGAAATGTTTTGGCGGTCATGGTCAATACGTATTTTACGACATCGTACTCTCTCTCATCCATTTTTCTGAGAAGTGGACATGTTATAGGTAAGTTTATTTGCTGTTTTCTTTCAATTGCTTCTTTATATCAACAAGACTTATGTTGCTGCTATGGCACTGCTGCAATACTATACTAGGCTATTGAACTTGGAAGATATCATTGCTAGCTAATCCACCATCTTAATTCGAAAGCATAGGATAACAGGCCTTCTAGATAAATAAACACATCGTTATTAAAGATATGCTGCGGTATTGGCAAGTAGTTTTTGTCTATTTTGTAAGCTGCCCCAGCTTCGAATTTCTTTTCAGAAGATCATAAGATTCCTGATATTTTTGTCGACCAATCAGTTCAGATCAGCAGACTAACTCAGCCTGACTGTTCGAATTGGGCTAATCTAATATACTTGTTATATTTCTATACTTTCCAAGCATTTAAAGTTTTCTTATGTTTATATCTGACAGTAAAAAAGTATTAATTATGTGCTGCAAAGGTTATGTTTGGCTCAAGTTTGTTTCTAGCCTAGGGCAATTCCATCGTGACCCACTTACAAGGTTGAGAGTGTTTTCTTTCAGGGCTTTAAAATTATTTTAACATTTGGCTTCATTTCTGTTACCAGTTGTTTAAAATGATAAGGGGAACATTATTATTCAAATAATTTAAGAGATATGAAAAATCAAGTAGATTAGAATGAGTTTACAAGCCGTAACCCACTTACTGCAATCTGCTATGTTCCCCAATCAGACTGAAAAACATAAAATATCCTGGTCATCGTTTTATTTAGATATGATATCTTGAAAACACAATTGAATTTATTAAATGCCTTTATTCAACTTAGAAATACAAGGAAGTTACGATGTGACCCACTTACGCACAGTTTGTGATCCACTTAGAGCTACAAAGCAGATTATTATATGAGCTTCGACATTTTCTGTAATGAATTGAGGCTATACTGAATCTTTCTGTAATAGCTATTCCTAATTGGTGTTGCTGATATTTTTCAAAAAACATATCTGATTTATTGTAATCATTAGTTGTAATACATTCTATCTGAAGAGTTCTCAGCCTCTAAACCTATATAGTCCTTGTCAAAACATCACATATTCTCCTACGATTTGCATCTTGATATTCTACTGTCTGCATAGGTTTATTATCTTAACTTGTTTGTTGTGTTTTTCTATACAAACTATAGGAATTTGCTGGATGGGAATTTGAAAAACATTCATGGCTATTGTTTTGTCACCATTTGCCTGACTATGCAACCCAATTAAAAATAGGTAGGCATGGTATATGTTTAACTGTACTACGTTTGTAATTCAGGATTCCTAAACTTCCAAGTAGTTATTTCGGAAATTGAAAATTGCGTTTCTCATTTTTTTTGTAAAAAGAGATTTACGCGTTCAACCCTCTTTCACTCCATTTCAGGATTCCAAAGGTACTGAAATCGCAAAAGATTATGTACCCACTAGACTGGTCCAAAAAACATGAAAGTTTGAAATGTTGTCGGGCCCATCAATTTTTTTGTTCAGAATGCGTGCACACATTTTATTGTAATTTGACATTGGGAAATGGGGTCCCAAGGCCCCTCTAAATTAATACGTAAAGTTAATGGGGAAAACGCTGATATTTTTCAAACGCTAATACGTCATCTTTGTGAAAACATATTCTAAAATTTGCTCACATGGCCGTGGAGGTAGGGGAGAGCGGGGTGAATTGGAACAAATTTTCTTAAAAAAATTATTGCTCCAAAACGGCTCACGCAAAACTCACAATTTTGGTATCGATTTGTAGGAAATTGTCTGAAGTTTATAATGCAAAATACCTGAATATTGTCAAATCAAAGTTGAAACAATGTTTAAAGGAAGAATGACATTTTTTCAAAACCGCGATTTTGCGAAAATGTGGGGTGAAACGGAATGACCACAAATTTACCATTATTTCATCGAATTTGTTCAAATAAATTGAGTATCATAGCTATTGAGCCTTTAAAAATTGATATCAACAATAATAAATTAGATAGATAAAGAAACTTACTTCCAAATATAAATTTATAAGATTATAATTTTCCATTCAAAAAAATGCGTCTCCGTAAAACACGATAACATTTTCCCGTACTAGTATAATTTTTCAAATTTCAGTTATAATTGAGAGAATATGAGTAAGGTTAATCATTCAAATGGGTTTTAATTAGATTTAACCAATATAATATGAATAAAACAACATTTAATTTCATGCAGCCTTCGACAAAGTCGCTTTCCTTCCGAAGGTGTCAAATTCAAAGAAACCGCTCATGCAGATGTTTTGTTTACATTATAATTCACATTGATTCACGAAGGAAATAATAAGTCAAAACAAGACAATGCAAACTCATTAATTTTACGTTGAAAATAAAACAACAAAAAGATCAATGGTTCATAGAAATAATACAAGGCTATTTACTAATGAAAAGAGGCAATTGAACCAATTTAATGGATTAATTTGAATGATTTCTTCTTGGTGTGAAATCAAAGGCGGAGCAACAACAAAGCAAAGCAGTGTGAAGCCAGACTGTGATTGAAATGTTTCCCGCCGTGTTCCATTCAACCCCATCGTGAATCTTGCAACATAAACACTATTTACTAGAAAGTTTGTTGGAAAAGACAAAAATGACAACTGCCTACGTCATAACACGGAAATTCTCTACACAATGGTATGCAATAACACCTGATGCGTGAAGAAATGAAAATAAAATCAAACGCGATGTGAAAAGCGAATGACTTGCATCGCGCGTACAAATTTTCAAAGGCCTATAACATTTTATTTACTTTATGTATCGAAATGAAACTTTACACAATGTTTATACTATATAAGAACAATGTTCTGCTGCAATTTTGTAATTTTTGAGTCTTTAGAAGTTGTGTATTCCGATTCACCCCCGTTCCATTTCACCCCGCTCTCCCCTAATGATCTGAATAATCTGAATTTATTTATTTAAATGTTTGAATCTTTATCATTGCCTTAAAACTATGGGGTTGAATACGATGCATAAAAAAACGTGGCTTCTGCTGAAAAAAAGGATTAATCTATAAGTGTCTGCTGTCAATCTGTCAATTTAAAAATATTTCCGTGAAAGGTGTCACCGCCGTTGATATCGTAGTTTGAAGAAAGTTTGTAACTCGAGAAGGTCATTCTGTTGAACGGTGACTGTTTTATAGATTCAGATCATATTGATATTGTTATTGAGATATTCATTTTTGTTACGGTCGCTATTATTTAGATAAAACAAAATATGGAATCAAGTTTAAATGAAGTTTCGAATAAAACGTTGGAAATCAAACAAAGATATCGCATATATTCGTATGTCGATTCCTATTTATATTCATATTCATATTCATTAATTTATATTCGAATTTATAAAACATCTAATAAATTTTAGGCCATGGAGAACGGTGAAGCACGAGCGATCAACTGTTCCAAACGTCGAACGATGATAAAGTTCAGTAATCCACGAAGAATTTTACGAATACATTTTCGGAAGTCACATGTGAGCAGCTACATGTTCAAGCTTGAATTTATGAAGACATCGAATTATTTCTTTGTCACGTAGCAAGGGATATAGCTCTTTAAAAGTTTTCAAACATTTTGAGATTCAAGTAATTACCTCTGTAGATCAAGTTGAACAATGTCAAAGGCTTTGTTTCCGAAGTTTTATTTCCCAAATGGCAGCTAGTTCTGTTATAAATTTTAACTGAGTGAAACAAAATGAACAGCTTTCTGAGTAATATTTCTGCTATCTGAGTAAAGCGGCGATAGCAAGAATGAACATTTTAATAACAAGTTAACGACATATTGTGTCAATAAAACAGCCACCGTTCAACAGAATGACCTTCTCGAGTTACAGTACAAACTTTCTTCAAACTACGATATCAAAATATTCGTTTGCAAAATATCAACGTTTCCCCCATTAGCTTTACGTATTAATTTAGAGGGGCCTTGGGACCCCATTTCTCAATGTCTTTTTACAATAAAATTTGTGCACAACTTATTTTCAAAGCATTCTGAACAAGAAAATCGATGGACCCGATAACATTTCAGACTTTCATGTTTTTTGGACCAGTCTAGTACCCATAGCCTATAGAATTCTAATCAGATTCTCTTTTTTTACAAATTTTCGCTTAAATCAGATATCCTGAATTCTACGTTGAGATAGATGTTAAGCCTATTAATGTTTTATTGTTAAATGTCTCATAATAGACCTACAGATAAAAAGACAGGGAATGATGTTCTACGTTGCCTGGATTTTACGAAATAGGAATATAATTGATTTTCATAAATTAGTAATGGTCTGTCTTTTCGATTCACAACAATTCTCTTCTTTATTATCAGAAAACTGTACATATGTTTGGAAATAACAACCCAGAGTCAATGCAATACATATGTTTTGCAATGATTTAGTGAAATTATGGCTTTCCTTCTTCATTTGTAACAATTGACCTAACCTTTTCAGTTACATCTCTGTATTTACGGATTTTTGCCGTGTTTGTTATGAATGAAAATGAGATACTTCCTCTTTATGAAAAGAAAATTTAATCTTCAAGATTACTTTCACAATTTGTTAATCCATAATCCACAGTTAATATCAGTGAATTGTCAATGTAACACTTGAAGCTTTTTATACAGAAATAATATTACGTCGGGAAGTAATATTACCTCCATGTCAAAAAAATAATATGAAATCATACAAACTGTTAAAAAACATCCATTCCTACTGTGTCAACTGTGTACATTTGAGGTTATCAAAATTAAGCTTGTTACGACTGCCGGTGTTTTTCTTCCTGGTCACTGTAACCATGAACTACTAAATACTAATTTGAAGCAACTTCATCTGTTAATCCCACAGAGTACAGTGGAACCCGCTGTGCTAGTCAAAATTGTCAACAATTTTCATTGCAGTTATCCAAATTTGCGCATACCTGAAATTGTTTAAAAGAGACATGACTACAAAATAGTCAATAGATTTTAAAAGCCAGGTTGCATATGTGCGGGGATTTCAGTTATCGAAATTGCGCTTGCAATTCCATTGTGTTGTAGAATATTTACGGCTAAGTAATAATCCGAAATTGAAAAGTTATCTTATCAATCAAATTTTGTTCAAGAATATTATACACTGCTGTAATTTTATTTGAATGTTTTTTAAACATATCCATATATCTTTTCTGCTTATTCTTGTATACCAGTGTGTATCTGCACAGTCTAGCATGGGAATTGAAAAATGTTTTTTTGAATAATTATGATATTGACAGGGATTTATTTGATTATGTTCCAATCCTTTAAAATCAAAACTACAGCCTACTTAATTGTTGTTATTAGGTTAAAATTTTTATCAAATGCGAAAATATTCAAATTTTCTCACATCACTGTTCCAGAACAGTCAGTAGGCCTAATGTTGGGTATCATGAGTATTGCCGTTAATATTGTGCATTGTCTGTATTATTATTGTTGAAAAATAGTGTATCGCATGATTAACATAATGCATAGAATGTTGCATTGTTAATCATAAATTTACATAGATATGTATACAAGCTTTCTTGAGATTGTTTTTGCTATGATTGTTTTTTTTGTTCCTAGTAAACAGTTATGATGTAAGAGTGTAATTTAGGTGCAGCTGCTGTCGGCAGCTCATAGGACTTCATGGGCCAGAAGGTCTATGAACCGCTATCAATATTTTCTGATAAAACATACACAGCAACATACATAGCAGAGAATAATGGTTTTGGAATTTGACTGCATTTTTGCTACTGATTTAAGCTTGTCAATATATTGCTCTATATAAGGCATTGTATCATAATATAATATGTGATATTGACTGAGGGTTCGTGACAATTTTAATTTGATAAATTAGGATCTATCCTACTTCTTTTGAAACTTAGAATAAAATCTGCATGTTTTTATTTTACTTCTGTTCACACATCATCAGAACGATAGTAATTAATTTTCTATTTTTTTATGACCAAGCAAAGTAATATCGTCTACATTGGCACATTGTCCACAACATACTTTTTTTAAACTTTCACCGGCGTTGCCGGCAACGGATTTCACTGTGTTTTGCTAGTTGTCACTTTCATCTTAATGTAGATTTAATATTTTATTACTTATCTGATCAGTGTTATATGCATTTGTTTTTCAGAGTGAAAATCCTGGATCTCAAAATTGACGAGCAATACTTTAATACACTGTAGCAATCAATACACTGATATGATAAAGAAATGTTACACTCACAAACCATCAAACATTACATGTGGTTGAATATTGATGATTTTACTTGCTGGATGTAATAACACAAAATGCAGATGAAATTTACTTACAAGCTATACAACAACTTTTCTCTTAAACATTTGGATCTTCTGCTGTTATTTTACAATTATCTATACATGCAGTTGTATTCTGGAATTATTATTGACGTTTGGGTATTATTATGATGGACTGATCTTTTTCAATGACCAGCTGATGAATCCAAACTATTACTCTGTTACGATTGAATTGTTGCACTGGCTCTCGTCAGGGTTCCAGTGTGACTTTATTATAGATCGTAATTGATTTAAATTAAATGTTTAATCTAATCTAAAATTAATATTGTGCTGTAATATGATGATTAACATTGTATAGACAATATTTTGATTAGACTATATGTGCAACATTTTGATAAGCAATCGTAAAAATATCTTAATTCAAGAAAATATGTTCTTGTTTCAAGAATCTGATGAGAATATTTGATTTGTAGTTCCAAATGCGCTAGCAAATATTATCTTAATTCAAGAAAATATATGCTTATTTTACGAAAATATATGCTTATTTCAAGAAAATGTTTGCTTATTTCAAGCATATATATGCTTATTTCAAGAATCCAACAATTCTGACTGCACACTATCTTCAGAAATGAAAGCAAAAAGGGTCTTGTTTTGAGCAAAAATTTGCTCATTTCAAGAAATTTAAGCTGGAAAAGAGAATAATATGTCAAGCAAATTTGTGCCTAAAATAAGAAAATATAACAAGCAAATTTGTTCTAGGGTAGATATATTTGCTTCCTATGTGGACAAGTACATTTATTCTTATTTCAAGCAAAATTTCACTTATTTTAAGAAATTTTTTTCTTGATTTAAGCACATGGATTTTCCTGTGCAGTTACTGTATATATAGACTTATAAGTAGAATATCCCTCACCATCAGAAAATGGTCTCCATTTCCCGTTGATCCATCTACCAAAGCCATCCCATAGAAAATGGCATTGCGTTATGCCACATATATTTCTCCAATCATCCAACTTTTTATGAATATCTGCATAAATAAATTCAATATTAGATTTTGTGGGGATGTTTGTTCTACATCGTATAATAATATTACCATCAAGCTAAAAATACTCCATTAGTCATAGATTGATATATATATTTTAAAATGGATGAAGCTACATAAAGATTCAATTACCTTTCAATCTCTTCGGATCGGGCTCAATGACGTCAAATTCAACTGTATAAGATGATCCACCTATGGGGTCCCAGAGTCTCTCTTCTAATAATTCTGACCAGCCATAATTGTGGCTGTACATTGATGAATTCAAAGAAGGTCCATAATACATTGCTGCACAGAAAATAAGGTTTTAAAATTGCATTATAATAAATTTTCAACACACTCAATAGTTACTTATACAGTAGTTAGTTTCAGAAGAAAGTCATAATTTCATAAAGTCTGCATGCTATAGCATTGAAAGGCACACACAAGATGGTATTTTAAAATCAACTGATGCTATATATCGTGCACATGATTGACAGACTTAAACAGATTGACATTATATATATATGCATTCCTATGAGCAATATTGATGTTTGAGGACACATAAATATGGCAATGAGACAACTTCTTCAGGAAAGTATATAAGGTCCATGCATAGATTGAAAGATAGAAAAGGGAATTTGTTTTTGGCGTGTTTCTTCGTATATATGGAGCATAAATCGCTTTGCAATATACTGTAGCATTTTGGCTACATTAATCTTATACCTTTGGAAAAGAATCGTACATCCTGACATATGTGATATATTCTGTCCCTTTAAAATGAGAGTTTATGGTTTAGTGACTTACCTTTACGAAACCAGTCTGGCGGGGGGTCAACAAACGAACTACACGCAGTACCATCTAAATAAATGTCAACATTATATCGTCCCGGTTCTAGGAATAGCATTGAGATCTCATATACACCATTTTGTAAATCGTATACCATCGGTTCATAATGAGATTGGCCCCGGACAAATGCTCGCCATGTATCTCCTCCGATTGTTCTATTAGTAGCATTTCTAGAGACACTTTGGATAGTTAATCGCGAATATTCTCCTGCGCGGTTAATATCATAATTACTTATGAAACTTCTAGATGCTTCTGTTGTTTCTTTGAAGCTGCCAGTTTTCAAATATTTTGTAAATGTTGTTCTATTTATGCATGGCTTCACCATCGTTCGCCAATCTAATCGGTAAAGTTTTTCTCTGCACATTTCTTCTTCGAATACATCCGTCCATCTATCCCTAAAGAATAATCCTTCTGTCTGATGGAAAATAGTAAAAACCAAACATAGAAGCCATATATATCTTGAACCTTTCCTTGAAATATGTATCTTGATATACATAACTGCATATATTATGAATGTTGATATATAAACCAGTAGTAAATGTTGCTTATCTATAATAAATGGATAAGTTATCAGTAGGATTGCTCATCTACATCCGATTCCTCCAGTTTTACCAGCATGTTGACAAGATTTCACGCATCATTGCCTTTCAAATATCCATCGAAGATTTATCTGCCTTTTCATGCGTAGCAGAGCTTATTCAACAGTTCTGCCTCTTTCGAAATAGGGTATCATCGTCTGTATTGTATCCATTTTATTTGTGAGCTGAAATATATGAAACTTCAAAGGTGCACACAAAAATAATAAACGTTTAATATAAAATTGGATGAAAAAGGTTGTTCCATTCTAGATGCAGTAACGATAAATAAGAGATATATACCTCCTATTAATTAGTCCAATATTAGATTTGATACTAATGGAGCACGTTAAGCAAATAGTTAACACTTTCCGTGCAATGTGGGTTCGTATAAGTGGCATTAACAAAATATCCAGCTAAAGACGTACAATGAAAGCTTCGCACAATCACAAACCGCGATGGAGAGCCCTCATTTGAATGTCGTGCCTCCGACCCGTGTGCTTACAGGCGATTTTACTAAACGTTTTTCGATATTTTAATAATTTAAAAATTTTACACCAATTTACATTTGGACTATAAAGATTATGGTCTACTGAGAGCTACTTTCGAAGCTGTTGTAATCCGCTGAACGCTAATTATTATTTGCTTGGCTTTGAAAGGCGGCACTATACAACACTAATGAGACAGTATTAAAATAATTGGAGTTTATTATTTCATTCAATTAATTAATGTGATAATTTGATATGAAAATTAGTAACATAAGTTAGCTTGTATGTGCTTTGCCGTGAGCATTACTCCTTCAATAAAGTTGCTGCTTCAAATATTTAATTTACCGCTCATTATATCCCTTTTTCTACTTTTTTTTTGAAAAGATGAATTTCGTGTTTGTAGATATGATACTTCATGGAATATGTAAAAGTGTGGATGCCATGAAACAATCAGTGCATGATCTGTGCTCTGTTCCGATATAGAATGGAGAATTTAAGCAACTACAAAGCAACAAAAGAAAGGGGGTGTTGCTAATGCTCTTAAATGAGTCAGAATGCACTTCGTATAAACACTCGATCAGTGCTTTGTTGTGCATCGTCCTTGATTTATATGGCCATATAGGGTGCGAGAGAGATGTCATTTGTAAAAGGTTTTCAGACATCATATATTGCACGATAGCATTATATTTTGGTATAAAGTCTTACAAGAAATCCATTTTTGTGTCCGTGTGTTTCGAACGCATATATAGTTCTATTAAAAAGGGGTGGCTTCCAGCATAAATAATATATTTCATATTTCTCATCAGATCTTGTTTTTCTAAAAGATTGAACCATTCTGCGTTTGGAATTGGTCGGTGATTTTCAAAGTTTCAAACTGTACTAAAAGGCTTATATCACGGATCAGTGATTACGAATTTCAGCACCTGTTACGTTCGAAAAAACGGAGGTAAAATAACACGAAACTTGCTGTACTGGACTTGATTGATTTTTTGTTAAAGATTTCTGCAAAATATGTAAAATCGTATTCTCTGCTGCATGTCTGGATTAAGTACAAATTAACATGCATGAAAATGGTATTTTATCAGCGTGGAAGAATCGGTGGAAATTAGATAAAGAGAAAGTAAATTTTTCGCTGTGCTTCTTATTCTATTTTTCCTTTTTTAGTTCGTTTAAGGAGACTCTAGCTTCTTCCCATGGAATAGACCTATTTGAAATGGAATTATGTCGTGAAAGACGTTATCGAATTGACTGGGATGCAGTTGTAGGCCCATGTAAACATAATATGAGTTTTGCAAATGAGTTATCACGAATATATACACAAAGAACTCAAGCTAAAAATAGTTTTATCATACATAAGTCAATTAATCCAACAGGAGATTATAGCCATATATGGGTAAAAACTGTAACCAAATACGGTCATAATAAAACAATAGGTGGTGATACCTGGAGAGTGTTTGTAAATGGGCCATCGCACATACAGCCAATGGTACATGACTATCAAAATGGTATCTATGAAATACCTATATTATTTATGGAACACGGAATATATAACGTTGAAATCATTCTTGAAGGCTCTTTATGTAGCTCATACGAGGATCCACCTTCCGACTGGTTTGAAAGAGGTAAGATCCAGACCTGATTTAGAATCGGGAGGCACCGGCGGAAGTTGCTGGTCTGCTTGATTTTTGGGAGAGGACCCACGATGAATGATTTGATTCGTTTCCTGTGCGTTCGAGTCCGACTCTAAATGGAAACCAGGCTTTTCCAGGACGATTATTTTGCTAGTTTACCAAAATAATGTCTTTGCATCTGTAATTACGTGACTCCCATGTGTAGAATTTCACGATGATCGCTGCCATACGGTACCAGCAGATAGTATATTCCAGATGAAAAGAAATTAAATGTTGGTGATACGGAAGTATCTGATGGACGTTTGGTGTAGTTGACTGTTGCTGCGCAAAAATCTTCATTTCTCTTTCGCATATTTATTTGCTACACAAATTGAGCAACGCGGATAGATCATAACCAAAAACATTAGCGTGTGTTTTTACTTGCCGCTAAATTGCAAAGGAAAACGGCATCTAGCCGTTAGGCAAGTTCAATAGTAATAATAATGAAATCCTATGATTAATTCATTGTATTTGTATTATTAAATTCTTACCCTCAGCCATTGAGTAATTTCAACTGCTTTCTGTAGGTTTTTCATCAATTGCAATTGTCAATTATCCTTATTATTTTTATTTTCAATTCAATTATTATTGTATACATCACATGTAATTTAAGGGTGGTACTTAAAGGGTGAGAGCCTGTAGGCTTTTCCTGTTTTCGTTCGTCAAGTTTTAGAATATTGACAAATAAAACAATAACTTCATAATGAATTTCACGAAACGAAGTTCCCTATGCAGTATGAATTTCCCAGTAAAATTTTCATTACTATTTCTCGATTCCTTTCTGTAGGGGATTATAACGGTCATTTCCAAGAGTCACATATGTATAGTAACAAGTCTGGTTGGCCAAAGCTATTAGAGGAAAGAATGTGGAGTCCACTTGGAGGAAAGAAGATTGTCCTGAAACTAAACATATCACATGGAAACCCTAGAAGAATATCAGGTGGATAATTAACAACCATTTGTTGCTTGAAACAACAACTTTTTTGCTAGGCTTCATATTATAGTACAATATTCTATACAGAAAATCCTATTCAAAGTGCTTCTTAATGCCTTGAAATTAATTGAAATAATTTTAACATCATAAGTTCAACTAAAATGAATTGGAAAAGATGAGAAATGAGAAAATTCAACTGTTCTAAATATCATATATACAATACAGGTATTTGTAAATGATAATATGTATATAATATCTTCAGAAATACTGACTTACCTTTTCTTAATTCTAAAAACAAGCTAAGCTATTCTTACAAGATTAGTTTTGGTTAAACAAAGATATCTTTTTCAAGTACTTTTGATTTATAAGGAGTATAATTGGCTGTGACAAATGTTCTAGCCATGTGTATAACGTTGATTTGTTGTTCCGATTTAGATGAAGACTGGACAGTTTGCTACTATATATAGCATGCGCACAAGCGAACAACGCTCTTTTAGGAAACCATAGTATTGATGTGAATCAACGTGCTATTTTCTGCCAAGTGGAAAGAACACCTAAAATGGGATTGAATATTATGAACACATTGTCATATTGAACTCATAATCTGAATCTTCCTTGGGGAATCCTCGTCAAACACATTGTGAATTGAAAGCGGCCAAAGCCGCAATGAGCTGAATGAATAGCATAATTAGTTATATTCATAACTTATTGCAACTTGTTGGGTAGAAATCACACGTTGATCAACAGATTCTGGGGATACCCCAAAAAAGAATCAGTGGATTAAGAATGTGCATAATTAAATCAATAAAATATACTAGCTGTACTTTTGAAAATATTTTGTGGGGGATTCTTATTAAATAAACGTTACAATTATCAAAACGAAAAGCGAGAAAGAAATAAAACAGAATAATATTACTTTCACCAGTCCATTTTCACAGATCTGTGGAATTGCTGATTTTGTGATTTTTTTTGTCTCTCGGTGACGCCTTTGCCTTATATTTGTGCAGAAAACATCCAAAAGTTGAATAACTGGAGATCAATTTGTCAAATGAATGATTGTAATTTTCTTTGGGATGGTTTTGGAAGATGGACTAAAGACCAATGGAAGCCATTTGCAAATGGTAATGTATAGATATAAACGTAAAATGGAAAAATAAAACACAACATTTTCTACTCACACTGTGAATAATATACTGTGGTACCATAAACCACAACACAAATACTGACATTCAGTTCAGAATTTAAAGGTGTGAAGGAAGCTGCTATATCTCTGAGGTGATATTAGGATGATGTCATGTCGTGTAAAAAAGTGCACGGGAGTCCCGATATTGGGAGTGAACGTGTGGGATGTGAGACGACTAAAAAATTATGAAACTTGATTCAATACCCTCTAACTTTTTGTTCCGAAATTGAATATCAGTTTAATTGTCACGCAAAAAGATGGTATCAATATTATTGAGATGTGAAATACATCCTTGAACAGGAATCTGTATAGTCTACGACAGAAAATCAGAAAGTATTCAATTTAGTTTCATCCTGCTTTCACAGGTTTCTCAAGTCAAATTGCCTTTTTCGGTGCCTTTTTCCTGAATGCGTGTAAAATAGGTCTGGAAGTTTCCTATTCATTCGGCAATTAAGGGACAAGGGTGGTGTTGACAACGAATTTCAAGACAGGGCTCGATATGTTAACCGTTGTTTTATTCATTCAGACAGTCTATTAAATTTCAATCCTCATACGAGTGCCAAAAGAAAAAAAACTGGCACACTGTGGTTCTACGGAGATTGTTTCGCATACCATTTCCACGAAGTGGTTTGGAACAAAACATTGTGCCAGAATGTATTTCACCACTGCAATCAGTAAGTATTTCCAGATATTATGTTGAATCTGAAATCTATGTAATGCATTGGTTGTATATATGATTCTGTATAGCGTGTAGACCGAAACTGCCAAGACCTTTTCATAGTTCAAATGTATCTTGAAGTCGGACTTCATTTTCTCATTATTATTCACAATATGCAATATCACAATCATTGGTGTAATAAAACAGGTTCAAAACTTTGCATTTCACGTTCAATGACGTTGTATGATATTTTCTATGTACTCAGCTGTGACTCATTTGTTACAAGTTTGATGAAACCCAGTGGAATAATCCTCTGCTATCTACCATCATGCATCAATCAAGTGACATCACTAACCACGAACCTTGACAAACATGAACATAATTTTGAAGGGATGATGAATAAAGGAGCTTGAAATGACAGTTCTTAAAATGTACAAAAGGGTTCTTTCCATGAGAATGTGGCACCTAGCAACAAAAATGGGGAATCACTGTGCAATGCCCGTCATTCTCTTAATTAGATCAGTTGTACAACCATGCAGATAAAGGCAGTTAATATGAACAAAAAGGCGGTAATATTTTGCAATAGCTGAAGGGAATAGGATTCCCCAGGGGTCAGAGGTCCGTGATGTTAATCGACTGGCGCTTAATATCCAATCTATCGTGTGCATTCTTAGCCAGTAGTGTTACATACAGATTGAAAAATACTGTAACCTCTTTCGTGCCAAACTAACTTACCAACCTATTTTTCCGTTTCATAAAAACTATAATTTAAAACGTTTGGGCAGAAATATAATTATAAAGAGCTTAAACTGACCGTCTGCATTAATCTATTTAAATATATAATAAACTATCATTGTCAGTATACAACATTGTGCTCCTTACTTTTGATAGCTCTTACAATTGGGTATATCCACGGCTGCATCCGATCCACGAAAAAGATCCATCCATCCATCTTAAAGATCCAAGTGATTTATCTATTCCAAGACTGGAGAGCTACTTAGAAACTGTACTGAAAAGGAGTGAGATGGACAGTAGAAGTGCACTAGTTTTGAATTTCGGATTACATTTTGTTAGAGCAACAAGTTTTGAAAACTTTAAAAGACTTATAAAAGGTGTGATTAAATTGTTAAATGGTTACAAAGGACAAGTAATTTGGAGATCCACTACAGCCGTTTGGAAAGCACATGAAAAAGTGCATAAGAGATTTCAAACATATCAGGTAACCAAAATTATAAAATTTCACTCATTTGAGGTCAGATTACTGCAATCTTATATTTGTTGATTTGTTGACGAGCGTGTGAAACGTCATCAGGGAAGGTTCTGTTATGGACTACTGAAGGATGATCCTCTGTTTCAAAACCCGTCCAACTGAAGCCAGCATTTTAACATCATTTTGACAGCATTGATACGAAATTTCATCAACTTTTGTGAAAATGCTGGCTTGATTTGGTCGAGGCTTAACATGCGTAGCACTTTTTATTGTAATATTGTCGAGTATATTATTTATAGCTGTTAAAAATTATGTTTCTATTCTGTACTTGCCCTTTTTCTATAGCTTTCGAACTGAACAGTAACTTGCTCGTCGTATCAATGCTTCGCTTATGTTCAAGTTTTTCGCATTTATCTAATACCCATGTTTCAACGAGATTCCCTTTTGTCTTATACTCGCCGCTATACGTTTAGCTTGCTATTTACCTTTGCCAATCAGTGACGCGTATCACATGAGGATGAGGAAAATGGTACGTCCAATCAAATGCAGTTGCCCTCTCGATAAGTAGTTTATAGAATAGCAAATGAACGGGTTAATGGTGTATACACTTGAGTTTGTCACAAATACCAAATAGTAGACTGCATAGTATTGTATAAATTTAGAAACAGCTACATAGAATTAAGAATATGAAACATTTGAATATGCAGAAATAGGTTGTGTATAAAAGGGAAATAAACGCTTGAGAGTATGAGCTTATAATCATCAGATTCCATCATGTAAATAAAATTTTCTTGGAATTTTATTTTAACTTTTAGCGTGTCCTCCTTTTTAATGCATACAGTATGGGTGCAATGTGCAAAGCTGGTATTCCGATCGTTGATGTCTTCCCTATTACAGCGTCAGCCCCTGAACAACCTGAAGATGGTATACATCATGAGCAAAGTCTTTTATTGCCAGTTGAGAGGCTATTTGAAAATTATTTCAAGGAACGACCAAGGACAGAAAAACCTAACTAATATTTCAATTTTTTAATAACATGATATTAGGCTTTGAAAATTCTAGTTCAATCAATTTTATATTGTTGCAATATATTCAAGTAAAAGTTTATCTAACATGTAAATATTATTATATCTATATCGATATCTATATCGTAAATTGCTTAGGTGCTATTCTTATATACGGATATATCATTCCTATATCTTATATTCGTGTTTCTAATCCCCCTCTCATAGACGAAGCCGGTAAACTGCTTATCAATGCCACAGCCAAGGGAAAACGCCAAACATTATTTCTATGCCAGAAACTGTCAAGCCATAGCGGGTAAAATACAATAAGGGTACTTACTTAGGATACAACTAGGATCTTCAAATTTCTGCATTGTTGTAATATTGAGATGTCTTTAGCTGTTCAATTGTGTATATAAAATATGCGGATAGTTCTTTTATAAGAAATGTATGATTTCAAAAATTATTTATTAAAAGGCAACTTTTTGCCCCTCGAGATAATATAAGTTAAAGCGTATTTGCATTGATATAGTTTTAAGATAAAGGAAGGAGTTGTCTTATTTACAAGTTCCTTTGTCAGTTATACTGTGATTTGTGACGTTCTTTGTGTAGCAAATATGGTAGGCGAAAGAGGGACGGCTTATTCCTATATAATGTGACTGTCTATACTTCTATATGCTACTAACGAGACAAAGTGTCATTCCTATAATGTGACTGTCTATACTTCTATATGCTACTAGCGAGACAAAGTGTCGATGGCCAAAGTAAAATCAATATGTATTGTGTCAAATGATAATCTTTTAATAACTGAGCTGCTCCATATTTGTACAAAGTATCCAGGTTCGGTTGAACGGTGAGATAAAAACCATAACGTTCTTTCTCAATTAAATTGTTGATTGATTCGTGATACCCCAGATTGCCACGTGAAATAATAGTATATGTTTCAGTTATACAAATTTTGATGTTTGGTTGATTTATCATCAACCCTATCGTTTTTCATCACAATTCAACAGGCTATGGGCCCAGGAGCATAGAACAATATATGTTAAATTTAGTATATTATTTTATATTATGATCAAAGTTTTAACTCATGCTACATCAACACATCCCATTGGTAGATTTACATTTAAAGGCTGGAAAACTCAAATGAGATGATTTCCATCATTGGGAATTCAAAATGAAGATATACTCATTGAAAGGAAATATTGGGAAATCGTATCGTGGGTACAGTATTAAACTAATTGCAGATGACGCTGACATCGCTAGTATATAAATCAGCGTATCAGCGTATCAACGTCGATCAGATAAAGCTCTGGCTACTATTTGTTTATTGTTATAAGGAGACAGTCAGTTAATTCATGTTATAAATGCCCAGGCTAAAGAAGCATGGTTGAATTTGGAAGCTTATTTCGAACGAAAGGCCGCTTGGTTCATCTGCAAATCTTACACTAACTGCGTTCGACAATATAAATGAAGACAGACTCACATGGTATATATAATGTAAAAGCTACTTCACGAAGAGAACAAAAGAGTTCATAATTATTTTACAAGTTAAGACATACGAAGGACGTAGATAATAGCGCCCGTTACAAAGGATTTACCAAGAAGTACAAAGATAAGTGAAAACGAAAAGGCCCATGTCACAATTGGGGTATTTTTGGACATGTCCAAAACCCAAAAAGGAGAAAGGTAAAACAGAGCAAGCAACTTATGTTGATGACGATAACAACAGTAGACATGAAAAATAGCATGTCTTGAAGATACCGAATGTAATCCAGCTTGGTTCATTGATTCTGGGGCAACTTTACATATATATGACAACATAAATACATCTTACATATTCTCATGAGTCTAAGATTTATTTGGGAGACAATCGAATTGTAAATGCCGTATAGATAGTAAATCAAGGCCGAATAGAGACAGCCGAGCTAAATTAAAAGCCTGTTCTTGCTAGAAGATGAGATACAGAAAAAAATTCAAAAAGAAAGCTAAAACCGTATAGTAACGATAAATTGGGTGGAATATTTAGTGACGTCTGCAGACATGCAAATTTATTCTAAATTGGGTGCAAACTATTTTTCAACATGTATAGACACTAAAACTATAGAGAAGCTTTTTGATTGTGAAAAATGATGAGCTGCAACATTCCCAGAATTATATAACTTTACTTGAAACCGATAGGGGGTGAAAAATGGAGGCGTTTCCCTCCTAGAATGGCGGAGAATACACATGTCAGATTAATTTAAAACATTTTGTAAACTAAAGAGTATTAAAAAAGAGGTAACTGTACCATATATAACCTCATACAGCGAAAATATTTAATACCGGGACATTGATAGAATCGGCACGTGCTATGATTCATTGACGCTAAAGTGCTACCAGAACTTTGGGCAGAAGCTATCAATGCGGGAGCCTATTCACATATATCACCAACATCAGCATTAGTTGACTAAAATATACTCAATGAAGTGTGGTATAACGAAAAACCTGATGTTAAAATTTAAAAATGTACACCTAAACCAAAGGGAAGAAATTAGATATCAAGCAAAATTATGTTGCTTTGTTGTTAATACCAAAGATAGTTATGGATATAAGTTATTTGAAACCGAGAATGAAGAACCTCAGGGGCGAGGGTAGCAATGAAGAAGAAGACAATTCTAATGAAATAGAAGTGGCAAGAGCATCAACAAGAACATCAACAAGACCACCAATTAGATATGCGAATACAACATACGGAAATCGGTGGGATGACTTTGCATTGTCAGCAACACTCAATGATCTTGATACTCCAAATTCATTGAAGGAAGTTCGTAATGGTCACAATTCGAAACAATGACAGGATGCTACAGATGCAGAGTATAAAGCATTACAAAAAAATAAAACACGTTATGTATTTATGTATGTATTTATTTGACTATATGTAAAAATTGTTACCTACTGTATTAGTACATGTGAAAATTTAAAATGTTTTCGTACAATTATGAGATCCCGCAAGCAATTACTGCCTGCTTGTGAAGAAATGAACAAGCTTTCAGTACTGTCATACCTTACTTTTAGATTGTACTTATTACTTGGACTATAATAAGTTGTGAAAATTACAGTGAAAGAAAAATCGGTAAATTTTTGTGGGGCAAATCTTCCCCGATAATTTGTATCTAATCAATATTTTTCAAACACTAAATCTTCTGTCGAATGTTTTCAAATCTTATGTGATTGATGTAAAAGCATACTTCAAAAATGATGCTGAAAAAAAAGTTAAGGGTGCCCACTGCCCATTGCACAGTTTATCTTTTGAGTTGCATATGACTATATTACAAAAAATGAGCTCAAACATGAAATTTTCTACTGCAGTTTTATACAAACGTTGCAAATCAGCGAAACACAAAACAGCGAAATCTAAAAGGGTTCCGAGCCAATATAAAATAATATAGATACAGCTAATTTGTATTTCATTGTGGATTAACAACCAAGTTCCCTATAATCTATGGTCAGGAACGTTGTTTAGAAAAATACAGAGTATGGGCATTATTTATCTTCCAAAATGTTGTCTATACTGTTCCAAATCTTAAAGAACAGTTAATTGATAAAAGTGTGTGCTGTATGACAAACAGTACAATTAAGAACAGAAAAATAATTCACATAATAATAATTACGCATTATAATTTAATAATAATAATAATTAACACTCTAAATAAACACATATGTGTATCATGATAGCAGCTATACTATCTATCAAAGTGATGCGCGATACAGAATATTGCAATTAACAACAACAAAACCATGGACTGGCCTGCAAAGCATCTGCTCCCCCAAGATGAACCTATTTCTCATGATTGTCGCTCTGCAATTTTCATCGAAAATTGTCTGTTAAAAATGAATTATTTGACATTTTCTTCCAAATGTTTTTTGAAATGATGGATTTTGGCGCCCCTGAAGTACAATTTGATCAGTTGCTGCTCCTAACTTTTTTTTTAGCACTGCCATCCCCGAGATCTTGTCAAGATTGCCAATTATTTGCAGACTGGAACATGGAGGCTCACATGTAAAAAATATATACCATCTAGCGTCATCAGACATACGTCGTCTGCTGCAATATATAGATCATCTATTATCATTTAACAACACAACTAAATGAGGCATGGCGTACATTAGCCAGACTTGATTTAATATTCTACTGACTGAGGTAAGTTTTTGATAGCATCTGCCAACATGTCCGACGGTAATTCTTTTCCGCGTATATGTATAGTATAACAAGATGACTCCACTTTGAATAAACTATTACGTAAAGTACTGAGCTTTTTATTGAAGTCTGGAGCCACTTTACCAAATCCTAAAAAGCCATTGTAGATAGACCGCAGGAATTGACAGATTGTATCAGCTTCTTCAAACTGGCCATGACTAATGCAATACACACTACGTCTCATTAACTCCCCTGTCATGTCTGCAATACCTAGAATATAATCATACCATGATACATAGACTGAAAATGTCTTGCACTCATCATCACTCGTTTTAAATATCATTTTTTTCACACAATCATTGTAGGTCAGCAATTTGCCTTTTTCAAGATATTCTAAATATGAAATTGCTTCAATATATTCCTGCATTCCAGGGGAGTAGGCACGGATATACTGATATGCATTAACATTGTCAAGTTCTTCGGCTATTCTCTTGAGAAAGCTATCTATTTCAACCAACTTTTCATTAACATTGCATAGAATATCTTGTATACTTTTTGCATCTTGATGTAGTGTAAAAATCAATCTTTTAGATTTGATTGTCAAATCACGACTGATTTTAACAATTCTTTCATATCGATCATGGCGATCGTTGAGATCAAGTTTGTATGCATTGAAGCACTCTGTTATAGTAGCCATTCCTTTGAAGATACTGATTTAAAAGCCACAAAAAATCGGTTTCAATGCTGAGGTTATTTGAAATTTGGAAGATTGAATTCACGTTTCATTGAACTGCACTGCCTCTTTTACTCAATGAAACTGAGGCTCTGTTTTCAAAATGGCGCCGAAGCGCTGGACTGATGTTGACACAAATTATTGTAAACCTGAAGCTGATGCCTCGCTGAAATGTTTATCTGAGAATGGATATAACAGAGAAAAATGCATATCATATTTTGAAGCCTATAGAGACTGTAAAAAAGCTTTAAATAAAATAAAAGGAGAGAGAAGACGACAAGGTTTGATGCCAAATCCACCCCCTCGTGGCAGCGAACATGAACAAGATCGTAATAATTCTTCAAAGGAAACGGTAAGTAAAGCCAATTTTGTCATACATGATTAGTTCTACCTACTGTAAACAAATATATCTCATAGTCTTATCATAAAATATACGGTACTGTAGTATTTATACAGAGTTCTCAATCTTGTTTGACAAAAAGAGCCAAAAGAGGGAGATTTATGGGATTCTGGGGAGGTACCCCGAAGGGGTTGCTTAATCTAGGAGGGTCTGGGGGCCTTTTAAGTATTGTACAATTAGTAAGTTAATTGATTTATTTAGAATAATGAGCATTATTTGGAAAATGCGAGAGAAATTTTTCCAAAGCGAGAGAGCGACAGAATACCATAAAATGCAGGAAACTCCCGGTCAATGCACGGAAGGGTTGAGGGCTCTGATTTATATTCAAACTCAATCACGTATTAGCCCACCTGTAAAATATAACCAGATTCAAATGTGTGTCGTCAGATAGCTAGATCAACGAAAATATTTCTTTAATCGCATATATATTTAAATTAATATTATCAGGTAGGGGAGACCGGGGTCACTTCAGACGCGAGTGACTTCTGACAGAACGGTTTTAGTTTAAATAAAATACAATCTCTCAGTATGTTAAATACAAAGGTAAAACATACCTATTGCCAAAATTTTAGATAATTTCATCAAGTAATAAAAAAGTTATTATGGTTTGAAACTTTGTCCCGCTTTTGTGTATTATTTGTTCTCGAAGAAAAAGTTCAACGAAGAAAATCCACGCAACCAACATGTTGATATTTGGTACCATTTTGAAGCCAATGACGTTGTGTGCCTCATACTGAAGTTTCATGCACGTGCGCTTTGAAAATTCAACTGCAGAAATGATATTCTTCAATTTTTATAAACGGGGTGACTACGGTCAGAGCGTCAAAACATAGCAAAGCGATGAAGAAGTAAAATATCAAGCTGTGAAACAATGGTAAATCCATAATTAAGTGGGTGTCAAGTTTATCATTCCATTCAAGTTTGACACGCTCCAGCTGTGATGTTGTGTAAACATTTCAGAGCACGCGTGATCCGTCGGCTTAGAATATATGGAAATAATATACTCTTGTTGATTTATGAGCATGTTTTGTTTTCGTTTGGGGCCGCTGAGTTATCACTTGAATTTACGGCTTTCGATGGCTATTTCGACGCGCTAAAGAAATTATAAATATTAGCATGGTTTGTAATTTATGAATAATTTCATTGATTTCTCTGAGTAGATGAATGATGAAGCTTTCGATTGATGTCAATAAACATTTGTTTCGTGCATTGTTGAGAGTTTAAATTCACTGTCCAGAGTCACCCCAGTCTGGCCGAAGTCACCCCACTCAACTAGGGGTAAAAGAATGATCATATACTCGGCACTCGAATATATTTAACTTCCCAACAATTTACCCTTTTAAACATGGCACATTAGCTATTAAATGATATACGATTTATTTGTTTCGAGCGAAAAATAAAATAATTAGAAGTAAGAAACCGAAAAGCGTCCGATGTGTACCCGGTCTCCCCTACATGCATTCTGAGTAATCTAGATCACTTCTTATTTTTTAATTTCTCAAATCGACCAAGTATCCTTCGAGTTATAATAATTAGAAAACATCTAGGTTACAATCATTTCTCAAGTACATCGCTCCGCACACCATAGACCGCAGTATAGGATAACGTTTTCAGATTGACACAATCTGATTGTGTCATGTTTAAGGAACAATCAATATATTAAATCCAAAATTATGCTTAAATTTACTTAGAATTGAAATAAATAACATCAGCATTTAACTTATTTATTATATATTTCAAAGTAGTATTTTGATTACGGTATTTCATATTGTTATTTACGTAAATCAATTGCAAACATAAATTGAAAAATTATGCAAGATTAGCAAATATTTCTACGCAGAAGAAAGTATTGAAAATACAAAACTCTATGTATGTAGGCTTTGGCTGGGTAACAGAAATCTGAGTCAAAACCATGAAAATATATAGTATAGGCCATGGAATCCAACAATTAACAATTATTAATCCATACCTTGATTAATCCCATGAAATATTCAAGAACAACTGCGTTTTGAGAAATATTACAAATTCATCGCAACAAGTTTGTTTACATATGTCTTATATAACAATATAACAATGTTACATTGTTAAGTTACAAACACCCCAATGATCCTCAGGCTTTGGCTGACCTCGTAGTGGCATCAGAAGGATCACATGATGCGCCAAAGCCAGCAAAATCGAGGCTTTGGTGAACACTTTCCAGAGCAGCGAAGCTTTAAGTTTAAAGAAGCAAAAAGCTAAAGTTGTCACAAACAAGTGGAATTTTTTGACGTAAAAAGTAATAAATACTACAGATTGATGATATATTTACTATATTTGAGTGCATACAGTTCTCAAAATCATCGGAAGCTGGTGAAAATAAGATAAATAATATGATTATTTTATTCAATTTCGCATTTCTTTTTTGCCTGTGCTATATTTTTATGTGACTGACCATGCTACTGAGTCAAATCTGGATTCTCAGGCGTGCATTTTTTGCATTTTTATTTGCGTGCAAAAATTCTACTTTTCTCTTGGTGTTAGGCATTTTCTCTCCTCCCATGTTATTTTTGACTCATGGTTACGTAAGTGACCTTGAGTCTATCCTGTCATGATGGAAACGTTTTCATTTCATTTCATTTTTGACTAAATCTATTGTTCTTCTGAAATAACGTTCAACATACTGCTTTGCGTGCTAACAAAGATCAAACAAAAAACGATTGCGCAAGAAACACCATTTCATTGTTAAAAATACAATGGGCATGCTGTGTGATTATTCCAAATTTTTAGCCAAATTTTTTTCCATTGCTTGCCATGATGGCCGACTCGCAGCTTAGCGAGATTACAATTGCATTATTAAATGAAATATTTTCTAATACTCCTGGATTAGTTTACATCGTGATTATCTCTTCATTGGTAGAACACATGATTGTTTTCTTCTTCTCGTCATTTGAAATGGTTAATGAAAGGTTTTAATCGTTCTGTAACATCACTATTTGAGGTGAAACTTCGAAGATAATTGTTGTTGTGTTTTGACCATGAGAACTTTTAAACCGACAATTCATCATTTGTTTGAGGGCTTAGACAAGACAGTATTATATATTTATTGTTTGCATTGTTTTCTAAAGTTATTTTACTACATCAAACTGCTAAGCCAGTCGTCATGGTTTTATTTGGTTTATTAAAATGTTTTAATTCTGCTGCAACATCAGCTTAAGAAGAGACAATTTCGCACGTCATTTACAACTCACACCTGTATTATAAGTAGTGAAAATCACTCTGTTTGTTATATCTTGGTGTGGTCTAGTGGTGGAGCGTCTGCATAAGGCTCGCGGGGTCTGGGGTTCAATCCCATTGGTTTGCGTTAACGTTTTTTTCTTATTTCTTTGATTTATTATTTGGATATATTTTTCTTTATATTATTATATTATTTGGATATTGTTATAATTTATTTTATTTGATTGAAGTTGCTTTTTTTATTTGATCTGATTTTAATATCATTCGATTGGATTGATTTACTTTTTTGAATTTGATTTGATTTGATTTTTCTTTGCATGATGATTTGATTGTTTTGATATTCTATTGAATTTGATTTCAATTGGTTTATTTTGATTATTATATTATTCACCATGAGTCCGAGCGTAGCGGAGCTATTTTTTACATTTGCGTAATATTTTTTTACAATGGCACTTCTAAGCATTATCTAAATTGTAAATCTGCTGATTCTTGTAGATAATTGTAATTTCTCGTGTTCAGATCTTCAATGTTACAGTTCGCAGCGCGGAAATCGTGTGACGCTGTGAACAATTTCTGAATTTGTTGTAAATACAAAACGGCCACTTTAGTTGTACAGTCTGATTCAAGTATATTCTACTGAATACTGATAGGATTTAAATCTATCTCAAATAATAGACAAATATAGCTAAGTAGTCACGTGACTTGACTGAGGTGTTTAAGTTAGGATCTGTCCTGTCTATAAAATACTAAGGACGCGGCCTCTAAAGAAGTCAAAATTATTTTTTTTTGTAGAATATTTTTATCTTAACTTAGAGGAACAGACATTTCTCTGGATAGATGGCTAGATATATGGTCTTTGACTATATATTGACATCATTTTATAAACACTCTTTACATACAAAATATTTTATGAAATTAATATTATACGCAGCAAATGCTGTTACCTAATTTCATTGTCCCATTCTTTATTGTATTTGATCTTGAAAAATCTTGGAAAACTAACTTCTCAGTGAATTTCATAAAGAATATTTTGCTTTGTTGAGATCTCATAAGCGAAAGCTGTAAATTATCAGTGGCGGATGGCCCAGTAGTGCAATTGTGGCAGTGCCCCGCCATTACTTTTCTATATTATGTTTTTTTCAAAAGTAAGTACTATCTTATTTGATGTCTTTTAAAATATATGGAAAGAAAGAAATTGTAGCCAACATCAGATTTATTCAACAGATAATTGTGAGATTTTGTACAGTATTCACTACTTCAGCTTTGTCCAAAGTTTACGTAATCTTCTCATTGACCTTTGTTGATAATTTTATTTATTTAAAGTCCATGTGCTATCATGCGCTTTGTGGTCTCATATAACTGCTTCTCTCAGGGCACAACGATATTCTGTCCAAATCAAGCTATTGTTTTATGCTGCTGTGAACACATAACATGTGAACATGTGAACATGCCCGGGTTGGTTTAAAAATATCAATTTAGGGCAGATTGTTTTCTGCACACAATGGCTTGTGCTATTGATCTCACTTGACTCATATCATGATTAGAATTTGACGCACCTGTCATAAATGAGAAGTCATCTGTCAACACACTTCGCCAGGATAACAATAGCCTCGTAATTACCATGACTACATGACACGAAATATAGGCTTGGACAGAATATTTAAAAGAATACTGTACACAGTACAAGTAGAAAAGGTTTTATGATTTTGATAAACTGCTATTGCATCTGCATAGGATGCCACTTCACATTTCCCCTTGTTCAGTGTTTATCAATATACAGTCAAACCTGTTATAAGGGCACCTCTATACAGCGGCCACCTGTCTATAGTGACCACTCTTGCAATGTCTTAAACATCATTTTCTATTGAATTAAACCTGCATATAAGGGCCACCTGTCTATAGTGGTCAATTTATCTACTTCTAGTAGCTGGCTGTTATAAACAGGTTTCACTGTATCAATATCCATTATCCTTCCAGCATTTTGACGTCTGTTGATACTTTGGTAGAGCACTCCATCATCCAGATGCCAAACATTCAATGGACTTTGAAGTTGGTCGATAATGGTTTGGAAAGAAATGCTAAACAGCAAGGGCCCTAACAGATTGCCCTGTTGTACTTCTTCAGTCGATTGGATTGCAGGATTTTCACCAAAGAGAAGACGAGATGACAAGGCGTATGATTGGTATTCGTAGTTGTATACCTCAGGAAAATGTTTCTTTGGTGGGACAGTACATGATCTCTTCTGATACTATTGAAGGCATTTTTGAGTCTACCTTGACCATGATGTCGTTTTGATCCAGGTTGTGAGCCATTAGGGATGCTGCGTGGGCAGCAGCCTCTGTTCCTTTGGGTGTCACAACTCCCAATCGACAAGGATATATGTTCTCAATCGCTTTTTCTTGGCATTGTTGAGCTAGGGTTTTTGAAACTACTCGGCGAGTTGCATTTCCGACAGCAAGACCACCATCCAATCTGTTGAACGCTGTCAGCAGTGTCCGCCAAAATGTTTAGCCTTCCGGAATCTTAAACAATGTCATACTTTTATTCTGGATTTTTTAGTTGACGCTTGGTCTATGAATAAGATAATTGTCAATTTTCTTCTGGATTTGCTCCAGCCTTCCGGGATCTAGGATCCCAGGATCCCCACTTTTGTCAGACCCTGGCTTTAAGTGATGCCCCATAAAACAGAGATTGATTGCCACAGGCATAGGTTTCTTTAATAAATCGTTAGCTGTTGCAGCTAATGATGTGAGTAACCCTGTGCCGTGTTCTTTTGAGGTTGTACATAACATATCTTTAAGGTGCTGTGGATTCAAACTGTCAGAGCCATTGACAGAGCCTTTGGAAAGCTGTCAATCGATATCTTCATTGTTTTTCTGGAGTTATTGCGATGTATCTACTTGAGCTATCAAATGGATGTAGATTTTTGTAATTTGATGGTCTTTCGGGATATTTTTTTGTAATTTCTCCAGGTTTTTCTGAGTGGCAATAGACTCCTTACTTGTTGCGATTGGCGTTGCTCCTTTAACACACCCTATATTGATCTTTTTTGCAATCTCCCTAGCCATGCTTGCTAGAGCTGTTGATTTGTTTGAGGGGCTATTTTCAAGGTGTGTTCCTATGGCTGAGAAAAGTATTTGGAAAGCTTCCTTGATTTTTGAAGTATGGCTGTAGATTTTTTTATTTTTAAAGTATGGCTGTAGATTTTTTTATTTCCTTGTGCACTTTTTCGTCAACTTGGTTTACTAGAGCAGATATTCACAAAGGTAAGTATGTTATGCCATGACGCCTCTGTGGTATATGGTTTAATGCTACCCGAATTAGACCAGTGAAAGTTTCTGATTTCAAGAGAAAGCTATTTTCACTATCTGCTTGTGTGTTGTTGTTTTCCTTATTTTTGGCGCACTCTTTGCATGTTCAGGTACTGTGCCTTTGAGATCATTGTAATAGGGTTAATTTTATACAAGACAAAAGTTAGAACTGGCTTTGGCACCCTCTGCATTGAATTGACTTTTTTCGCTTGTTCTTTGGTTGACATTTTCCACAAAGAGTTAGTGAGCTTTGTCATTTGTTCGTTTGTTCACATTCATTATCGTTGTCTATTATGTCACTGTTACCCAAAACTATGGGATTTAACCATTCAGAGCTTTTATCGAGATAGTTGTCTGTTTTTACAACCCCTTTGGCGGGTTCCCATGAATTATGATTTTCGTTATAGTTTAACCATTCCACTAAAACTTCTTTCTTACTCTTCTTTACTCTAATCATTTTAATTCTCTCAATGATATACAGTATATGTCGTCTATGACGAACAAAAAAAATGGCATATAATGCATACAATTTTCCCAAAATCGCTGTACTCTCTGCTGTATAGCTTTAATCCTGCAGTGAGGGTTAACAATCTTTTCTGATAAAATTTGTGGGACATCTAAATTATGGCCATACAAAAGACAATTAGCTGTGATGAATGTACTTCTGCTAATGGATCTGCTAAATTTTCTGCAAAGAATGGTCGTTATTTTATTTAATCAAATATGTAACAAAAAGTTAGCCATTCTTCATAAAATTATTTTGTATCGTACATACCACATACAGCATCCAGTGCCTTTCTAACAGATTTAATAAGAGATTCTATCACTCTGCTCGTATGGCTAGCTTTTATGCAGCTATATCACCAGTGGAAATCAACTTATTTTTATGCCAATTGTTCTTTGATAACTAGCTCATTCCAGTCATTTATCATTTCTTTGATGTATGATAACGCACCAACAAACTTTGGTCCATTGTCTGACCACACTGTGCCAGATTTAACGCCTCGATTTTTGACTCGAAATCGAAATCTTCTCCGGGCTTAGTAGAATTTATCTGAGGTCAAACCTGCTCCACACAACTCAAGGTGAACTGCTCTGGTAACGGTGCAAGTAAATATCATGTAAATGCAAGTAAATGTAGTCTTTAACTGTAGTATTTCGATTGACTTTTACCATAAAAGGACAAAAATATTCTCCAGCGCAATTTTTAAAAGGCTCAATGTGTGGCTCTGTTCTAAATGATGGTAATTTCCTATTTGTTGGTTTAACAATTGGTGTCTTCTTACTCTGCAATGTACGTAATTTGCTGCAAACAATAGAGCATAATAAATGTAGTATTTAGAAATGCCACATGCCAAGACTCCAGCATGCTCAATTTCTGCTTTACATCTTTTGCATTCTGCATGAGATGTCTTTTCACGATAAAATGATCCAAGTTCTTGTACGACTTTTGTTGTCTTTGGCAATATAATGGGATGACGTAGATGATATGGTATTTGTTTATAGCCATTACTGGTCTTCCTTTGACTCTCAAAATGTTGTTTTCGTTACCAAATAAAGGTGCAATATTGCGATAGTTCCGCTTTCAAAATCACGTTCTTCTTGACTAAAGCGATACTATATCACTGTTGCTTTGCTTGAATTTGTACAATATGAAATATCTTTGTCTTTATCATTGCATAAAGTATTTACAACAGTTTAAACTGCATCTAACCAACTTTTCTCTTCAATGATTGTTGGAATTTGTGTTTTTAAATTATTTTCCAGACTGTTGATAATAATTTCTTTTGATTTCGATGTCTGTTGATCCTTGACTTTAGAGCACAAATTATTTATTTTTTTACTTTCAATTTTCAACCATTTTACTTTGACTCTTTTTGATTGGATAGTAGAGTTGACAGTGTCACTACGTGAAAGTACTTAATAATGGACTGGCCAGGTGTCTTCTGAACCTAACAAGAATTGAGGACCAGCATGCCATTCTGATAACATAGGATTTTTTGGTCAGTATAGATCTGCTGGATTTTTTTCACTACAGTACATATCTAAAGCTACTAGTTGAATGATTGTCTTGAATTTCTGAATCCGTCCAATGATAAATTCTCTCAAAACTTATATCCAATTCATTTCGCATAATGTAAACGAGTACAGCGTCGCTCATATTGTCATGTGAAATGAAATAAAATTCAAACAAAACAATGCAGATTGAATTGACTGTAATAATCTTGAGAGGACAATACACCCCATAAGTTCAAGTCTAGGGATGCTTCTTCTTTTTATTGGAGGAACAGGTGCTTTTGAGGGATACAAACACTAATCTTTTTTCATTATTCTTCAAAACCTAACACTGAAGTACACAAGCACTGTATCCTTGCTCGCCACCATCAGAGAATCCATGAAGTCGTGAAAGTCCAACAGTATCTAATGGTTTAAGACAACGTGGAATCTGATAAGACAGTAATAGATGTATATTCTTAATATTTTCTTCCCTTTTTAATTTCAGTGTCCAAAATTACGTAATCCCAATGTAATCCATGTGCCATAGTTCTTGAAGATCCTGTAATATTGTTTAGTTCAAGTGATGACTAGGATTGAATAGGATTGATAAGTATATATTTAGAACAATAATATCAGCATCAAACATGTGCTGTCAGCCATTATGTCTGGAGTCTAACCTGAGAGGCTAGCCTCATATAATAGTATTAAGAAAATACAATGATATGACATCCCCTTCGTTACATTAAGCAACTTAGAAGAAATAAAAGTTTTAATGTTTATTTCACTAGTTGCTAGGTTGTTATAGATTTTAACGTTCAGGAGCCTTTGTTCTTCTGTGTGAATGCCTCTTCTGGGTGGCGGCCACAATCTCTTGTTCTCTGATGCTTGAATGGTGATGTTCTTCATCTGGCTCGCTGTTTGTGAGGTCTTTTTCAGGTTGTTCTTTTATGTGGGATATAGTTCTTCTTCCAATAAATCCGTTATTAAATTCAACCTCATACGATCTGGGCTCGTTGCATTTTCTTACAATCCTTGCTGGACACCATTCTTTATTTGGTCGATTTTGAACCATTACATCTGTGCCTGGTGGGATGTTCAGCTCTGGCCTTGGTCTTTGTGGTTCTCTCTGCTTGGCTTGTTTATTGGCCTGCTTCTTGAGCTCTTGTTGGATGGCCATGTGGTTTGGTGGCTCAGTCATAGTCACAGGCAGATGAGTTGAGATGCGTCTGCTCAGTTATAATTCAGCTGGACTTTGTAGAGTGTTTGTAATTGGTGTGGCACGCAAAGCTTGAAGTCCCTGTTGTATTTTGTCCCAGTCGTTTCTGTAGTTCTTAACCATTGATTTAATTGTCTGTACCGTTCTTTCTGCAATGCCATTTGATCTCGGGAAACGAGGAGACGACGTTGTATGCTTTATCCCTGATGCTTTGATAAATGCTTGGAATCTTTTTGACTTGTATTGGGATCCATTATCCGAGTAGATATGATCTGGATATCCATGTTCACTCACCAAGCGCTGAAATAAATCCAGTACTTCCTTTGATGATGTATCTTTCCTTAGTGGTTCTAGGAAGGGGTATTTGCTGTAGTGGGGTGTGTGGTTTCGGTGAATTGCGGAAGCGGCTGCATTCTGGACACGAAGCCACAATCGAGTGGATGTCTTTGTTATGCCTGGCCAATATATGGTTACTGAAGCTCATAGATTCATTTTTGTTTTTCTTTGATGAGCTTTGTGCAAGTTTTCTAGATATAACTTGCGCAACGAATTTGGTATGACAATTTGTTGGCCTCTAGGGATTATTTTTCCATCTAGTGTGAGTCGATCACGGTCAGACCAGAACATACGTAGCTCTATGTGGGAAGATGTCTTCGAAGTGTTAGCCAACCTTTTAGCACTACTTGTTTGAGTTGTTTCAATTGAAGATCCTCTTCTGTTGCGTTTTCTAGTTCATTCATCCTTGTGGGCGAGAAAGCAACCAAATGAAGAGAAATATCATTTTCAACGCTGATAGGATATGCATTACTTGGATCGATAGCATAGGTGGAGTTCCGATAAAGAAAGTCAGAAATGTACATCTCTTTTCCCGTTTTGTAGATAATTTTACAATCATAATCTGCCATGCGCAATAGCATTCTTTGTAGACGGGCAGGAGCCAAGTGGAGGTGTTTCAGAGCAATCATCTCAAGTAGCTTGTGGTCTGAATAGATAGTAAATGGCTGTCCATATACATATGTTCTGAATCTTTCACAATCATGAACAACAGCAAGCATTTCGCCCTCTATGTTGGCATATCTTTGTTCATATTCATTTAGACTACGAGATGCAAAATGAACCGGTTTTAGGGAGTTTGATGTGTCATCTAATTGTAGAAGTACTTCCCCAAGGGCTTTTGATGATGCGTCAACTTCAACAATGGTGGGTTTGCATGGGTTGAAATATGCTAATGAGGTGGCGTGATCAATTTGTTCCTTCAGTCTTTCAAAAGCAATAGTGTGCTCTGGCATCCAAGTGAATGATGTGTCTGCCTTCAGAAGAGATCGTAATATAGCTGTGTTATCACTGAAATTTGGGATGAAGTTGTTGAGGTAAGTACACATGCCAAGGAAGCGTTGCAGGTCATGAATGTTCTTTGGAGACGGTGCTTGCTGTATGCACTTAATTTTGCTTGGGTCGGGTCGTACACCATTTGCCGAGTAGGTGTTTCCGAAGAAGGTTACTTCTGATACTTTTATACAGCATTTGCTGATATTGAAAACCAGACCTTCTTCTCTTGCTCATTTCATCAGCTTTCTGAGGTTTTCATCGTGTTCCTCTTCGGTCTTCTCATAAACTGTGATATCAGCTGCAATGTTTATTACCGTTCTTAGAACAGACAGTATTCTATCCATTTCACGTTGAAAAATATCTTGTGAGAGTTTTAGTCCGAAGGGTAGGCGAAGAAATCTGTAACGTCCAAAAGGTGAATTGAAGGTGGTAAGAAGTGATGATGAGTGATCCATCTTGATAGACCAATAACCTGCTTTTGCATCCAGTTTCGAAAACACTTTAGAACCAGAGAGTTCATGGGTGAGTTCCTCTGTTGTGAGATTGCGATGATGCTGTCGCTTGATGGCTCTGTTGACGTCTTTCGGATCCAGGCATATCCTTAGTTTCCCATTTGATTTACGGGCATATGCAAGGCTTGATACCCAATCGGAAGCTTCTTCTACAGCTGTGATGACTTTCTGGCTAACCATATCATCTAATTGTTTTTGTAATTCATCTCTGATATGAATAGGGCATTTCCTAGGGTGATGTACAACTGGTGTAATGTTGGTATCGACCTCTATGTGGGCTTCATTGTTGAAACAGCCAAGTCCTTCAAAACGATCAGGGTATTCTTTTTGTAGGTCATCCGTATTTTGTATAGCATTTTTCTGAATGTTTTTCTTTGCAATGTCAGTATTGTTAGTGGTACTGATGCTGCAATGTAGTTCTACCAGATTGAGACGTTGGCTGTCGTGTAATCCTAGAATGATAGGACCTGGAGTATCGACAACATGAAACATTAAGTTGATTTCTTCATTCGATTTTGGATGGAAGCAGCCGATATTGGTTGTTCCCACTTCCCAGGTGAGTCAGTATGGCCCCATTGTATGCTGTTATTTTTACATCTCTACTGGGTTGTAGCTTTGATTCAGGCTGTGTTGTGCTTTGGTTCATCATGCGGTATGAACGCATAGGTAATCCGCCATCTGCTCCAGTATCAACTTTTACTTTCATTTTGTGAATCCTAGCCATTTGATCTAGTTTGATGGAGATATTCGTCATTGCAGTATCTGTATGACATGATGAGATAGCATTTATAGACAAATAATCAAATTCAAGAGTCGTGAAATTGTTTTCAATTTCGATTTCATGTGCGTCTTGCTGGTTGTGTCTCCTTTGACGATTTGTTGTTCTATATGACTGTTTGTTGTGATGTGGTTTGTGCTGTTGATAATGTGCAGTTTCATTTTGTGTAGATTGACATTCGCTTGAAAAGTGACCTAATTTCTGACAATTGAAACAAGTAGCGTTACGAGCGGGGCACATTCTGCGCTCATGAATATGGTTTGTGCCGCAGTATCTACATTGGTGTTCTTTTTTGCTTGATTGGTGCTGTAGATTTTCCTTCTTACTGTTTCTACTTTCTGATTGGACATAGTCTATGTTGCTGGTTGGTGTGCTGGTAGTTAATTCAAACTCTATCATGTGTTCTTTGGACGCCTCGTATATCCGTCCCAGCGCAAGAGCATCATCTAATGTGAATGAGAGCGGTTTGTTTAACAGCTTTGATTGTACCTTAGGGTATTTGATGCCAAGAATGAATTTGCTCTAAAAGCCTGGAATTCAGCATATCCTGTGATTCAAACTTGCGTTTTTGTGCTTTAAGGCGTATTTTTTGATATGAATTCATCAATTGAATCATTGGCTTCTTGTTTTACAGATGATAATTGGAATCTTGCCAATCTTGGATTCGTTTTTGGCTCAAAAATTGCTTGAAAAGCAACCAGTACCTCTTTTGGGTCACCCTTTTTTGCTTCTTCCAATGGGAGAGTTTCAAAAATTTCTATTCCTCTAGCGCCCATCCACAGTTGGATATAGTTTACTTGCTGGGTTATTGTGATTTTGTGCAAAGGACCATTTAGAACAAGGTTAACATACCTTTGAAATCTTTTAAATTCTCCAGGGAGGTCATCATTTTGCCAGTCAAATTTTGGTGTTTCGATGCCAGTTAATGTCTCCATTATTTAAATTAATTTTATGTAGTTTTCATAGAAAATCAGAATCCAGATGTTTGTCTGTATAAAATCCTACTCCTAACACCATGTAATATGGTTTAGTTCAAGTGATGACTAGGATTGAATAGGATTGATAAGTATATATTTAGAACAATAATATCAGCATCAAACATGTGCTGTCAGCCATTATGTCTGGAGTCTAACCTGAGAGGCTAGCCTCGTATAATAGTATTAAGGAAATACAATGATATGACAGATCCATCCTAAGTTTGATGCTCACCGATGTCAGTATACCTGTTGGTTCCCATATTTTAGCAACTGTTGAAAGTATTGATTGTTACCGATATTGTAATAATTTCATCGATTTCCTTTTTCTTTAATTGGGGACATGTCCAACTCCTTATCCCAGTTGTATCCAAGGGCATCTGCTATACACTCATGTTGTGTTTTGATTGTTTTGATTGCCTCTTTTGCAGTTGACTTTGACTTTTGAGTCGCCAATTTGATCAATATTTATTTTTTTTGAAGAACTTTGTATGCATCTGGAAATTGTTCTTTATATAGTGATGCTATAGCATTTTATTGAAAATAAATCCTGTCAAATTTGGCCTTGGTTTATCGCCAAACTGAACTCTAAGCCACTGATAAACTATAGGCTCTACATCTGAATTCCCGTTTTGGCATAAGAATCGATAACATGGTTGATATTACACATTTTTGAAATATCCCCTACAACTGCACATTATAATAATCTCTCAAGACAACAAACATGAGATTAAAGGATTGAGATAATCAGGACCTTTTTCAAGTGCATCGTTTAAGCAAATTCTTCGATATTTGGCTGCAGAATTAATTAAACACTATTCGTAATTTAGTTGAAGCCTTGTGAGGTCATTTAACTGCATGGTAATTCAGGTACCATTATGGTAGTTCTAGAAGACCCTTGTTACCATCAATAATCTTTCTAACAAATCCTTTCTCTTCCAGTTCTTTGGCATGTTTGTTGTAGTCATTGGCGTCACCTTCTCTGGTTAGCTGTTTTTCTCTGCTAATCAGCTTCTGCTTTGCCTGGCAAATGCTATTTGGTAAATACTGTGGGTATCCCGGCTTCCACGGCATTGAGGTCTTGCACTTTATTTGAATTTTCATTCAATGATGTGGTGCGTTTGCCATGCTGTCATCTTTTCTTTCCTTTTCTGAACAGGCACATTCTGGAGTTGCTCCCATTCCTAACATGTCACTAACAAACATTCTTCTATTTTCTTCGTCTAAATTTTCTAATGAAAAGTAGTTGGCCTTCGTAACTCTTATTCGGGATACATTTTCTTTTCTCTTTTCTTCTCTGCCTCCTATAATTGACTAGGCAAGGTTATGTTGCAATTGAATGTTGTTAGGATTCTCTGGATGGCATAGCGCTTCTTGATCACGAAGTAAATAGCTTCATCATACACATTCTTTCAATATTCTTTAGATGTTCGTTACTGCAAACAAGGTACTATGAATCTTTTTTGCTGGAGAACAAGGTTTACCAACAGAATGAACCAGAATTGTATAATACCCTGACAAACAAATTAAGTGGGTATATTTCTATTTCTGATAGGTCGCTTCCTATTTCGTATATTTTCTTTCGTATGAAACATCAGCCAATAAAGTTCCAGTATTTATTGATATATGCTGTCGGTTTAATTGATGTTAGTAGCAATTATTTGGGTTGTTGGATTTTCTGCTGGTTTTGGTGTTTTGCTTGCATTTGTATCGTTAAATTGGTTTTTGATGTATCTCCCAGATACTCTAACAATTATGAATCGATATTTGTAGATTGGTTTTCCAGTCTCATGACTTCCTTGTATTTCAATAGGATGTCACTGCGTAATTTGGACGAAATCTCTTTCATTATAAAGATTGATTCAGTGTCAATAACAGAATCAAGGTTGTTCATTTCTTTTCTAAATAATGTGACATCCCTAACAAATGACCAGAATAAGACAGAATCCTGACATGGGAAGTTTGATTCTCTTTATGTCGCTATAAACCATATATATTGTACATTTTCTTTCTTCACAATATGGTCAAATTCATTCCATTCTTCCATAATCGTTTTGCAGTTTCTTGCGATTAGAGCCATTAGCAGATTTGCTGTGAGTACGACATCCAATAGTCTAGTTATTTGCGTCTTGTCACATGTTTCATTTGCTTCTTTGTGATGCTGAAGAGTCGACGCCACCCAAACAAAAAACCCTCTATGATCTCTATTCCAACTTGGTACTTGCAGCCCAGTGAATCTGACTGATTTTGTCTTTTCAGTTTTATTTTCTAATACCAAGTTAATTAGAGTCAAAATATGGGTTGTTGCCTCTTGAGATTCATCTGAACTTTTCTGTTGCATGTCCAGTATAGTTACTATCTTTTCTCGGACCTTTATTTGGGTGTTGCTCTCATTTGCTTCTGTTTTGCTAACAGCTAACCTTTTTTCATTAATCTTTGTTAAGCAATCCTTCCACGATGAAAACGTATTGGTAGACATAACCTGAGATTAATGCAATTCTTGATGGTTTAGGATAACATGCCAGGCATTATTGTACAAATGTTAAGTCCAATGCCCTTAAGAAAAAGTTTCGAAAAAGATCTAACGAAAATGGTGAATCGGCCCTGTATATACCACTTTACTCTTTGTCTTTCTATTATTCTCAAACTTATTTGTTTGCACTTTCTTCAGAAAAGAGCTTTGCATTTAATTTATAATATCTAATCAGATATCGAATTTATCGTAATTGAAATTGATATATTATCAGTAAACAGTCTTGTTATCATGAGCGTGTTTGACTCCGCAGTTTTTTGTTTTGAAGTTAAAGCTTTTGCTATTATCCTAAATCTGGCTTCAACTAGATTGTATTTTTTATCGTTATTTCCTATTACCGCGCAATAACTGAAAATCACGCACACGATCTGCTTTCAGGCAAGCTCTATCACAAATCGACCAAAACGAATGGCATATTTATTTTACCCGATTCAAAGCAGTGAAAATGCTATACTATAATATCCTTAGCAAATTACACTTCTTACTGGATAACCCTTCGTATATGTCTTCAGTGGTGATGAAAAGTTGTGAAGTATGTACTATTTGTCAACAACTCGTTACATATGTTGTCCGTGTGGATAATAATCATAGCTTTCATTGCTACTTCGTGGAAGTTGTTCGTATCAATTCTTATGGTAAATCGACCACCGTGTGTCACTCTACAGATCAAAAGGGGGTCCTTGCTGTTCTCCATTCCAAAAAAACTGAGTTGTACTGTTGTATAGGCTTCTCAAACGTTAGCTCTGTTTTGGTGCACTCTAATGATCACATCAAATGCACAGGGCCTGATCTATTATTTTGGGCCTAAAGCAGAAATCATAAATATGGCCTGAAAATTCCCAAAAAACTTTTCATTTGACAACAAATCCATGAAAACAAAGGTGTCTGCAGATTTGAGGAAAATGTTCACACCTTATTGATACAATTGAGTTAGATCATGTGTTAAGTGTTAAATACTGTAGCCTAATTAACGTCACCTATTTGTACATGGAAAATCTTATATTAAAATCTTATTAGTTGCAATTGGTTGTGATGGAATGGAACACTACGAAAGATTTGCAAAAATTTCTTTAAATCATTGGTTAATTGAGAAAAAAAGTGACCTTTCATTTGAAAAAGGCCTATTTCCGGAAAGGCCTAAAGCATTTGCTTATTCTGCTTATGCCTAAATCCTGCCCTGCAAATGCATGTTTCAGATGAAGTTGCTACTCGAGGCAGTTGAGTTATGGCTTCTTCACAACCTCACTTTTCATTTTAACTTGTTTTACATCCCATGGGATTGGCTGTTGCCATGGATTATTCTTAGGACCTTTTTATTGTGGGAAGAGGGAAAGGTAGGCTGTTGAAATAATAACATACAATAATTATCAGAAAAGAGATACTTAGAAAATTGGAAGAAAATGAATTCCCGGCTAAATGAACGCAACATCGATGTAGAGCTCGTGTAGAGCACTTGTTGTCTTCATTTAGCCACCCCACGCAACATCTGCTCTACAAGTGTTTTACACGGCTCAACATTGTACAGCGAATGTTGAGCAAATGTTGCGTTCAATTAACCCCCCCCCCCCGCCCCAAATGCTCAGCATTGTTGAGGAAACGTATTGAGCTGTGTTGAAAGTCACTTTGAAGATGATCAAAAATTTGGCGCAACATTCTATTGTCCTCAGCCGTATAGAAATGTTGCGTGGGGTGGCTAAATGAACGCAACAAATGCTCTACACGAGCTCTAAAAATCTATTGTTCGATTCTATTTGATGGGAAAAGTCTTTCTTGATTAGTTAACAATGACGTGTTCTAATGACGTATTTTACAAGGTGTTCTATTTTACGCTTCACCGAAAATAATTAGAATTTATATATCGCTTTTTATAATTTTATTTTTATCATGATTTTGATGTAAAGCGCTTCACAAATGAATGGTGTAAGCTGTTAAAATTATGGACAGAACTAAATATGTTCAAAGTGGGTAGTATATAGTTATGTTAAAATACTTTGATAATAAAAATTAAAATTAGCAAACAGAAAAATCTAGAATAATCTTTTGCTTACTTATTCTTTGTTACATATACTCAATGTTTGAGTCAACCTTGGATCTTGGTATTGTAGTCATTATACAGTCCTATAATTGTGTTACCTTAAGACCACACTTTACAATATATCTATCTATCAATCTATCTATCTGTCTATCTATCTATCCATCTAGCTATCTGTCTAAAATGCGTAGAAAGTAGACCATGTTTCATTCAATGCCACTATATTTTAATCACATTTCAGATTGATTATATATTTCTATTCAAATTTTAGGCCCAACAAGAATGAAACGCGTTATATATCCATTTCTCTGTGGTGGTCCAACTACTCTACATGGATTAAAAATTGTGACTTCTGTAAATATCTTGGTTAAAACAGTTCAGATTCAATCTGAACATTTTTGCAGATAGCTCAAATTTAGTAAATATGAATTCTGCTTCTCCATGACGTCACAAGGGCTAACGTGAGATTGCATTGAACGACAGTTCTGACAAGCCAGTGCGTTGGTGATTAGTAACGCGACAAGTCATAGAATTACACGCTCCCGTTTGTGGCGATTTTGAGGACAGCAATCTGACTCAAATCATTAATTATAAATAGTTTTGTATATATATCATATTATTTATCTTCAATTTTATTATTTATTTATTCATTTAACGTTCTAAATTTATGCTATATTATTACTAGCATATACGGTCAGTCCGAACGGGAAGCGTTACTTTGATGTACTAAATTTACCAGTATATCATTGAAATAAAATTGTCCTGTTGTCAGCAATCTGCTCAGGCAATAATTTATAGGCGTTGTACTGCAATCAGTAGCCTAATTTCTGAACTGTTTGATTAATATGTCAAACAGTGAAGAATTGGAGTCTGACCAACTCCGTGCGGGAAAACGAAAATGCCCGCGAGATTCTATTGAATCTCACACTCTTGATAATTTACCATCAGAGTCAAACGATGATGTAAGTCCTGAATTAAATGAGATAATCCAGAAGGCTGTGAGTAGCTCCATGAAGACATTCTTATCTCAATATGAGCTATTAAACGATGTTGAGGACGAACCGTTACCTGGACCGTCAACTGCAGATCTTACTGATGATGGTGCTGATGAAGGTAACATGCTTGACGATGATGCTGCACAAGCTATAATTGATGGGAACTCATCTACACTTGATAAGGGGGAAAAAACAGATGATGTTTTAGACCAATTAGCCATTGATTTTGGGGGCGATGATATTTGTGGCCCAAATATAGATGAGAAGCTATCTAAAATAATTAATCAGATCGCAAGATCAAAATTGAGCAAGGACAAGCTCAAAGACAAATTAATGGACCAGGCCTACAGACGACCTCAAAATTGTGAAAATTTAACGGTCCCAAAAATAGATCAATTGATATGGGCAAAATTGAACCCTGATGCTCGTTCAGAGGATATAAAAGATCAAAAGAACCAGCACATTTTACAAAAAGCAATGGTTCCTATTATTTTAATGTATGCAGAACTGAGGAAAAACAGTTCTGAAACTGCAATAGAAAATAAACAAGAATTGATAAAGTATAGTGCTGATGCCTTGGCATTACTGTCACAATTAAATTGGGAGCTATCTCAGAGGAGAAGAGATAATATGAGAAAATGTTTAGCTGGGATTTATAAACAGATATGTTCAGAATCACGACCAATTACTTCTTCCCTTTTTGGGGATGATCTTGCCTCTACTTTGCGAGATATTTATACGGCGTCTCGTGCTGGTCACAGTGCGATGGAATCATCTGGTGGCTCGTCTACAAGTTATAAGCATTCCAGGTATCCAAAAAACAGATCAGGCCGTGGTTCAAACTGGTACGGAAACCGTCAGTATCGACCACGAAATCAATTGAACCGCGGCCAATCGTCATATCAAGGACGGTTTTACAAGAAGAAGCCGTTCTCGCAAACAAAGTCAAACGAAAAATAATTCATGTAAGTGATGATAATGATAATAATGCTTCAAAATTGGGCGGTAGATTATCTAATTATTTGTCACAATGGCAGCTATTAACCTCTGATGAGCATATTTTACAAATTGTTAAAGGCTATTATATTGAATTTGAGTCTACGCCTCTGCAGTCGTTTATTCCACTTGAAAATAAATTCACTGGACTTGAAGCTATTGCTGCACAAAATGAAATCGATAAGTTTCTTATCAAAGGAATTATAGCAAAGAGTGATCACGAACAAGGGCAATTTATATCAACTATTTTCTTACGGGCAAAGAAAGAACCTGGTTCTTATCGCGTGATTTTAAATTTGAAAGCCCTTAATTCATTCATAAAATATGAACATTTCAAGATGGATTCGATTGCAAAGGCTATTCAAATGATGCGACCTAATTGCTTAATGGCATCTATTGATTTACGCGATGCATATTATTCGGTAGCAGTTCACCCGAACCATCAAAAATATTTAAAGTTTATGTACAAAAATCAACTTTATCAATATACATGTTTACCTCAAGGTTTAGCATCAGCCCCACGTGTATTTACAAAATTGACTAAAGTACCATATTCGGTTCTACGTGCACAGGGCCTACAGTCAGTGGGTTATATTGATGACTCATATTTGCAAGGTAGTAATTATGAAGACTGTTTGTTCAATGTAAAAACAACAGTTGCATTGTTCACTGATTTAGGCTTTGTTATACATCCTAACAAATCTGTATTTACACCCACTCAAAGTTTGCAATATCTTGGCTTCAATTTAAATTCAGATAATATGACTGTTTCGTTACCCAAAAGTAAAGTCACTAAACTTATTGAAGAATGTAAAGCTTTACTTTGTGCAACATCTGAAACAACTAGAACAGTTGCTCATGTTGTTGGAACTCTTGTTGCCTCGTTCCCAGGTGTCCAATATGGGAAATTGTATTACCGTTCGTTAGAACTGGACTGTGTTAAAAATTTAAAAATTAACAAAGGAAACTTTGATTCAGTTATAAGGTTGTCATGCAACTCTAAACAGGACCTGTCATGGTGGATTGATAATCTATCTATCACAGTACAACCAATTTTACTTGCGTCACCATCAATAGTTGTAACATCAGATGCCTCTATGAAAGGTTGGGGGGGCGTATATGGCAGTGTTACTGCTGGTGGACGATGGACAATAGATGAAAGTAATAATCATATTAATTATCTTGAATTGTTAGCAGCATTCTTCAGCTTAAAGACTTTTTGCAAAGATAAAAACAATTTGCATGTTCAATTAAGAATGGATAATGTCACCGCTGTTGCGTACCTTAATAATATGGGTGGAACAAAATCATTAAAATGTAATGACCTATCAAAAATAGCATGGATATGGTCAATGGAAAGGTCAATTTGGCTAAGCGCCACATACATTCCTGGTGTTTCAAATCACCTGGCAGACAAAGAATCTAGGGTGTTTAATGATTCTACAGAATGGATGTTAAACAAGGGGATATTTAAATCAATAAGTACTCTATTTTATGTACCTGAAATTGATTTGTTTGCTTCAAGATTGAACACTCAACTGCCAAAATATGTTACTTGGCGCCCAGATCCAAAATGTTTTGCTGTAGATGCATTTTCTATAAAATGGACTAACTTATCATTATATGCTTTTCCCCCATTTAGCTTAATCAGCAGAGTACTGCAAAAATTATGGCAAGACCAAGCAGAACTTATTTTAATAATTCCACTTTGGCCAACACAAAGTTGGTTCCCACAAATATTGAAGTGCCTATGTGCACCTCCATTATTAATTCCACCTCAGAAGGACCTTCTAGTACTACCGTTCTGTCCAACTCAAATTCACAAACTGTATCGACAATTGCACCTACTAGTTTGTCATGTTTCGGGAGTGTCCTCTGTAGTGAAAAACTTTCTGATAGAGTTACCTCTATCGTCAAATCTTCGTGGCGATCGTCTACAAAGCGGCAATACTCTATTTACCTTAAAAAATGGGAAGAATATTGTCGTAGAAGATCACTTAATACCAATAAGGCGACTGTAAGTGATGGTTTGGATTATTTGGCAGAGTTACATAACGAGGGACTGGGCTACAGTGCTCTGAATACTGCTCGTAGTGCTTTATCTGTCACCATTTTCACTAATAATCAGTTAACTTTTGGTAATCAACCTATTGTAGTTCGATTTATGAAAGGAGCATTTGAGCGCCGTCCATGCTTTCCCCGTTACCATAACATTTGGGATGTAAATAAAGTATTATATTATCTACATTCGTTAGAGCCTATTGATAAACTTTCACTAAAACAGCTTTCTATGAAAACTGTTATGTTAATTGCTTTATTGTCTGCACAACGAGTGCAAACTTTACAACTATTGAATATTTCATCAATGGTATTAGAGGATCATTGTTGTAGATTTCCCATTACAAAAGTAGTAAAACAATCAAGACCCGGTCATCATATTAATGATATTACATTGTATGCCTATCCTAATGATAGTAGATTATGTGTATTGACCTGTATTAAACAATATCTCAATATTACTTTACCTTTACGTAATAGTTGTACACAACTATTTATAACGTTATGTAGACCGTACAAGGCTACATCTAGAGACACGTTACGACGTTGGATAATTGCTACAATGAAATTATCTGGGATAGACGTTAATCAATTTAAGGCACATAGTGTTCGATCCGCTGTTACATCAGCTGCAAAGTTGCAAAGTGTGTCTATCGATAATATCCTAGAAACAGCAGGATGGAGTAAAGCTGAAACATTTGCAACGTTTTACAATAAACCGATTAATAAACCAGATACCTTTAGTTCATCGATTTTATCTAGAATTGATAATTCTTAATGTTTTACATAACACATGTAGTTATTGTTATTTGATATGGCATTATATATTGCCTATTGTCTTCTTGTTTATTCAAGAGATGTTGTTATCTCTGTTGTCTACTTCGGTGAAGCTCTCAGCTTGTCTTTGAACGTCTCACGTTAGCCCTTGTGACGTCATGGAGAAGCAGAATCTAACAATTAAACGAGACTTACTTGTAAGTTGAAGTTTGATTAGGATTCTGCTGATCCATGACGGAACCAAGGGATTACGTGCCCTCCCTATAATTTGGGTTAAAATTATACCCTCCCTATATGTAATATAGGATTGCTGTGAGCTTCACCGTAATCACTTTAAAGGCTGGCTTGTCAGAACTGTCGTTCAATGCAATCTCACGTAATCCCTTGGTTCCGTCATGGATCAGCAGAATCCTAATCAAACTTCAACTTACAAGTAAGTCTCGTTTAATTGTTAGATTAAGCTTGATTTTTATTTACTATAATAATATTATCAATAATAATATAAGATAATTTTATGCAATGAAATTTATCTTGACCTACGTATCCATTTTTTTGTGTCTTCGTGATCTGATTTATTTATACGAGTGCCTATAGAATCACCAATACACGATGTCGCAGTATCGTTATATTGTAAAGCAGCCCCTCGTATATGTATGTTTATAATTGAGTACCTCTCCAAGCGTCAATGTTTAGGAATGTTTACAAACATTCACACAATCATTGGGGTATATCTTTTGATAAGTAGAATGTTTTATGAAAACTGTTTAATTATTAGATATATATATATATAGTAGTTATTGCTTACGAAGATGGTGAGATGCTCTATGTATATAGATCCATGATAACTGGCAAGGGGGTAAACTTGCTAATATCGAAATATCGAAATATAGTGATATATAAACAGACAGTATTATTAATATAAGTAGATAGTAGTTATTGCTTACGAAGATGGTGAGATGCTATATGTATATAGATCCATGATAACTGGCAAGGGGGTAAACTTGCTAATGAGGAAAATAAATCATAAACTGTAAACTTTTAATTTATGCGAGATGTGGTCTGAGAGTTGTCTTGGAATTGAATTATTGCAACATTAAATGTCAACTGCAAATTGTTAACGCATTTCTACAAAATTTTGGAAATTGCTGAAATATATAAATATGAACACTCAAGAATTAAATCCCATATATCCGAGTTCTCAATAAATATTCTCTGTAAGTTTATCAAATGACACTCTCGAAAAAAAATAATGTCTATATCATCTATAGATATCATCATATATCTATTATATATTATATATCTTTATTCAATAGCCAGCTAGATCTTCCATTGTTTACTTTGTTCGTTTGTTTTTTAACTTAGCCAATCAGTGACGTTTATCACTTTCTCACACGTGAAAAAATATAAGTCCAATCGAATGCCGCCTACGATGTTTTTCACGTGTGAGAAAAATGTTAAGTCCAATCACAATTCACCTCTTGTCTGGCAAAAGTTTGAAAAATTCCGAGAAGATAGAATGTGTCATTGAAACTGTTTGAATTAGTCATCTGGTATTTGATTTAAAAGAAATCGACAGGTTCAGCAAAAACTCATCGGGCATTGGGCGTTATGGACATTACATAACGCCCCGGCCAAATGAAGCCAGCATTCTCACAACATCCGGATTCGAAAAGAAATTTCTGAAAGAGGAAATCATCTTCAGTTTCATTCGATATATATTTATATCTATTTAAATTATTCTCGTTCAATAATATCTTTCTTTTTGGTAGTCGTGGTCAATTTTGTATTAAACCTCAATACATTTTAATAATCAGTCTCTGTATGGTTGGATCATAAGTACTGTACTTTCTGTGTCACTGTGAAGAGTATTAATGTCGCAGTTGTGTCTTCCATTGCAGAAATATTAAAATCACTTAAAAATTTCGAATAAACAGCAAAAACTGCTACAGAAAAGGAAAAAGTTTTATGATTTTTATTTTTCGACTCTATGAATAATAATTTTTATTGCAAGACTTTCGCGTCAAACTGCTAGTTATTACGTGACTAACTAAAAACATTACGTAATTATTGACCAATAGTAGAGACGTTCTTTTCATTATTCGAAATTCGATATGTTAAATGTTGTGAAAATGCTGGCTGGGGTGGCCAAATGAAGCCAGCATTTTCAAAACGAATGTTGGCAAAATTTTTGATCATCTTCAAAGTGCCAGCCAACAAAATCCAACACCGAAGTTTGTTGGCTGCGGTGGCCAAATGAAGCCAACATTTTACCAGCATTTGATCAAAATTTCGCTCTATGTTGTGAAAATGCTTGCAAAATGCTGGCTGGGGTGTCCAAATGAAGCCAACATTTTTACAACATCAATGTTGTGAAAAAGCTGGCAAATGTTGGCTTCATTTGGCCGGGGCTTTCAAGAAAACTTCATAGGTATAGTGCGAGATATCTTGTCTGCACAAATTTTTGTAAACATAATACTCACTCGCTTGCAGAGAATGCCTGCCGAACCTTGTTGTTCGTTACATGATTCGACACACTTTCATACAATGCCGTGAATGAAATCCATACAGATGCAATACCAATGACGTAATCGCTATTTATGGTATATATCATACATACAAGCCCTTAAGAAGAAAACGAGAATGCATCAGAAATCACGAGCCGCCGTGGCCAGTGAGTTTCGCCTTCGAGGTGACTTGAAGCGAGTGCGCCAAATATCAATAACTCATATGAAACTGTAGATGTAGTCAGAGCATATAAAGCTTATACGTCCGCTATTAGAATCCTCGTCACTAGTATTGAACTCCTGCCTAATCAAAGACATAGAGAAAGTGGAATTGATCCAAAGATTCTTCCAGAAGAACGAGTTATTCAATAACTGTTTCTGCTTCCAAGCAGCCTTTAAATATTATAAATCTAAATTAGTATTGCTGTACTTTCAATACTGGACTTCTAAATTGCTTCTAGTAAATATCATAATTAAATTTTAAGCATTGTTTAAATTTCATGTCATTGTATTATATTAGCATAATTATATTCTTATACTTATCAATTTGATATGGTATACTATAGGAGTTGTACAAGTGGGAGACAAATGTCCTGTATTTTCACCTTTTATAATTTATTGGACAAATCACGTCGGGATCGATACACATATACATAAATAAGTACGAATTAAATAGAAAAGGCCTTCATTGTAAATGTAAATTTCAATCTTTCAGTTCCTGAGCCAATTCAATACCAATACTACATATATATAACCACTAATAAGGCTAAAAGTCCGAAAATTTGTACTGCGTATAATTATCGTATTCAGTAATAATGTAGATAGAAACAAAAGCTTTTGCTGTAGAACGAAAGTGAGAGCCTTAATAATAGCATTTCGGTAATAGAAATAACACTGCTGTGTATTCTATTCAAAAACATTCCACCACATCCACAATTTTCCAGTGCGACGGACGTATAGGTGGAAACAAGCTTTGGATGCCATTTTCTCGGTACTCACGCTGAATCTGGATGGGGTCACGGTCACGCTCTGTTTGAAGTATAAAGATACTGTTTGCTTTGATATTAAATTTTTACTCGTATCACAATTTGCGGCTCTTGCTGATTTTGAACCTTATGCTGCCCCAGTAATAGTTTAATTTTAGAATCTATAACATTATATATTCGCCAAATACGGAAAAGTTTTCAAACATGATTACATAATAATTTATTTTAAATATGCTTCAGCTAACCGTTTTTTAATAGTAATTTCAACTCTAACTTGGTAATATCATTGTAAGTTTAGGATTAAAATTTTTTAATAAATTCGTCATTTGAAAATCAAAGACAATATCATGGAATATGTTATATTTATCGATACATATACATGATATCATGACAATATCATCCTTGACATGAACTTAAAAAATGATTTGCATGTGGTGAACAAAAACCGGCGTACTGACTGAATCTATGCTATCTGCATAAGCTCCAGGTCATCAGGTACGATGTATGGGTAAATGGTATAATAGTGCATTCAAATATAATGTGCCATGATTATATTTTTTGTATCGGTTGGCAATTTCAACGAAAGCGGGCATATCGATCGCCACCAGCTAAGATTGATTTCATGAATAATTATACATGTTCATTTACTGTCAAATCATTGAACCTTGATGAGCTTTATTTTCTGAGCACGACATATTGATGGTTGAAGATGAAAACTGAAAACTAGATACTAATAACGAGAGTTTTGATAATATTTATCAATGCTTCAAATACACCAATCAACTCGCCTTTTCTGTCTGAAGGCATTGCTGCAGAATGCTGGGCATTTCTAGAAATTGTTCATTTCTTAAATTCCTTAAATTAATTTAATAACCCTAAACATTTAAAAATTCATATCGATCGGTGGACATTTTCTTATCAGACTTAGATGAGATGTGCTAATCAGAGATCCTCAAGGGATAACCACAAAAATTGTAATAGAAATCATCATATCATCAAAGGACAAGGTTGAAAAGTAATATTTGAAAAGTCAGAACATTTTTCAAAATCACTGTCATATTCAATTTATAAATATGCTTCAGCAAATAATTATTTAAAATAGTTCAATTCTAATTTTGAAACAAAAGGAATTAAATCAATTTGGATTTTTGTGTACACCTTCCCGAAACAAAACATGAAGCTGCAGATTCCCCAAGAGAGTTCGCTGCTCACAATCGTGCACGAAGTGTAATATGTTACCCATATACCATCGCATCTGATGATATACTATATTAATATATGCATATAGACTCATTCACTACGCATATTAGGGGATAATGTTCTACATGTAGCTTCTCAACAGCTACTTTCATAACATCCTTTCAACTGAGTTTCGTTGACCGTATATAGACAACATTCGAAAAGGGCAGATCGATTGCCACCAGCTAAGATTGATTATATGAACAATTATACGTGTTTATTTACTATCGAATCATTGAGCCTTGATGAGTTTTTATTTTCTGATCACGACATTTTCACGGTTGCCAAGATGAAAACTGAAAATAGCATTGACTATGAAAATAGATACTCCTAACGTGTTACTTATATTATTTATCTATGCCTAAAATACGTCAATCAATTCGTCTTCCCTGTAAAGGCATCGATGAAGAATACTGTGCATTTTTACAAATTATTAATTTGTTAAATTGTTTAAAATAAATTGACAGCCTTTAAAATTCATATTAATCGATGCACAACTTCTTATCACAGATGTAATTTTTGATTCATTCGAAATTACTTGTTATCTTGAAATGCACTTCGATAATCAATAAATCATTAAGCTATAGGAATTCAGCATAAGCTATAGGCACCATGGAAAAACAATACAAATAAAAAGTTCTGTGATCTGATAGATATTGAAAGTGAGTGTGGAGATTAGAGCTTTAGGCATATAGAAAATGTTCCTAATAAGATGCAAGAAACATTGAAGAAAAGTAATAAGAAAACCAATCTATTTCATTATTATTTTTCCAATCGTCGATGATAACATTTGAGACAAGTTGGTTAAATCATCTGTGTGCAGTGTGCATGTATTGTTTTCAAAAGTCAACAGGTGTATAGTGAACTGTCTCATGAAAATTTAAATCAACTTCAACAGGTCGTCTTGAAATCTTCTTTATATACTCCACTCATTCCTAAAAAAAGGTTCATTCTCTTTCAAATTGTCTTTGCGATTGCACACGCTGTTTGGTAAGTTTGTAGTTACTATTTTATCGCGCAGATAATTATGTATTTAATATTTTCAATTTCAGTGGATGGCCACTATGTGCCGAAAAAAAAATACATACAGAGAAATTAAATGTAGTGAACTGATGGGGAATCAAAGCTCTACAACAGGACCAACGTTATTCAGTGATAGGGTAACAGCTGGGAATTTATGGACAAGAAACTGGGACAGATTTACAGGAAATACGTTTACAACGAGCAAGCTATATACGCTACAATTCAGTCAATCGTCAATGCTAATTCATTCTGGTCCAAGCTATTGTACTCTTAGCGTGTAGCGTCTCATAGCAAAAAGCTTGATAAGCATTGAGTTTCTACAGTACAATTAAATGCATGCAGTACAAAGATCATAACATTCTGACGAATTATGAATTTCATTTTCTCTTTTTAAGGTGTATATTCAAAGAATGAAATTGTCCTTGATTGTGCTTGTTCTCTTCGGCTGTCATGCTGCTCTTGCGAGAGAAATATGTGTTCGAGGACTCAGACATGATACCAAGGTAAGCCTGGTCCTTCGGGATGGGGAGCTACTTATCAGCCCAACATATTTCAGAAATAATTATTAGTTAGGAGGATTATCTCAGATGGCAGAGTTACCGAACTGCAGATTTAATCATATCTGATCGACTATGGTTCAAATCTCCTGAAGGTCAACTCAGCCTTGATTTTATCAAACATCAAATGAGTTCCATCTTCTGATGGTGGATTGGATAATCCAGAGGGAACTGCATTGTGACTAGGTGCGGCGCATCGTTGCGCATTGACAGTCGAGGACTATCTGACATGAAATATGTTAAAATTATCTGAATTATCTGCAGTGTCACGGCTACTATCAATAAGGAGCATTTAAGATCATTTCTCTGAGCGGAAAGAGCCACTCCTCTAGAGATAGATGAGTGGTGCGGATGTCTTCGGTAGGGCAATACCGTCTCAATTACAATTCATTTTTTATTTCGGAAACTCAAGTGTTTAATTGGCCAGCAAACATTTCCTTTATGACTATATAAATAGAGCATTCCCGCCAGTCAACATGAAATCGGCGCTTGATGTAACAATACCTTTTGTTGAAAATTTAAGGAATAACATTCCTGTTTATTCGAGAAACTTCGATCAAAATGCTTCAAAAGGTTGAAAATTTTTCACCTATAGAAAAACGAATTTATGTCACAGGCATGCCAATGGTACAGTGTCTCAATTTTCCAAAGCTAAACCTCGTCTTGTAAGATAGCAAAACAATAAAAAGTCTAGCTTGTGCATTAAATTTGGATATTTTATCCTCCAATAAAATGGCCTCCTTGCATCTGCCTCCAAAGAGAAGTCACGTAGTTAGCGCTGTAGTATTAATATCTCTATGGAATACACTGTACAACTCTGATGAATACACAGATCGAATCACATCGCGTTCGATAATTCGCTAGCTGCTGATTGGCTTCCTCGTAGCAACAACATCTGTGTATTGGCAATGTGATGGCATCAACATCAGATTCGATCGATTATATTCGACGTGGATTTTGCATACCGGATTACTTCAGTATGGTGTAGCTCGAATGCCTAACCGTTACGAAGCTTCTGAGTTTCTTATGAGCTTCATAAATTATTATTTTCTTTTTTATCCCACCTAATATAATCTGTATTATTGGTCTCTAACATCCCAAGCATGTGACAGTTATTCTACAATTGGGAACCTAAATGGAAATATTTCCCAGAATATTGTGCAAGCTATACGTTGTATTTCTGTCTCCTTCATTTATTTAAGAAGCAACAGATCCCAAAAAGTTTTCCTGCAAAGCATTTATTGTAACTGAAATTGAACATTTTCATTGACAAATATTATGTCTTTTTATAGGGCGCTGCTACCTGGAAAATAAGTGCTGGAGATCACTTCCTCAATAACATCAATGCAGCTGGTTACACATTTGAAATCGATAATCCTCATACACCACTTCAACATAAAGAAGAATTACAAACAATGGAGATTTCTGAGCGTAAACAGTTAGCAATGGCATTCTATTATGCTATGGTTGGAGATTGTAAGCGCCAAGATATCAGTTGCATGGTCTGTGATTTGGTTTTCATTGCCAAGGAGCTAGTGATGGGTGATCCAAAGTGCTATTTTACATGCAGTGGAGATATGATTGTTGAAAATGCAGGTAACTTACCAACCGATAAAACATTGGAAACATATCTAAAAGTAGGAGCAACATTGAAGAAAGATTCTCGCAGCAACACCAAATTATTGGAATTGATTAATGAAGGACGTGAGATTGGTGGGAAAACATTATTTGAGCTCAACGACAAAAAAAGAGCTATTTTCCTTTTCCCAATTGTCATGATAACAATGAAAGCTATCATTAATATTGGTACCTTATACGCCGTTAATTATGTCGCCAACCGAGCCAAGGCAAACGGTGAGGCATCAGGCCAAGCTGTTCAACTCTTGGGTCAAGCATCTAAAGTTGCCGCCGCTGGAGGAGGCTGTTTTTCAGCTATGTCGTCAGTCAATACCAAACTTTCCAGTGGTGCAATTGTAAATAAGCAACTTAAAGATGTCAATGTTGGCGATTATGTCGAATCGATTGAGCCCACCACCGGAATGAGAGTATTCACTCAAGTTTACTACATGGTTCACGACAAACAAAATACTTCTAGTCTACTCTATCAAGTTTATTTCAAAGCAGGGGGGAACGTTGAAAGCTTGGCTTTGAGTGATCGCCATCTCATTTACATAACAAAACAGAATCAACCAATTGAGAATCCACCAATGGATGGACCAATCAGAGCTGATCAAACAGAAATCGGTGATTGGGTTTGGGTTATGAAAGGAGATAAATTGCAGGCTAGACAAGTTGTTGATATCAGTATCACAAGACAACAAGTGCGTCACCCTTTAACTAAGAATCATCACATCATTGTAAATAATGTCCATGCATCTGTACATATCCTAAATGAAAATTTATACCGTATGCTGTCCCTACCACTCCGTTTCACATATTGGTTGAATCCAGCATGGAATTCCAATGCCATCGTTCATAAATTGGTACGTTTGGTTGAGAATGTGAAGGAACCCTTCTTCAATAATGATCTTGGCAAGCAGATGGCACAGTTCATTGTACCACAGTCAATGATTATGTGAATTGATGAAATTGAATTACCATGTAACTTTCAGATCAATATTAAACTACTTTTATTCCCTTACTCTTAAACATTATATACTATATGACATTCTTGTAATCGATAATTATTTGAAAAATATTTATCACGAATTATCCTCTGAGGTCTTTTGTGGATATCTGCATTATCTACCCAGTGCATTTCCTCGTTTTCTTTCATGGTCATACGTCCTCGGATAACTTATGTTGTGAACTAATTGGTTTTGTTAATATACGGCGAAGTAAATAAAAAAAACATCCATCAATTCAATGATAATACTATAATAATATTCAATTTTCATTTAACCATGATAACTGATAGTCACCCTGATAATCACCCCGATAGTCACAGGTGCTTGTTTATTGGTGGACATAGACAATTAAACACATTGCTAGTAATGGGTTTTCTGTGTTTTAACACGTTCTAGAGGGTGCGGCTACCCTATCCAGGTGTAGCCAAATAACGAAAAGTCAAGATGTTTGAACGAGAAACGTCTTGTCGCTCTGCTTAGAAATAGTCATATCTCCAATTCATAATATTACAAAAATAAGATATATTATTCAAAAAATTCTTTACAATCACGCTTTAGTAGTTTTGGATAACCAGGCATTACTCTTGCTCTATATTTTTCTATTTTATACATCAAACCTTTCTTTATAAAATATGTATGTCCATTAGGAGCTAAGAATCCTGCATCTAAATCATTAGGCAAGCCTTCCCAGATACCTTCAATTTTCATTGGGTAATATTTTTCGTTGATGGTACGATATTTCTCATCGAACCTCCAATATGTATCTCCTTTGAAGAAGTATGTGAACATATTTCCAGACCATGTAGTTGCCACGTCCATTGAATGAAGAAAATTTGGAAATCCATATCGCCTTAATAAATATGGTCCAGCATTAGCTGATGGCCATGCATATGTCACCAACCTTTGAACAAGAAATGAAATTATTTTGCAATTTTTTTAATAAAGTTCACACAATCGGTCACCGGACTCCATTCTGATTGCTATTTTGACTATAAAATGGGATTAATCCAGTCATATTATTCAGGTCCATAGTATTTCATAATCTCCTTTCAAGAGAAAACTTCCATTCATTTAAAAGTATTTTATGTAATGATATAACACTTTTATTACATATATTACCCAATACAGTTTTCAAGGAGGCTTGCCCTTCAACAATACATGCACATGCGTTATTGATGTAAAATTCATTGTAAAATTGAAATGAATAACTGATCGAACCTATTACCCAGTCACAGACATATGGACATTGTCTGAACTGTACCTTCGATCTTCACCTATGACTAACGTTGGATAAAGACAATATATTTCTTCCCTAGAGTTGCTATTTCGAGAGTGCGTATCGTTGCGAAGAAACCCGGAAGAAACTCATTGCGAAGAATAGTCGTTAAAAACATGGTCGGGTGTAATCTGAGTAGAGTTGTACTGGATACTTTTGGGGTTGAATGATTTCGTAATTGACCATAAGGGGATCAGATGGGCCTTGAAGAAAACACACTTGAATGTTTTGCAAAATCCAAAAGTTTAATCTACCTGAGATGTAGCAGTACAAGACTCTGATTTAGAAGATAACAATACTAATGAATATATTTTAAATTTTCTACAAAGTATTATAATTTAATATATGAAAATGGCATGGGCTTTCTACTTGTCATTTAAAAGAAAAACTGTAGTTGAAAAGGACATCGCTAAGGAAGAAATTAAAAGCAAAGTCAAACTCTGAAGCACCAGCAATTAAACAATAATTTGAATAATATGGTGGACATCAATAATTTGAAATTGTATAAAATGCATTGTAAATGTAAGTGTAACAAAGCGTTTTTTTTGCAAGCCTTTAATTTTGCCAAATCAGTTATCGATATTTGTATCCATAACATAATTGTTTATATTGTGTATTTCTTGATAAATTTTTGTGGTGTATCCATTGTAATCTCTCTGCTGCGATACATACACTATCCAGATTATGAAATCAAAGTTTTCGAATGCATTTTCAGCTACTGTATGGCGTAGGCCTAGCTTTATTCCTGCCATTTCGAAGTGCAACTATTTTTCAATGAACATTTCGGCTATATTACGATTTGTCAGTCGTAAATATAATTGCAGAATAATTCAATCATATACCTTTTTCTTTTGCAAAGTTAAAAAATTAATTTGCAAATAACAAACATGAGCAAAGCAATATATTGGTGAAATATATACCGCAACGGTATGGTGAATTGAATTGGCCATATCTACTCGCTTTATTGTTTAAACGTAATTAAATTGACATGGACATTAAAGTAAGATCCTTTCAACATTGTCAAAACATAAAACTTCAAACTTTTTGAACAACGTGGGATATCATAGTATGTAAGTTACGAAGATTACAAGGTTTTGACTGCTTAGTTCAATACTTGTGTCGGGAGATAATCACGTGACTTTGTTTCTCACCAAGCTTAACATAATCTGACCGCGCAGCAGAGAACAATAGGGTTGCCCACGTTAGGGTTGCCAATCCCTGTATTTTATGATCTATGGATTTACATAACTTAAAGATTGACTTACCTTTTCCCTGAAAATAGAACAGCTAGTCTATATTTCTTCATGTAGTATGCACCATCAACGGGTAATATGGCACCCTGAAAATAAGCTCGTAATATGATCGGTCCTATAATAACTCCATTCCTTTTTATGATATATAAGTTTTTGCCATCAATAGCATATATTTTTCCATTCATTTTTAACAGAGCAGTGACGGATGAAGGGCAGTTTAGTTTATGTTGATGTATTGTATGTTGTGAAGTAATTGGTTTTGAGATGGTGTGTATTGAAGTCTTGAAATTTTCATTTGGTTTCCATGTACTTTCAATACTATTAATCGTGTTGTGTACTATTAAAAAAATATTTAAACGAGACATTCACATACTTATCCCTACGTATTGCAACAATTAATAGATTTACCTTGAAATTAAACCTTGAATATGTTTGATATTAGAATCATTAACTAATCGTTATATTTCAAATGAGATAATAATCGCCCTTTAGCCCTTCGAAACTACATTGGCAGAATAGTACATTGCCTACTTATTTAATATGAATTGTTCACCAATAAATGTAGATTGAAAATGCAACAAATTCCAGCAAAGAAGGAGGATAAAGCTTGACAAGCTGAGAAGTTTTAGCCACATAGGAGCTGGATGTAAAGAAATACTATAGGTACCTAAAATCATCGGGATACAAATATGAGTCTAAACAATACAATACCTGGACTTCTTGTGCTTGTTTGTCTATTGGGATTGGAATTATTCGTAGATGTTTTTGATGTAGCTTGATCAATACCAGAGTGTTCTGTTGATCGAGGCCTGTTTTCCACTGTAATTGTCCGTAACTTTGTAAATGGATGTGTTATTGGAGTAAATTGTTTTCCAACTGTCGTACGTGATGTTTGTGTTGTGGGTTGTGTGCTTTGTAAAGTGCTTGTAGATTGATTAGCCATTCCTGTGTGAATGGATACTTTTTTTGTTTGTATTTTTATTATTGGTGTTGAATTCCAAAAAGGAAATATCTCTGTTTGCCGTGGAAGAATAACCAATGGAGCAGTATGCATAATCTCTGTCTGAAGCTTGATCTTTTGAGTAGAAGGCTTCTTTAGAGTTATTACTTTTGTTGGAGGTATACGTCGACTACTTAGATCAATCGTACTTGTCTGTGTGGTGGATTTGAATGAATGATGGTGCTTCTCTGGTTCTGATGAACCAAAACTTCTACTGCCAATGATGGTTTGAGCTACGGTTGACATCACTGCCATCGATGACTTACCGAGTGCTTCTGTAACACGTTCTTGTGACTCAATCGTTGTTGCTGAAGATAAAGGTTTTTCCATTTTTCCAGTTACACTCTCTGTTGTAACTTCTGGTCCAGAAGAAGTCGTAATTGACACAGACATTGTGATTTCTCCTCCTTCCTCGTCTGTCTTATCTGGAAATTTTTCTGTTACTAGAGGACTTGTACCAACTGGAGGAGGACCAACTACTTCTTTCTCTGTAATTTTAAGAAGTTTTTCATTCTCTGTTGTAATTGCTGGTCCAGGAGAAGTCGTAATTGACACAGACGTTGTAATTTCTCCTCCTTCCTCGTCTGTCTTATCTGGAAATTTTTCTGTTGCTAGAGGACTTGTACCAACAGGAGGAGGACCAACTATTTCTTTTTCTGTAATTTTAATAAGTTTTTCACTCTCTGTTGTAATTGTTGGTCCAGGAGAAGTCGTAGTTGACACAGACATTGTAATTTCTCCCCCTTTCTCATCTGTCTTATCTGGAAATTTTTTTGTTGCTAGAGGACTTGTACCAACCGGAGGAGGACCAACTATTTCTTTCTCTGTAATTTTAAGAAGTTTTTCACTTTCTGTTGTAATTGTTGGTCCAGGAGAAGTCGTAGTTGACACAGACATTGTAATTTCTCCCCCTTTCTCATCTGTCTTATCTGGAAATTTTTCTGTTGCTAGAGGACTTGTACCAACCGGAGGAGGACCAACTACTTCTTTCTCTGTAATTTTAAGAAGTTTTTCATTCTCTGTTGTAATTGCTGGTCCAGGAGAAGTCGTAATTGACACAGACGTTGTAATTTCTCCTCCTTCCTCGTCTGTCTTATCTGGAAATTTTTCTGTTGCTAGAGGACTTGTACCAACAGGAGGAGGACCATCTATTTCTTTTTCTGTAATTTTAATAAGTTTTTCACTCTCTGTTGTAATTGTTGGTCCAGGAGAAGTCGTAGTTGACACAGACATTGTAATTTCTCCCCCTTTCTCATCTGTCTTATCTGGAAATTTTTCTGTTGCTAGAGGACTTGTACCAACCGGAGGAGGACCAACTATTTCTTTCTCTGTAATTTTAAGAAGTTTTTCATTTTCTGTTATAATTGTTGGTCCAGGAGAAGTCGTAGTTGACACAGACATTGTAATTTCTCCCCCTTTCTCATCTGTCTTATCTGGAAATTTTTCTGTGGCTAGAGGACTTGTACCAACCGGAGGAGGACCAACTACTTCTTTCTCTGTAATTTTAAGAAGTTTTTCATTCTCTGTTGTAATTGCTGGTCCAGGAGAAGTCGTAATTGACACAGACGTTGTAATTTCTCCTCCTTCCTCGTCTGTCTTATCTGGAAATTTTTCTGTTGCTAGAGGACTTGTACCAACAGGAGGAGGACCAACTATTTCTTTTTCTGTAATTTTAATAAGTTTTTCACTCTCTGTTGTAATTGTTGGTCCAGGAGAAGTCGTAGTTGACACAGACATTGTAATTTCTCCCCCTTTCTCATCTGTCTTATCTGGAAATTTTTCTGTTGCTAGAGGACTTGTACCAACCGGAGGAGGACCAACTATTTCTTTCTCTGTAATTTTAAGAAGTTTTTCACTTTCTGTTGTAATTGTTGGTCCAGGAGAAGTCGTAGTTGACACAGACATTGTAATTTCTCCCCCTTTCTCATCTGTCTTATTTGGAAATTTTTCTGTTGCTAGAGGACTTGTACCAACCGGAGGAGGACCAACTACTTCTTTCTCTGTAATTTTAAGAAGTTTTTCATTCTCTGTTGTAATTGCTGGTCCAGGAGAAGTCGTAATTGACACAGACGTTGTAATTTCTCCTCTTTCCTCGTCTGTCTTATCTGGAAATTTTTCTGTTGCTAGAGGACTTGTACCAACAGGAGGAGGACCAACTATTTCTTTTTCTGTAATTTTAATAAGTTTTTCACTCTCTGTTGTAATTGTTGGTCCAGGAGAAGTCGTAGTTGACACAGACATTGTAATTTCTCCCCCTTTCGCATCTGTCTTATCTGGAAATTTTTCTGTTGCTAGAGGACTTGTACCAACCGGAGGAGGACCAACTATTTCTTTCTCTGTAATTTTAAGAAGTTTTTCATTTTCTGTTGTAATTGTTGGTCCAGGAGAAGTCGTAGTTGACACAGACATTGTAATTTCTCCCCCTTTCTCATCTGTCTTATCTGGAAATTTTTCTGTGGCTAGAGGACTTGTACCAACCGGAGGAGGACCAACTAAATCTTTCTCTGTAATTTTAAGAAGTTTTTCAATCTCTGTTGTAATTGTTGGTCCAGGAGAAGTCGTAGTTGACACAGACATTGTAATTTCTCCCCCTTTCTCATCTGTCTTATCTGGAAATTTTTCTGTTGCTAGAGGACTTGTACCAACCGGAGGAGGACCAACTATTTCTTTCTCTGTAATTTTAAGAAGTTTTTCATTTTCTGTTGTAATTGTTGGTCCAGGAGAAGTCGTAGTTGACACAGACATTGTAATTTCTCCCCCTTTCTCATCTGTCTTATCTGGAAATTTTTCTGTGGCTAGAGGACTTGTACCAACCGGAGGAGGACCAACTAAATCTTTCTCTGTAATTTTAAGAAGTTTTTCAATCTCTGTTGTAATTGTTGGTCCAGGAGAAGTCGTAGTTGACACAGACATTGTAATTTCTCCCCCTTTCGCATCTGTCTTATCTGGAAATTTTTCTGTTGCTAGAAGACTTGTACCAACAGGAGGAGGACCAACTATTTCTTTTTCTTTTATTTTAATAAGTTTTTCACTCTCTGTTGTAATTGTTGGTCCAGGAGAAGTCGTAGTTGACACAGACATTGTAATTTCTCCCCCTTTCTCATCTGTCTTATCTGGAAATTTTTCTGTTGCTAGAGGACTTGTACCAACCGAAGGAGGACGAACTATTTCTTTCTCTGTAATTTTAAGAAGTTTTTCACTTTCTGTTGTAATTGTTGGTCCAGGAGAAGTTGTAGTTGACACAGACATTGTAATTTCTCCCCCTTTCTCATCTGTCTTATCTGGAAATTTTTCTGTGGCTAGAGGACTTGTACCAACCGGAGGAGGACCAACTACTTCTTGCTCTGTAATTTTATGACGTTTTTCACTCTCTATTGTAATTGTTGGTCCAGAAGAAGTCGCCATTGACACAGACGTCGTAATTTCTCCCCCTTTCTCATCTGTCTTATCTGGAAATTTTTCTGTTGCTAGAGGACTTGTACCAACCGGAGGAGGACCAACTATTTCTTTCTCTGTAATTTTAAGAAGTTTTTCATTTTCTGTTATAATTGTTGGTCCAGGAGAAGTCGTAGTTGACACAGACATTGTAATTTCTCCCCCTTTCTCATCTGTCTTATCTGGAAATTTTTCTGTGGCTAGAGGACTTGTACCAACCGGAGTAGGACCAACTACTTCTTTCTCTGTAATTTTAAGAAGTTTTTCATTCTCTGTTGTAATTGCTGGTCCAGGAGAAGTCGTAATTGACACAGACGTTGTAATTTCTCCTCCTTCCTCGTCTGTCTTATCTGGAAATTTTTCTGTTGCTAGAGGACTTGTACCAACAGGAGGAGGACCAACTATTTCTTTTTCTGTAATTTTAATAAGTTTTTCACTCTCTGTTGTAATTGTTGGTCCAGGAGAAGTCGTAGTTGACACAGACATTGTAATTTCTCCCCCTTTCTCATCTGTCTTATCTGGAAATTTTTCTGTTGCTAGAGGACTTGTACCAACCGGAGGAGGACCAACTATTTCTTTCTCTGTAATTTTAAGAAGTTTTTCACTTTCTGTTGTAATTGTTGGTCCAGGAGAAGTCGTAGTTGACACAGACATTGTAATTTCTCCCCCTTTCTCATCTGTCTTATTTGGAAATTTTTCTGTTGCTAGAGGACTTGTACCAACCGGAGGAGGACCAACTACTTCTTTCTCTGTAATTTTAAGAAGTTTTTCATTCTCTGTTGTAATTGCTGGTCCAGGAGAAGTCGTAATTGACACAGACGTTGTAATTTCTCCTCTTTCCTCGTCTGTCTTATCTGGAAATTTTTCTGTTGCTAGAGGACTTGTACCAACAGGAGGAGGACCAACTATTTCTTTTTCTGTAATTTTAATAAGTTTTTCACTCTCTGTTGTAATTGTTGGTCCAGGAGAAGTCGTAGTTGACACAGACATTGTAATTTCTCCCCCTTTCGCATCTGTCTTATCTGGAAATTTTTCTGTTGCTAGAGGACTTGTACCAACCGGAGGAGGACCAACTATTTCTTTCTCTGTAATTTTAAGAAGTTTTTCATTTTCTGTTGTAATTGTTGGTCCAGGAGAAGTCGTAGTTGACACAGACATTGTAATTTCTCCCCCTTTCTCATCTGTCTTATCTGGAAATTTTTCTGTGGCTAGAGGACTTGTACCAACCGGAGGAGGACCAACTAAATCTTTCTCTGTAATTTTAAGAAGTTTTTCAATCTCTGTTGTAATTGCTGGTCCAGGAGAAGTCGTAATTGACACAGACGTTGTAATTTCTCCCCCTTTCTCATCTGTCTTATCTGGAAATTTTTCTGTTGCTAGAGGACTTGTACCAACCGGAGGAGGACCAACTATTTCTTTCTCTGTAATTTTAAGAAGTTTTTCATTTTCTGTTGTAATTGTTGGTCCAGGAGAAGTCGTAGTTGACACAGACATTGTAATTTCTCCCCCTTTCTCATCTGTCTTATCTGGAAATTTTTCTGTGGCTAGAGGACTTGTACCAACCGGAGGAGGACCAACTAAATCTTTCTCTGTAATTTTAAGAAGTTTTTCAATCTCTGTTGTAATTGTTGGTCCAGGAGAAGTCGTAGTTGACACAGACATTGTAATTTCTCCCCCTTTCGCATCTGTCTTATCTGGAAATTTTTCTGTTGCTAGAAGACTTGTACCAACAGGAGGAGGACCAACTATTTCTTTTTCTGTAATTTTAATAAGTTTTTCACTCTCTGTTGTAATTGTTGGTCCAGGAGAAGTCGTAGTTGACACAGACATTGTAATTTCTCCCCCTTTCTCATCTGTCTTATCTGGAAATTTTTCTGTTGCTAGAGGACTTGTACCAACCGAAGGAGGACGAACTATTTCTTTCTCTGTAATTTTAAGAAGTTTTTCACTTTCTGTTGTAATTGTTGGTCCAGGAGAAGTTGTAGTTGACACAGACATTGTAATTTCTCCCCCTTTCTCATCTGTCTTATCTGGAAATTTTTCTGTGGCTAGAGGACTTGTACCAACCAGAGGAGGACCAACTACTTCTTGCTCTGTAATTTTATGACGTTTTTCACTCTCTATTGTAATTGTTGGTCCAGAAGAAGTCGCCATTGACACAGACGTCGTAATTTCTCCTCCTTCCTCATCTGTCTTATCTGGAAATTTTTCTGTTGCTGGAGGAATTGTACCAACCGGAGGAGGACCAACTATTTCTTTCTCTGTAACTTTAACAAGATTTTCACTCTCTGTTGTAATTGCTGGTCCAGGAGAAGTCGTAGTTGACATAGACATTGTAATTTCTGCCCCTTTCTCATCTGTCTTATTTGGAAATTTTTCTGTTGCTAGAGGACTTGTACCAACTGGAGGAGGACCAGCTACTTCTTTTTCTGCAATTTTAAGAAGTTTTTCACTCTCTGTTGTAATTGTTGGTCCTGGAGAAGTCGTAGTTGACACAGACATTGTAATTTCTCCCCCTTTCTCATCTGTCTTATCTGGAAATTTTTCTGTTGCTAGAGGACTTGTACCAACCGGAGGAGGACCAACTATTTCTTTCTCTGTAATTTTAAGACGCTTTTCACTCTCTGTTGTAATTGTTGGTCCAGGAGAAGTCGTAATTAACACAGACGTTGTGATTTCTCCTCCTTCCTCGTCTGTCTTATCTGGAATTTTTTCTGTTGCTAGAGGGCTGGTACCAACCGGAGAAGGACCAACCTTTTCTTTCTCTGTAATCTTAAGCAATGCTTCACTTCCTGAGGTAATTGCTTGTTCAGGTGTAGTTATTATATCTATAGATATTGTAATTTGTTTTCCTTCCTCATCTGTTTTATCTGGGAACATCTCTGTCGATAGAGAATTGTGTACGACTGATTGAGGATCAAGCTTTTCTTTCTCTTCGATCATTGAAAGTGTGTCTAGGAATGCTGCCTGCATTAGTACTTTTGTACCACTTGGATAAGAACCAATATTCCGTTTTACCCTTGATTTGCTGTTTTCTCCTGGAGCTATAAGTTCGATGCTCAACTCACCCAGTTTTCTGGGAATACCTTGCATTTCATGCTTTTCTATGGAATTGTTTTTTGTACTTGAAAGAGGTTGTATTCTCTGTATTCTATAATTCTGCGTCGCTTTTCTGTTGTGCAGCAGTTGAGACTTTTTTCTACGAGACTGTAGTTTCGAAAGTGGAATATGTCTCCCTGTGTTCATAGCTTTCTTATTACTTTGCGCTGAACTATTTGATAGCATCTTTATCTGTTCAGCAAATGCAACAGAATTCAACATCTTACTAAGTATTGATATATGGTTTTTGATTTCATCTCGTCCATCTGTTCTTCTCCTATTAGATTTACTTTTCTCCTGGCTGTAACAAGACAAGTATATGTCTTGTAAAGTTATGTTGTAGTCTACTGTTTCATTCATTTGGTATTTGTACATTTTCTGTGAAGGACAGCGCAATAAAGCAAGACATTAGTAACTACAAAATGTGAGCTAACATCGATACGTAAAATTTAAAGCTAAATGTGTAAGATCTCGCAACGTGTAAATATGGCTGCATAGTACACTTTCGTTTTAATGTGAATGATGCCATATTAGTAAAAAAGAAATGATATTTCATCATTGCAGAGGTGACATACTGTACTGTAGAATCACTGCAGATCAACATTCTTCCTGCTGCAAGTTTGTACGGACCGTTCTATCCGCAAACAAGGATAAGATTGATCATTTATTGATAGAGACATCCGATAGAGTAAAGTTAGTAATTGCAACCACAGACATAACCACCTTTAGACCTCAAGAGTCACTTAATTGAAATCCTAATTTATTGTTTTACTACGACAATATTTACAAAAATCGATTAAATAGTGAAAGACAATATTCATATAAACTACAGTTTAAGTGGATCTATTTAATATTATTAGCCTACAATTAAAAAAGGTTATATTCGAATCTTCTTGTCGATTCAACATTGACTGTAAACGATGAACATAGACTTGTGAAATTACTTCTTGTATAGACTTTTTTAAATTCAACATGTTTCAACTTTTAATTGCGAATTTGAAATAGTGGAAATGTGGGTTGAAGTTCCTGGCAATATTTCATTGACACTTGAAGACAAGATTGTATTTTATGAGTCTTCAACAAATGAGGTTTCGATGCATAGAGCTATCAGAAGAATATTGAGCACTTGAATAATGTTTGCATAAATTAATCAAAAACTTTGCAGCAAACTTATCAATTAACATTTCCTTCTTTAGTATCTCTCAAAGCTAGAAACAATATGCCTTGATCCTTAAATTTCAACATCATTGTCTTTCAATTGACCTTTTACATTTTCGGAAATAGTCACTCAAATCGGCAGGCCAAGGAATAAGTATTACATAACTGTCTTTTCGCTCTTCTTTCCTTGTTAAACACTTTGCAACAATTAATATTTGTTATACATACTGGTTTTTGTATTTTAAACTTTAACTTGTCAATCAGTGTGCCACTTTGGAAAAAAGCAAATTACCCAAAATTCTTCAAATTTTTAATTATTTTTCAAATTTCTTCTCAAAGTTTTTCAAATTTCAAAGTTCTCTAGATTATCAAAAAGAGATACCTTAATGGGTTTCATTCCCTACCGCCGGCACGATCCCATATAGCAAATTTGCCGGCGGCACTGCCTGCGATCATTCCGGCGGTAGGGCCGGCGACAAATCGTAAGTAAATTATCACCTTTCAGGCTATTGTTCTACCGGAAGCCGTAACGTTGCATTCGACTGTCTCAAAAGTTGAACTGGTTCAACTTTTGGGGTTGCTGTAAGCCAGCATATCAAAGACACCGACATCCACCGTAAGCATTTAATGGATACTATTGTTAAACGATACATCATATGGTCAATATTATCCAATGAAATCAGTTGACAAAAAACGTGGGTTTGTTTCCCGCCAATATTAATTTAAAATGATATAATATTATAAATGATATTATTAATCTGTATATTAAAGGGAGAATACTGACCGGGGAGCATTGCGCGCTCAACCAACTCATACGTCATCAATTTACACAAAGCTTTGAGAAAAGCTGCCGTGCGTGTGAGTGAGCTTCGTTTTATTATTCTGGCCGTATGTTGATTTTATGGTAAAGTATCTCAAATGAACAAATTAAAATCACAATTTGGGAGCTATATACTACGTACTTATTTTATCACGTTCTGGACTTTAATGTATTGTTTACTATGTGATCAACAGTATAAAAAGTATGATGTGCAGGAGCGTTTTTAGTTCGATCAGTTCGATTGATATGTTGAACGAAAGTAACACTAAACAAGAACCTTGTTTAACATTTTGATTTTCGTTATAAAGCCAAATCATTGTGTTTCTTGACATCTTAGGTCATCTTGCGTATCGACTATCGTTCTTTTTCATGTTTCTGTTGATGTAACGATCGGACCATAAAAGCTTGCCAACTAATAACAAGGCAACTTCAGTAAATATAACCCAAGGATAAATATACCAAAAGCAAACTAATGTGATAATTCAATAAAACTATGCGAATCTGGGTTAAATGCATGGAATAAATCGTTGTTTAAAAACATTGATTCATTGATGATTGTCACGAGTTCACGGCTTCGACATTTGTTCCTGTCTCGTGTTTTTGATTATTTCGTTCAAAACAATAGAATTAAAGCGAGGCCAACTCTGTTTCAAAACGAGTACTTGAATTTGGTATGAAGAATTCAAGTTCCGCGCGCAACGTTCCCCGGTCAATATTCTCCCTTTAAATTACGATAAAATACATTAAATTATTCTGAAATACTGAATGTACTGTATTAAGATTAATTAATGATTAATAAAGTGTAGAACTAGAATATAGCAGAACGTGATAAAATACGTTGCATGCTACTATATAATTTGTAAAGAAGGGAGAGGCAATTGATCAGGAAAGCTTCATCTATTGAGGTTGTTGCCGTTGCGGCAGCAGTAGCCTGCGTTCAGCGCCGGCATGCCCCCGGTAGCCTGCGGTTCATCGCCGGCTCTACCGCCGGCCATACCGCCGCCGCGATCGCAGACAGTGTCGCCGGCAAATTTGCTATATGGGAGCTAGCAACACTGTAGTGGATTGTTTTCTGTCTATTGTCTTATCCATAATGTATTTCCTTTGTTAACTGTAAAGCTTCCGTTTGTAATCACGTATACCTTGTAATGTAAATCACTGTATGTAATTTATCAACCCTCTTCTCGTCTGCCCTTCGTGGCGACAACATCTACATTAGCAAAGCTGGTCCACCTTCATAGAGGCTCTGTTTATCAACGGTCATATTAACCCTCATTCATCCTCTCCCTGTTGGTGGCCAGCTACAACTATTACACAAAATATATATATCTTATCAACGCCTATGTATGTGTGGTGGTATTAATCAATACTTCGTTCATTCCACCCGCTACATATTGGTAACTACCGACGTGATCTGAGGAACGCAGCCGAATATTACGCGTCGTAAACCCTGCCTAGCATATGGTTATATTTGGTAACATTTTTGTTGAGATTCGCCCCTGGGTGAGTGTTATTAAAACGAAACCAGAAGAAAATATTAATGCACTCAAGCCGTCACAAGCCAAGTTCTGGCAGGAACCACGAAAATTATTAGGGCTTAACCCGACAAGAAATTAAAGATTGCCAGACTTGAGCACAAAGTATCTCAGCATAAAAGAAATATCAAGTTATATACCAATATACTATATACATCCCAAACAAGACAAAAAAAAGATATATACAGCAAGATATTTACAAAGATTTACTACATATAAACAAGAATTCGTCACTACGCATAATAATCATCAAGTCGCAGAAACAAAGAAAGCAAGAACAATTACATAAGTATAACTATTAAATTAAACACACATCAAAAAAAAAATTTTATTTCTTTTATCATATAATTATATTTTTTATTCATTCATTTGTCCTGTATATATTATTTCATATCTTTCACTCACAGACGGGACTCCGTCTCCGTGGGGGGAAGTTATGTAGTGGATTGTTTTCTGTCTATTGTCTTATCCATAATGTATTTCCTTTGTTAACTGTAAAGCTTCCGTTTGTAATCACGTATACCTTGTAATGTAAATCACTGTATGTAATTTATCAACCCTCTTCTCGTCTGCCCTTCGTGGCGACAACATCTACATTAGCAAAGCTGGTCCACCTTCATAGAGGCTCTGTTTATCAACGGTCATATTAACCCTCATTCATCCTCTCCCTGTTGGTGGCCAGCTACAACTATTACACAAAATATATATATCTTATCAACGCCTATGTATGTGTGGTGGTATTAATCAATACTTCGTTCATTCCACCCGCTACAACACTCCATCACGGCCCTCATTTCCGCGCGGCGCTCCAGTGAGGGCCTAATAAAATTTAAGGTTAAAAAGTGTGCCAGAAACCAAAAATATGGTGTGCCCAATCACAGCGCACCTTGGTGTCATGCGAGTTACAGCCAGGTGTTGGTTGGTCGGCCCATCGAAGAACAATACAACGAGGTGTGAACAAGAATTGAAATTTGCTGAATTCAGCTATTTTGAATTTCAAAATTTTGTAAACAAACTGTCGAAGAAAACTAAAAAAAGTCAAGTTTACGGTATTATTTTGGATCAAATTGGAGCAACAGAATTATAAATAATAGATTACATTATCTCGAAGGACTGTATGAACATCATGAAGACCTTTTGTGGGCGTAGAATACAAAATAAAAGCAGAAAACCATCATGTTTTGACGGAGCGATCGCCATCGTTGGAAAATTGTAAGCACTTCCGTCGTTTTGAATCATGATTTAAATAATCAAAGTCAAAGAAATATTCAAAATTTAAAATCAATTCTCCAACATACAGCATTACTCTGATTCAAAATTCCCTTTCTCCGTAAATAAAATATAATTAAAAATTGACAATATGACAGAATAACCGATCGAACTATAAACTTTGAAAATGATTCAAGCAAGTTTGTTTACATTTTTAGTGTTTTATTCACCAACCAGCGCTCGATAAAAATTCACGTGATACAAACGTGCGCTGTGATTGGGCACACCATATTTTTGGTTTCTGGCACACTTTTTAACCTTAAATTGTATTAGGCCCTCACTGGAGCGCCGCGCGGAAATGAGGGCTGTGATGGAGTGAGGCTATATGGGAGCCAGGCTATATTATCCATTACATGCTTACGGCGGATGTCGGGGTCTTTGATATGCTGGCTTACGGAAACCGCAAAAGTTGAAACAGTTCTTTGAGACAGTCGCAGGCAACGTTACGGCTTCCGGTAGAACAATAGCCTGAAAGGTGCCTAATTTAACTACGATTCGTCGCCGGCCCTACCGCCGGCACGATCACAGGCAGAGTCACCGGCAAATTTGCTATGAGATGCCCCGGGAAAAACAAACCGTATGAACAAAAATTGAATTTTGTTTTAGACATTTATTTACGTCCATCGTATTTTGAATTGAATTTTTCCACAAAGTAAGCTGTAAAATTAATCGTTTCACTACTTTGAATCCCAAACAAAGATTTTATTGCTAACTTAGGGGCCATACAACATAAAATTTTATGAAAATATGATAAATCAGTAGGTTAGTCAGTAAGTAGAAAATATGACAAACTAAAGCCAGTTAAGGTGTGATTTGAATCAGTTGCAAGAATATTTAGCAACGCGAAAGGAGATAGTTATCAAACATTATTCCTGTCCATTTTAACAACGTACATATTGCTGAATGGTCAGTTAAACAACTAATACGTCAATGATTTTTGAAATGTCAACAGTATAACTTTATCTACTATCTTACAAGTACGTCAGGCCCTTGAGGAGCAAAATATCTATCTGATCTGGGAAATTTGCTGCAGGTTTGTGATAATTTTATGCAGACAATCGACTGTAATGACAACAGATATAGCGAAACGGAACTGTAGAGAAGACTTCCTGGTCATTTGACACTTGCGGGGGGTCCCTGTAGTATATATATCTTTATTGGATAATGTATATTGGAAGTAACAGAGTAATTTATTACCCAAAGTGTAAGAAAATGATCAAAAGTTTAACATACTGTACCTTCGTCCTTACGATAGCTGATTGATATATTCCAGTGGTATCTAATAAGTAACAATTCCACAACGTTACACATGATAACAATGTAATCGATAGATGCTCTATGTCTGTGGGTAAAAGCATTCCGGTCAATTAAGAACTGAGTTTGATAGTCAGGTTTCGACTGAGCTGATGAAAGTATTATACAGTTCTACATAAATGGTGATCAAATCTTTCCTTTTTTAAAGTTATAGCGGTATCCTATACTTATTTCCAGTAATACGTAAACAATGATACAGTTCAACCGCTGTTGACTTTGACTCTGTCAATCACTTTTTACGACATGTGGTTAACCGATTCAATATCATCGCAATAGACGAATACTGTATAGTTATACTGTATAGCTAAATTTCGAGACTATGATCACGTGGCTGGGATTGGGCGGTTACAACCACGCGGACCGAGATTGGAGGCGGCTGCTCTAATAATTTGCTGTTATAAAATCGGTTTAAAAGCAATCGCTTATGGATTATTGTTGAATTTTCGTTTCTCTAAGTGATTTATTTGATGTTATATCATTATCTGATTAATATCTGATTAGCTACATTGTTGGATATTTTTTGGGGGAGCGTAAAATGGACTTCAAAGGTCTTCCAATATTCATAAAATACAATGATGTTTAGTATTATCAAGACAATATTTTGGAAGATTTAATAAGCTACCGGCTTCATATGTAAACAGAAATGAAGTACATATACATTGCATCTTCCTTTTTAATCAGTTTCAATTGCAATGGTCAATATGAGCGGGTTGAAAGTGCAATTGGCAGTTGTTTTGGCGCGTTAAAAGTGACTGTTGTTTCGAGCGGCAATTCATCTCTGTTGGCTTTATTATTACAATCTTATTATAAAGATGTGATAGATAGATAGGTAGATAGCTAGATAGATATTAGTATACTTAAAGACATATAAACAACTTTATACAGGGATTTCTAGGCTAATTTAAAGTATTTACAGTTTAGGCTAGTTTATAGATATGATTAACCAGAGTTTATCGATAAACTATGGATTAACTGAGGTTGTTGATTCTTGATGTCTGACTAATTTGCATAATGTCATATTTACAATTTTAGTCTATTTTTAATTTCTACTTTGTATTTTACTTTGCTACAATGTTCTTTCTGACTATATTTATTGAGGAGTGAAGCCCCATGGAGAGAGACCGCTGTTTAACCGCGGTCCGTATAAACACGGGGAAGTGTATATAGATCTGTACGTGTTGCATGGTGCATTTGAATGTTTGAATAAAGATTCCAAAGTACTTCCATATAATCCTTCAGCTGACTGTTGGGCTGTGCATGCTGTGCATAATATGCCCTCTGTGAATTACTATGGTACACGTTAACATATCTTTTTTTAATCCAAAGTTTTAAACGTCCAATTTATGGCTTTTACGAATAATTTGCGGCTTTGGCTTATTCGATATCATAGCGAAGTATTTCTTTATGCAATTCACTGAAAGGTTAGTTTTTCAAGATTTGTTGAGATCAAATGCAATAAGTAATGAGACAATAAAATCAAGTAACAACATTCGCTGCATATGATACTTAATTTTATAAAATATTTTGTATGTGAAGAGTGTTTAGTCACGTGACTTTTTAACAATATTTGTCTATACTGAGAGCATTGTTTGATCGGCTTCTGTGAAATGCAAACGACGGATTTTCGTACAAAAATCCGAGTCAATTTTCAATGTTTAAATGGTTGAAATTACGTTCTATTACTATGATTAAATCAACATTATTTAGATGTTGGTTGAAGTAGTGGCATGTACGATATACTGAGTATCTGTATCCGGGAGGAAATGGCCGGGTATTCAGAGGTGTTCCTTTCTAGTTGGATTTTGATTCAGCTGAAGAATTATCATGTTAAATAGACAGATGTACAACGCGTCAGTTCACCACATGTATGGTCATCGTCAACACCTCTGAATGGACACACATTCATATATTTTAAGAACCCCCATTATAAGGTCATGGCTTTCTTTATCTGATTTCAAGAGTTTCGAAAATGTGAATAGTATTCAAATACCTCCTACCACGGTATCATGTCTCAACCAGGAAGTGGAAGATCACTCTAGAACACTTAATTGTGGTTATTGAATAATTAATTACATGGACCATATAGATCGGATTATACTGTACGCTTTTTCTATTTCATATCACAGCAGGGAGACAATATTTTTCGTATATATTTTTCTTAAAGTATTAGTCGTTTTCGTTTACAAAATGTAACTATTTTATTTTAATCGTTGTGTGATGGATTATATAACAGATTTTATGTCAATATGAGGAGTCAAATGAAAATGTTGGGACATGTTCGATTGTTCATTTTCAGGATCAACTCAGTTCATTCTCCTCACAAACTTCCATTTCGGGAAAGTGCTGCTAATGCATGGTGGAAACTACATCATACGCTCCTTATTGTGTTATGATCCTGTAAGCTACTCCTTTGAGTATATCATAAGAATCGTAGTCAAGATAACACACTTGCTTACTTTCAATATTTTATTAACTAAAGACATAAGACTACATATTACATTAATCACATGTCTATTGCGAAATGTCTAATTCTAAGTATATCATTTGTGACGTAGCCTCCATGCCCCTCCTAGAGAAATCTGATTAAATTTATAAATTAAGGCGACATGGGGATTTTCTATTTCTTGTATTTCTACGTAGACTAATTTTTATCTTTATCAGTTTTATCACGAGATATGATTGTACTATCTTCTTGATCTTCTGTGTTCTCTTCTTCCTCTTCTTCTGTTGAAGCGTCTTCTTCCTCTTCACTTGAATAGTAGCGACGTAGGAAACGACGATTTCTCCATTTTAGTCGTCCAGTTTCTGATTTGCACTAAATAGCTACGGCTAACAGGGCACAAGGTAATTATTTCACCAGTGGTGTCCCATAAATGGGTCCTAGGATGTTGAATGTGTACAATGTCTCCAGTATTTAATGGATCAAGATCATGGTCGCTAGCATCATGCAGTTCTTTAGCTTTTGCTATTGATGAAGGTAGTCGCGATAAATGTTGTGCTGTATTGTTGGGCCAATCGTCATGGATCAGGCCTAATTGAATGCATCCTTGTCTGCTTAGAAGGGGGTGATTGGCAGTGTCTAAGATGTGGATTAGTGCTGTGTAGGAACTCTCTTTATTAGAGAGGGTCATTTTGACACACCCATGAGACTCTAAAGTGGACCCATTTGGACCTACAAGAGTCTCTTTGTCTTCTTGGACTTCTTGGGAAGAATGCCAGGCAATGTTTTGTAAATAAGGTCCGAAATGTTTTTCTCTTTCAACTCGCAAATATTTTTGAGAATTGTTCTATATTCTCAAGCATCCAATAATCCAATGACATTATCAAGATGTAGCAGAAACACTTTACGGGACATGGAAATTAAACATGTTCTAACCCAGCAGGCACAGCAACGTTGCAGCAACGTTGTTTCAAGATTGCTTGACGTCGCTGCTGACGTTGTTCTGCCGTTGCGTTTAGGTTTCATATATGTTTCAATGTCATCGGTCGCAACGTTTTTTGCAACGTTGTTAAACGTGCTGTCGTTGTTACAACGGTGTAATCACAAATACATTAATTATGTAGGGCTGCCCATATTCTGCCTTATATATCAACAACACAAAGTTTGAACAATTCCAATCTCAAATAGCTCATGCCTCTATACATTTCATTATATTTCCTAATAGAAGTCAGATTATATAAAGGACATTAATTGTCTATGATTTAAAAATGATAAATGTAACTTGAAAAGCCTGCTTTGGATTTCAAGGACTTTAATTTAGTATAAGGGATTTTAAGACTATAGGGGGACATGGGAGCATTACTTGTGCTGTATAATGGTTGCGCTTGCAGAAAGCTATAAATGAGGCATTTTGGTCATCGGGTTCAAGCTAATTCGACCATTGCCTAATATATCTGATTCCTGCAATAATAAGTTATCCACTTTCTTAAATGAAGATCTAGTTTCCTATTTTAGGTCATCCATTCTTTTTTTCGTCCCGATTGGCTTAATTTTTCTGCTTTTTGGAGTGGCAGCCCTGGAAGTTGACTTGCCCTAGTCTAACTTTTACTTTTACGATTTTGATATGTTGGTAAGTGCGCTTCCCGCTCGTCAAAGTGCGGTATATCAAAGCGGGACTTATAGATCAGTCAACCCTGGAAGAAAGTACAGCATGCTTGAGAGCTCTATATGAACTAATTATTTAGGTCAGAAAAAGAAAAATCAAACCTCAAAATAATATTCTGGCAATAACTGAAGCTTTGTTATTTGAGGGAAGGTATTGTAGTGACCGTTATCTAACATCAGATGGTCAAACTCTGACTCTGGTCTGGCACGATTTTCCATATCTCAACAAGAGTCAAACTGGAGTAAAAGTCTTGTCTTACAAGAGCAGGAGTTAGTTAGAGTTGGAATCAATAGGATGTACAATCTTCGTAATTAACCAATGAACACCGCAGAGTTGGAAATGGTCTGAATGTATTTCACTATATAAATCTATATTTCTACATTTCTGTGTTTACTGAGTTAGAGTTTTGGATTTGGATTGATAAAGTAGATTCCATTTCCAAACTTTCTTCCTGAGTTTTCTGCGATATGGTTGACGTGGGTTCAGAGTTGTATGGTCTATTTTTCTGTCATCTTCGGGACCGGATTCGTAGTCAAGTGCTTACAGGGACTCTTTTGGATTCGGGGTCTGAAAATTCTGACTCCGTGCAGTCTCTATTATCGACGTCATAGTATTTAAGTAATGACGTGTAAAGCATTAAGATCATTTGAAGTGAAAACATATCTTTACAGCTTCAGGAAGCAAACTCTAAAATATTGCTTGCAACTTTTTTCCGTTTTTCATAGACAAGGACCCTAGAAGATGTATTGGGGGGACACCGATATCAAAAAGCCATATACTGGTAAGATTCACGGTACTGTTTCGATGAAGAAATAAGCTAATGATAATAATGATGAGTTGCCGCACCGAATAGCGCATTGAGGTCCAATACTGATCTATCCCGTTCTTATGGAAGAAACCCGGGGGCGATTTGGCAGAAATGAAGAAGTTGAGTCCATGCAGCCATTATGGATCGCGCGTCGTCAGTACATTTGAATGCGTGCGATATAAATCACCAAGCGTTTTAACGCTTTCTTACTGATAACAGTTCAAGTTGTTCGGCCAGCAATAACATCCCCTCAAATAATCAATGGAGGAGTAATACGTGATTATAGGCCGTCGGAGAGGGAGCATTTCCAAACTTTCCCTCCGATATCAATTGTGTCAATTATGTTCACGATATCCATATAAACGTACGAAAAAATATTAGACTTAGTATAATAAATTTAGCATAAAATTAAGTAAGCCTGAGTTATAAGATTATAATAAAATGAAATCGAAACTACTGCAGCCTTTGAATTTTGTAATAAAATGTTTTACAAAGAAGATAATTATCAGAAAAAAAGATACAATTAATAAAGGAGAATAAATTAATATTAAATCTGTCCAAGAAGTAGCTTTATTTTCTATATGAACCCCAGAAGTGTGACCAATTGACTTTTGTAACTAAAATAACTGCTTATTATCATCATCAAGGATGGCAGACTAAGATGTTAAATCATAATCCTGATACAGCGAATTTGTGATTCATTCAACTATTTAAAATACTTTTTCATTGAAAAGTAAAAAATAAAACAGATAATAATAAACCTTTATCTTGGCAGTTGCGTATATTTCAAAATATTGCTTGTATACCAACATGATAATTTTATTTCACCATGTCTATGGTGCATAAACTTTCAACTAATCCAAGGCATTAGGCAAATAATGTTTTGGTTTTACCAAATTCACTATCCCTTTATTGAAGTAAGGGTAAGGAGCAATCGAGATCGATCAAAGATAAAAAAAATTGAACATATGCCATGAAATATTTCAATTTTTCTTTCGCTCATATATCCCGCAATAGTTAATACTGATATATATATATATATATTTATTCTCTATAGACTGATCATGCATTTGCATACAACAATACAGAAGTTGTCTATGACAACTTGGACTGGTAGGGTTCACAATGTGTTTAGCTTGGTTTTAGCAAATGTTTCAAAACGTTAATATATAAAACATTAATAATTATCGAAACAGTACCGTAGTTGTAGCATTATTTAGCGTTGATTGCAAATTAAAAGCTGTCATTGATTGATATGGTTACAATAGAATATAAACAAACTTTTTAGACAGGTAAAGGTTTACATGTTGATTCAATAGATGAGACAAATTATCATTTTAGACAGGTGATCGCATCACAGAGGTAACTGTATCAGATGAGACATATAAATTTATTGAAGTTTCTTCTTCTAGTAGTTAGATGGTGCTGACGTATTTTCTGATCCTTTCTTTGATGCCAATGCTACACAGGCTTGGAATTCACAGAAATAGAACATTGTAACATTTAATAGGCAATTGAAAGGTAAGGCATCTTTATTCTGAAAGGACAATGTGTTCCCAATAATAAGGAATGTCTAAACTAGAATAGAAAATAATAATTAAATCATAAGTTAGTAGGAGTAGCCTTCTTTGAAATTCCTTCTTCAAATTATCAATTGAAAATATCCACAAATAATCATGAATGAGATTGATACAGTTTATGAGATTTATTCATTATAGTAAAAATAGTCTCAATGTCTGTGACAATGAAGAATAATTACATATTTTACGCTGTCCGAAGTTTCACCAAAAGAAGATCTAATAACTGGTCACATTTTCATATCTAGAGCTATAGTCATATTTCCTTTCAATCAAGTGATTTTACCTTTGAATGGACTCTGTTAATGTTGACATTAACTATAAAGAATCACAACCAGCACTATACCAAATCATTATAGTATTATGGTAAAGTCAAACCTGTCATAACAGTCACCTCTATCTATACCACAGCTATTCTAGCAATGTATAAAATAATATTTTCTATTTAATATTACATTTAAAGTCATTCATGACTGAAAGTCACCCCTTAAGCACAAGTGACTGTTTATTGGAGGACATTAACACATTTATATAAAAAATTATGCTACAAACAATTAACATGTGTACACTGACGAGGAACCGCGGCCTCCCGCACAGAGTGCGGACACTCTGCAACTGAGCTACCATTGACTATTGACCAACCCTGTTTATAAATGTCACCCACATACCAGTCAATTTATATACCTCTCATGGCTGGCTGTGATAATTATTCATGCTAACGTGTTTTACTGTAGGCAGTGTAAAAGGAATCATTTACTTTCCTTCTATATCCTTTTTATTATAACAATTATAACAACGAAAATATAATATCTAATAGCTATTGAAATTAGTGATCAATGCCATTTGACAGAGTAGTAAATAATAAGACTGTAACACAATTGATGTGTGAATTTCCGAGTTACGAAAAAGACAATTATCCCCATCTTTGTTTTTAATACCTTTGTTTCTACTGTATATCATTTTTGTTATAAATGGCCTTTATACATCATATCAAAGGGGTACCAGAGGGAGTCCAGAGGGGGATGCAGTCCCCCAGTTGAAGATGACCAGCCAGCCCTATCGGGGAAATCCTGGTGCCATCCCTGTTTCACCTGTATTCTTAAAAATAATAATTGCTATTTGGTGCTATTGCTACTCTTGCTTGATAGTGATCAATTCAAGATTATAATTTTGCTGCAAATAAAATTCAAAATTTGAAAAATATCATACTAATTACACCTTGACTCCCGTTGAGGATATGCTATGTCGAGGCTCATTCCCCCTACATAAATGGGGTTTTTATCATTATTATTGGTGGCTACCACATTAGATATACTCATAAGTGTTGTGCAATCAGCATATGCTTAGACTTAAGTTTGAACTTAATGTGAATAAATCATAACTAGACAGTACCCTAAATATTAAGTCAGGCATATAATATGTATTAGATACAGTGAAAACTGCATATAGCAGCCACTTGATAAGTCTATTATACAGGTTGACATAGACACATTGACCACTTAAAAACAGATGACATATGTATTGATTGCAGGGTTGATTCAATTTCAATAGAATATTAATTTTTTGTAAATACTCAAATGGTCTGTATATACAGGTGGTCACTATATAGAGGTAATTGCTGTAGGATTACGGAAGTCAATTAAAACATTTTATTGTCTATAAACAGTTTCAGTCTTTAACTTGATTTATAAACTGATATTCATAATTGACATAATTGACAAGATTGTCATTCATAAATCATATTCATATTATTGTATAGCTTCGGTTTCGAATCTCATTCATGGTCATTTAAAAAAAAACATCACAATAAAATAATTAATGATTGCTGAAATATCAGTAAACACTCAAAGGTAACAGGAATTTCAATTTAGCCTCTAACAAAGGTCCCCTCTTTATAGAGTAATATCTAGGACTATTAGTTGCTCACTATAGACATAGAAAAATAAACTGTGCGCAATTATAGTTTTAAGCTTCAAATCATAAGTCTGTGAAAAATGGAGTTTATATATGAAAGTACTAGTGAGGAAAGGAGCAGAATATAGTTGACCAGACATACAGGCCCTGCTGCGATTGCGGCCCTGCTACACTTAAATACATGTGAATACAAGTTATACAACTGTTGAGTTCAGTGACTATGCGATTCTAATGCTTGCTCTATGAGTCTGCGGTCAACCCTGATTTCAAATACAGGTCATCAAGTTACACTCAACAAGTGTAATTTCGTCAAATAATATAGTACTCTTATCCTTACAACTAAAAAGTATATGTGTCTTTATGTGTACTGTGCGTTTTGGTTAAATTATTTAAAGTAAGAGGCCTCAGAAGTAAAGGTGCATACATCACAAGATCACTGATATCTCAGCAATCATTCATTATTTTACTGTGAGGGTTTTAAAATGACCATGAATGAGATTCGAAACCATACAATTTTAAATTTATGAATGACAATCTTGTCAATTATGCAAAAGTTTATAATTTTTTGGAAAATTTTACTTGATCTATTTTCAAATCTGTTTTCAACGATATACTGCGCTAAAGTAGGTATTATTGTAATTAAAGTAACTTGTTTACCTTTTTAACTCGTTTCATTTTTATTGAAAGTCTGTGTTTCAATACATGTTTCATGCTGTTCACTGCATACATATCTTCATTGGCTCAAGATGTAGGCTAAATTATTGGAACACATTTCATATCTATCTTCTTCTAAATCGACGCCCCAGGATCGACGCTATTTCCAACCGAAGAGTTTGTTTACATTTTATTGTGTTTCATTTGTGTCGCCTTGTTGTTAAACATATCATGAGAACGTCAAAGTACCATAGTACCGAAACAATAAAGGTCGTTCTGCTTCAATGTTCTAGACAATAGAGTGTTTATCGCGTATGGAACTGTATGGTTTGACGTATGAGCTCCATTGAATAGAGCGGGATTGTGGAAAAGTAAAAACAGCTTTGTTTGGTGATTTTTTACGACAAACGTTTCTAACTGAGGAAATAAAGCATTGTAGGGACACCATCGTTTATGAAAAGTCCACATACAAATAAATGGAATAGTGTCAATTTAGAAGTATACGAAGGGGTTCTTCAGGAATCTACAAAGGAACATCATTACAATAGTTATACATATGAGGTACATATTTAAATTCTAACAGAATCCAACCGTTATACGTTCCTGTGCTCCATAAGTCAGCTAAACTTCCCTAAGTAGGCTATTTCCCCCTGCTTACTGGGGTGTGTTAGGGTGTTTCTACTTTGGATGTTATCAACATCAAATAAGTATCTTACATCGGCCTATTAATAAATCAATGTCTTAATTTTAGTGAATTTCCTATTAATTTATATTATGCTGTAAATAGGTATATATACTTAGATACTATACAATTAATATAGTGATGATTAGAACGTAGACTAATATTTGAAAAACTATGTCGTCGTTATCAAATGTTATTACGTTATTAGCATGTAAAACATTATAAATGCTGAGCTACTAGAAAACTAGGTCCATTTCAATTCGTTTGGATAATACTATTGAGATAAATTATAATACAATAATAAATTCAGCTCAGGCTTCAGTAAGATGCAGCATAGCATTACAGTTTCACTAAAGGGGTAGCACAAGATTTGATTCATTTGTATAGCCTTCGCTCTTACTGTCACATTTAATTCTACATGAATATGAATATTCAAAATTGGTCATTGCATAGCGTAATTGCTTTGTCGAGTTTGTCTGTATGCCTAGGCTAAAAATTGAAACTGAAACAGTCAAACCTACTGCATGTAATGAGTTATAGCTGCAAACTCTTACCTTGTTTCTGGAATAAACATCATAAGATTGAGAGAGGAAACTTCATTTCAAGGTGGGTCGAAGAAAATTTACTAAAGTTTAAACTTCCAAGAGCAAACAAAAAGTCAAAAATAGTAGATGCAATAACCAATACGAACATAAAGTAGTGCGAATAATTATTATTTGGTATTTTAACTCGAATAAAAGTGATCATTCTCCTACCAATGTGAATTTACTCAAAATAAGAAGCTCAGGGGAACTGCTTGAGCTGTTGAAATACTGGCAATGGCCGCCAAATAATAGCGCGATAGATAATGATGCAGAGCGCTCCATATGTATTGACGACGCGCGATCCATAATGGCTGCATGGACTCAACTTCTTCATTTCTGCCAAATCGCAACCCGGGGGGATGCTAAAATATTAGAGGGTACCTTTCTCAAAATTCAGAAAAAATGCTTAGGGTATATTTTACCCGGAAAAATTGTCGAGGTATAAGTTTTAGTTAAACCAGGCTATAGTTAAAATTATTTTTTTTCATTGAAATTTGTTTGACTTATGAATGACTTGAATCATTTATAATTATTAATATTAAAGTTATCTATATCACCTATTCTGCAAGAGACTCATAATCAGGTATTCGGATATTCAGACTGCACTATATACAATATGGCATGCCATTTTACGATGAAACTAGATACAATTAGGGATGTGAATCAAAAAATGATGCTATTTTTTCTACACTGGTCTTAAAATCTGACCAAAAATACTCTTATTAAGAAGTTTCATCATTATCTTCTGAGCTATTTGATAATTATGAGAGATATAATAAAGAATTTATCAGGATTGCCCGCGTTATCTTGATAAAGCTTATTGGTCGAACCGCTAAATCGCAAGGCACTGCCGTTTTGAAAACGCCTCTACACTCCATAAGGAGAAGGATTAGCTCAGATGGCAGAGCAACCGAAATTCAGATCGGATCTTATCTGATCGGCTGTGGTTGAAATCCCCCTAAGGTCAACTCAGCCTTGACTTTATCTGAAACATCAAATGAGTACCATCTGAGGATGGCTGATGGAATGGTCTAGAGGGAATTGCATTGTGAGTAGCTGTGGTGCATCGTTGCGCATTGACAATCGAGACCTATCTGCCATGAAATCTATTGAGCGACTCTAGATCAACAAAGAGCGTTGAAAATCATTGCTCTCAACGAAAAAAGTCACTCATCTGGATACGGGTAGATCCACTCACTAGAAGAGTGGTACGGGTGCCTTCGGGTGACACCGTCTACATTACTTATTTACACTCCATTAGTGACTAGTAAGGTCTTTTGCAGTCTGAAACCATAACATATATCTTGATTAATACTAACTTTATATTCCTGTTCCTTTTGATATTTTACTAACTATTTTTAAAAATCGAATGAAAAAATACATCGATTTCCGGGTCATAATTTGTTTACATCTTAGCCACTTTGATATATTATTATTAAATCAACCAATTACTAAATATATTTTTTCGGAAGTTGTATTTTCATAGCCATTACAACAAATCAAAACAGTAAAATCAATATGTAAAACTTTGATGTACATGATCTCTTTTTCTTTGCTGAATTCAAGGTACGGTAGTTTGCTATTAAATTTTACCTGATCTGATTAGCCTATAAGCTGAAGTTAAGAATTGATCGATATTCAAAGAGAAAAGTTCTCTTAATAAGTAGAGTATTCCCAGGTGGATATCAAGAAATTACCAAATATAGCATTTAATGTGTTATTATATATATATACATCATCAGAGCTAAGAAAGCCATTCAAATACATTAACATTAAATGTAATATACACTGTCATAATTAAAGGAATTGAGAATAAAATTGAAAGGCATTGAAATATATAGACATTGTACAATCGAGCCGATTAAGGTCATAGTTTATACTGGTCGTAAATGGTACCCGACTTAATGGGGTTGTACCCTCATCAACCCTCCTATCCTATCAACAATCCACCACTGCCTTCATCGTAATCTTCTTTATTTGGATATGTAGAATCTGGATTGTATTTGCACATGTCAGCTTTTCGATGAAAGAACAATTTATTTCCGTTGTGACCAGCAGCACACGGCATGCAGTAAGTGTAACCATTCGAACAGGCCATGTAACCATGGGGATTACTGGGGTTGTGATAGTTACCAGTATCACGACCTTTACAAAACATTTTGTCACCTACAAGGAGGAAAATGAATAATGTTACATCATTTCGTATATAGGGAACGCGGACTAACTAAGGGAAAATTGAACCGAAAAATATTTAATATGCAGAAAGGTAATTTTAATTTTTCGTTTACTTCTGAAAGACTAGACGTGCCTAGTCAAAATACCAAAAGCTTTTGTATAAGCAGAAACTGCTAATTGTAATTTTTGTTACACAATACTATTATCCTATTTTAGGTATGGATGTAAAACATTATATATAATCAGCTATATGACATACGCAATTAAAATTCTACTTACACCCTGAAGGAGTACATGTCTTTGTATCGCTATTAAATTCCACACCATCTGGCTTGCATCTTTTACATTTATTATTACCAAGTTGACATTGAATGTAACCAAATTTATACATTGGATTGGCGTGTCGAGATGGTCGAGCTTTTTCAGTAGGAGTCATACCATCCATTACAATACCACAGAAAACATCTGGATTAGGACCTAAGAATTAACAGAATAAATCATAATTAATCGTAGGTGATATATAGTCTGGCATATTGCATTACATTCTATGTATGAACACACTATAAGAACTTCGCGATTCAGGTTCCGGAAAATTTAAGAATAAAAAACCAACATTTTTGAGGCTCATCTTTTATGAATTTGTTTTCAGAATCTCATTTGAGACTCAACTCAATTACTCGACATTCTTAGAGCAAATAGTACTAGCTCCTTACATATCATTTATCTTAACACGGATATAAAAGAGAGTTGCTTGACTTCAAAACGTATGTATACGCTAATAATTCTAATAAGAATTGTGATCATTCCCCGAGTTATCAATTACAATGTTTGAAAGTAGTAACATTCAACCCAGCAACGCTGTTAACTCATTGCTAGTGGTTACAGCTTTATTGCGCCTAAGATTAGTATTTTAATTTACAAGTACTGACTTGCCTTACAAATATAATTGATGTAAATATTTATATATCAAAATCATGTTCCGTTTGGGAAACTAAAATGTCAAACTTACATGGAGGTTCGTAATCGCAATAGTCTTTGTCAGGATGATAATAGAGTTTTGGGCTTGCTTTGGCACATTCCATGCAGTTTATTTGACCATTCCAACAGGCGTAGTAACCATGGTAATAATCATGATTCCCATAATTACCATTTTCTTTACCGTTACAGAAATATGGTTCCGTGACTGAAAAAAGGAAAATACAATTGCTGATTTTAATTTGAACAGTTCAATCAAGTAATTAGCGAATCACCGGAGACGATCTAGCAACGGTATCAAAACCTTGTTGGTATAATCATGAGCTAGATAAAAACATGCGAAAATCATCTACTTTTTCTGTATAAATTCAAGAGTGAAATATTTAAAAAAAAAACATTAAGATAATACATACCTTCGCATTGGTTAGAGGTATCACCTTGTTGGAAAACTAGTAAATAGAAACAGAAATGGTGATTATGGTATGAAAGAAACAACAAATTTGATTTGAATTGAATAAAGTTGTTATACAGATGAACAATAAAAACATATAATACTAGATTGAGGTTCCGCGATAGAGAATAATCCGGAGGAATTGTGATAGGCTCTTAAAATACAGAATTATTCAGAGACCCGAATACATTTTACTCATAAAGTTAATGATACGATACTCTTACCAATTACATATCTAAACAAACGGTATACATTTAATGGAAAACACAATTTCTAAAAACTTACAAGCAAACAGCATGCATAGCAATGTAACCGTGAAGATCTCCATTGTAGCAGCAAGAACTAGTAACCTTGACGACGTAGATTCGAAATGACGTTTAGTTCACTTGCAATCGATTCGTCCGGTTTCAAAGACTTGACTGATTTTCAAATCAAATGTCTTGCTTTTTATACAGTTTAGGGCTGTTAAGGAATGCTCTACTAATTATATGATATTTCATACTGTTTATGAATTACTATAACAAATTCAAAGGCCTAATTTTCGATAACTAATTTCGATGAGTAAGTTGGTATTCAATTCTGCAGGCACTAATATCTCATTCTTTTTGGTGATAATTAGATCTTATTTTAGACGATATCATAAATTGCGTCTTATTGTCAACACGACGCTTAATAAAACATATCACGCTTCGCTTACATTACGTATGTACTATATATACTTACTAATTCTCTCGACTTGAAGTTTGAAACTTGCTTCTTAGATTTTCTATTTAGTGAGTTTAACAGGTGTTTTATGATAAATATAGTATATTACGGGGTATATAGGAGCTATAGGTTAGAAGAAATAGGAATGTCTAAGAATATCAGATGCAGTACGTTCCAATACAAGACCGATATTTGGAACGATCCAAACTTAATAATCTAATATCACTGATATCTATTGAATGAAAGTGAATTTAGTGCTATTGAAAGTGTTTGAATTGATTTCTAAAAACATTGAACAATATTCTAAAATAAAGCAAACTTCTATAGAAATTTAAAATTATACTCATCAAACAAAACTTAAATTCAATCAACTTTTTAATAAACAAAGGAAATAATACAATATAATCAATAGAATAGATATATATGCTTTAAAACTGAAAATTGACTTTCTGTTTCTAAGAATGCATTTTACCTCAAATTTTTAATTAATTCACAATTATTTTATAAATCGATTTTCAAGTGGCCTCTTCCCGATGCACATCTGTCTCACATGGCCAGGTTCTTAGATTAGGTTATTGGTTCATTGGATCTACGCACCATGTTGTTATCAGGTTTATCCAATTTGATAATCATTCTAGCTATTTAGTATCTACTGCTAACTTTTAAATATAAAACTTTTGTATAGTTATAGATCGACCTTATCCCATAACGAAATAAGAAGTTCTTGGAAAAATGTGACCAGTGAGCTCGTGATCTGCGTCAACCGAAAGAATTCGTATTAAAGCCCTGGGGTAGCTTCAAATGATTGGTATACGGGGACGTGCCAATTATTGAGAGTACCTTTTTTAACGGTCTTTGAAAATTTTTGAGGCATTTATTTCAGAATTTTCAAAGTATTCGGGACATAGTTTTTCAATGAGCAAAAACTGTTGATGTAATCCCACGAAATTGTAATCAATTTTCAAATATGCGTCGATAAAAAGTATTTGGGAGTATACATTTTGACCTGAATAAAATATTTGAGGTATCAATTTTGGAAAAACAAAATTTTGGAGGGAAAATTTCTGAAATCAAATTGGCACACCCTGTTGTCCCTGGTCCTGAAATTTCTTGAGCTACCCCCTCCGGCTCCCCTGGATTTAAAGAATGAATTGTTGTAATTTGGTTGTACCGTGAAATCATAGCAATTGGCTAGATAAAAACCAAACCATTTTCGAGAATGTAACATAACTTAATTGCTCTGTTATACAATTGCTTTCCAAGGACAAGGAGACATTTGAAAGTTGGCCTGTTTGATACTCCCTTCATTGTAGACGGTAGATCGACGTTTCACTTATGAGTGACAACTATATAATTTATATACTTTTGAAACGAATATTAGGATTAAATTTTTTTAAGAAATGTGAGACATGCATATTATCACGATTCAGAGCAAATAACATCAATAAATAACACCGTAATATCAGGAGTGCTATCTAGTTCTTCATCCGAGACAATAGACGTAAATATTCATTAAGGTGTGGTCAAGATAATACCTGCCGATGTTATCATACATTAAAATAAATGCAAATACCACCCAAGTATCTATTGATACCCAAACAAACGGCAACGGGCAAACGGTAGCATATATTTCAAGATTTAACACTGATTATAAGTATGATAATGCAGAGCAATCGTTGGCCTAGTCCAGTTGAATAATAGGCATAATAGACCGTTTGGTACCGACTTAAAAAAAAGTCTTCCGGGCACGATCGAATTGACATAAACTGATATTGTAATTCCAAAGATCAGAATACTGTCCAGTTTTAACATTTTAAGAATAATTATGCATTCGTAGGGCTTCAATACTGTCGGTCAGTAGTAGGATACATACAGTTGGTGGAGAATTTTAGGATATTAATACTGAATATTCTCCTCCTAAACCTTCAATAGGGGATATCTCTGACCCACGCTCGTCGATTTGGTTCTGAAAGTATTTGCCATAACATTCATCATAAGGCATAATTTTCATTTTTCCTCTCATTTTTTAATGATATTATATGTAGTTTATATATTGTTTGGGGTATCGCAATGGAAGCCTTACCCTTCGGGTCCCAATTTTTGCTAAAATGAAAAATCCAAAAATAAAATATTGCCTCCATATCAACAAGGGTGGGCCCCCGGAGTGGGCCACTCATAACCAGCCAATAATGAAATGCCATAAATGTGAAATATTGCATTTGGGATAAAATAATCCCAAGCAAAATTATTATCTTGGAGGAGTAGATTTAGAATCTGTTGATAAAATCAGAGATCAGAGTTTTTTAATGACATCAACGTTAAATTTGTCTACACATATAACAACAATTGTAAAAAGGCAGCTATTCGTAATAGAATGATTAATCGTGTATTTTATAGCAGAGGCTTCATTTAAAATCAAACTACTTATGATGTATGTGCGTCCCTTGAATATGCCAGTGAGGTTGTGGTCATCAATTTTGATAAAAGATATCAAATTGCTAGGATCTGTGCAACAACGATTACCGAAAACATTGCTGTAGTAATACCATTTAATTTATAAAGAACGCATCGTTAATTTGAATATCGAAACATTTGAAAGTAGAAGATTGATTGCTGACCTATTATTTTGTTATAAAGTTATTAATAGTATTGTGGATATTGACTCCAGTAACCTTATTACTTCTGTGCGTTTATATCGCCAACTCGTTAAGCCTGGAATCACGTCAGGCACCCAATGTTTATAAATTTAAAATATACCTCTCCAATGAAATCTATCTAAATTCTTAATTATGTAAAACTATTTAATCATTTGTTAATTTATGTCAAGTTATTCTGTATGTAATTCACATTTATATGATGTTATACAGAAATAAATAAATCATTCATTCATTCATTCATTCATAATGGAGCTTATAATAATAATACGCAAAGCACATCAACAATTAAATCGAAAATTTATGTGCACATATGATATGCTCAGAAACAGATGACTCTAATAACGACAGTTAATTTTCCAATCCATTTCATAGTTTGTTACTGCATATTTCATAGCTATAGGTCATAGGACAGCTGATTATTGATTATTGATGGATGGATTATTGATCGGTTCAACATGCAATTACAATTCAATAGGGTCGATAATTATGTATTTTCTGTTCCTTTTTTGATAAAAATGCTAATCAACAACTTCTTTATCAAAATGTAACAAAAACACCTTACAAGACTTGATCAGCCACAACATATAGAAAACTGTCCTTAACTAATAAGTACTTGTACCCCGAAGTGTATGCGCAGTGTCTACCAAGAAATGAATAAGTATTAGCTAGCGTTCAATGCATTATTTGTCATTTTTTAATATGTACATCATCAGAGCTTGTAAGAAAGCTAATTAAATAAATTACATATTCTGTTATTATAACATATCATAGCATAACATGATGTATATACAATTTTCACGATTAATTAAATTAAGCATTAAATTAAAATATAATGGAATAAATAGAGTTATAAAAGCTAGCTGAGTATTGATTTTGTAGTTTATACTGGTCGTAACTCGTATGGTACCAGATATAACGGGGTTGAACCCTTCGGCAGCCTTGCCAACCCTCCTATCCCATCAACAATCCGCCACTGCCTTCATCGTAATCTTCTTTATTTGGATATGTAGAATCTGGATTGTATTTACACATGTCAGCTTTTCGATGAAAGAACAATTTATTTCCGTTGTGACCAGCAGCACACGGCATGCAGTAAGTGTAACCATTCGAACAAGCCATGTAACCATGGGGATTACTGGGGTTGTGATAGTTACCAGTATCACGACCTTTACAAAACATTTTGTCACCTACAAGGAGGAAAATGAAAAATGTTACATCAATTCGTATATAAGGAACGTGGACTGAGGGAAAATTGATCCTAAAAAGATTTAATATGCAGAAAAAGTAATCTTAATAGTCTGTTAACTTAGAAAAATCTTGCCTACTGCCTAGTCAAAATACCAAAAGCTTTTGTATAAGCAGAAACTGTTAATTGTAATTTTTGATATACAATATTATTATCCTATTTTAGGTATGGATGTAAAACATTATATCTATTCAGCTATATGACATACGCAATTAAAATTCTACTTACACCCTGAAGGAGTACATGTCTTTGTATCGCTATTAAATTCCACACCATCTGGCTTGCATCTTTTACATTTATTATTACCAAGTTGACATTGAATGTAACCAAATTTATACATTGGATTGGCGTTTCGAGATGGTCGAGCTTTTTCAGTAGGAGTCATACCATCCATTACAATACCACAGAAAACATCTGGATTAGGACCTAAGAATTAACAGAATAAATCATAATTAATCGTAGGTGATATATAGTCTGGCATATTGCATTACATTCTATGTATGAACATTGAACACACTTTAAGAACTTCGCGATTCAGGTTCGGGAAAATTTAAGAATAAAAGAACAACATTTTTGACGCTAATATTTTATGAATTTGTTTTCAGAAACTCATTTGAGACTCAACTCAATTACTTGACATTCTTAGAGCAAATAGTACTAGCTCCTTACATATCGTTTATCTTAAATGGATAGAAAAGAGAGTTGCTTGACTTCAAAACGTATGTACGCTAATAATTCTAATAAGAATTGTGATCATTCCCCGAGTTATCAATTACAATGTTTGAAAGTAGTAACATTCAACCCAGCAACGCTGTTAACTCATTGCTAGTGGTTATAGCTTTATTGCACCTAAGATTAGTATTTAATTTACAAGTACTGACTTGCCTTACAAATATAATTGATGTAAATATTTATATATCAAAATCATGTTCCATTTGGGAAACTAAAATGTCAAACTTACATGGAGGTTCGTAATCGCAATAGTCTTTGTCAGGATGATAAAAGAGTTTTGGGCTTGCTTTGGCACATTCCATGCAGTTTATTTGACCATTCCAACAGGCGTAGTAACCATGGTAATAATCATGATTCCCATAGTTACCATTTTCTTTATCGTTACAAAAATATGGTTCCGTGACTGAAAAAAGGAAAATATAATTGTGATAATTAGAAATACGACATTAAGGTTTTAAATTGATGCATACGTAGGAATGGTAATATAAAACACACAGCTGCAATAAAATTTAATGTTTCATATGATCTGATTTTTTTAATTTCGAAGTGCATAATTAAGTAACTCTGAATCAAAAGCCTGCAGCCTGTAAAATCATCGGAGATGATTCAGCAACAGCATCAAGATCTTGTTACAGAACAATCAGCAAAATCAAACATTGTAGGCTACATCATCTACATTTGCTTAAAGTTTCAGCGTAAAATATTAAGGAAAAGATTAAGATAGACTACATACCTTCGCATTGGTTAGACGCATCACCTTGATGGAAAACTAGTAAATAAAAACAGAAACGGTGATTACGTTATGAAAGAAACAACACATTTTATTTGATAAAATTGTTATACAGAGGAATAATAAAAACATATAATACTAGATTGAGGTTCTGCGGTAGAGAATAATCCGGAGGAAATGTGATAGGCTCTTAAAATACAGAATTATTCAGAGACCCGAATACATTTTACTCATAAAGTTAATTATATGATACTCTTACCAATTACATATCTAAACAAACGGTATACATTTAATGGAAAATACAATTTCTAAAAACTTACAAGCAAACAGCATGCATAGCAATGTAACCGTGAAGATCTCCATTGTAGCAGCAAGAACTAGTAACCTTGACGACGTAGATTCGAAATGACGTTTAGTTCACTTGCAATCGATTCGTCCGGTTTCAAAGACTTGACTGATTTTCAAATCAAATGTCTTGCTTTTTATACAGTTTAGGGCTGTTAAGGAATGCTCTACTAATTATGTGATATTTCATACTGTTTATGAATTACTATAACAAATTCAAAGCCTAATTATTGATTACTAATTTCGATGAGTAAGTTGGCATTCAAATCTGCAGGCACTAATATCATATTCAACTTGGTGATAATTAGATCTTATCTTAGCCGATATCATAAATTGCGTCATATTATCAACATGATAATAAAATATTACTCATCACTTGAATATATTTATTATAATTATAATTATTAGTGGTATACATGGTTTCCCGACACTGAGAAAAACCTTATTCGAATAAGTTAGTAATTTCAGTTTATATATATCATATTTTTAAAATGAAAACAACACTTTAAACCAATCGGTGAACTCCATTTATTGCCGTGACAATAGGTCCAACCAAGAAAGAAATTAAGAAGAATTCGGAATATTTACTTTCCAAAGCTAAATTGTTTTTTATTGTTTGAATTTCTGCTGTAAATAGAATCAAATTCAAAGCTAATTTTATAAGAGCCTTTAATCAAACTATCAGACAGATATGACACTATTGACAGCATATAAGATTTGGTGAAAATAAACAAAATTAACGATATTGTTGATTGTCTTCATCGTGATTGTCACATTAAGCTTTTTGCCGATGACGCGAAATTTTATTCTGAATCTGATTCTGATGAATCATTGGGTACCAATCTTGACAGTTTCTGTTCCTGATCGAAAGATTGGCAACTGCTAATTGCGTTTGAAAAATGTCATCCAATTTCATTTGGGAATACCATACAGTATTCCTCTTCTCCTTTTCTCATTGTCAGACCACCAATTAGACGATGTCAAGCAAATTCGTGATCTTGGAATTATTCTAACATCAGATATGATAACCTCTGTACATTGTGCAAGATTAGCTTCAAAAGCATTTTCAAAATCCTATTTGATATTTAAATGGGTTCTATCAACCACACTATTTACCCGACTTGACTCGGCTTATGACGCTATGCTTCGGCATGCTTTAGGAATACATTGGCCCAACTTACGGTCTACTGCTAAACTTAGGAAACTTTCCCCTTCTGCCTCTGCAATTGATCACCAACGTCAGATGTCTTTTTTAGGTCGCATCGAAAGATCAAAGACGTATGCCCCTCAACTGCTGCATGGCATCCTTCGCTGGCAACAGAAGAAGATGTTTCGAAGGGGCAGGGAGAGTAGTATATTTTCGTAATGTTTTGTATCGTGAATTGTGTTATTTACAAGTTCTTTGTCAGCTATGTCTGACCGTGATTTGTGGCGTTATTTGTGTAGCAAATATGTAAGGTGTAAGAGGGATGGCACATTCCTATAATGTGAATGTCCCGGGGACTGTCTATACTATTATTACTACTACTGCTACTACGTGCTTTGTATCTTCAAATATCAAAATATTAATGTTGGAATATCTTGCTAATGTTCGACCTATTTTAGAAGCAGATACTCCTGTATGGTCACCCTTTCTTCTCAAAGACATTAAAAATCGAAAGAGTGCAACGTAAATGTACTCGACGTATTTGTGAGATAGGGAAAATACGATATATAGACTACCATGACTGTTTAATTAAATTAAAATTAGAAACTCTTGAATTAAAAAGGGTCAAATTTGATCTATATTTAGTTTACAAAGTATTAAATAACCTTGTAGATATCATTGAACTATTTACCTTCGATGTAAACAAATATAACATGCGTGGGCATAGTCTAAAATTGAAAAGCATGCTGGTCCGTCCTAATGCTAACAGTAGCATCAAGATTTTTTTCTGTTCACGAATCATTTCGTGGTGGAATGACCCATCGAACGAAATTGTAACTGCATCAACGTTGGCAATCTTCAATTCAAGATTAGATGCAATTGATTTATCAAAGCATTGTAAATGTTAATTCAATACTTATAACTATAGATAGGAATGTAATGTAATATCTGGTCTAGTTATACGAGACCTATATTAAGATTAGAATTAGGGATTTACGAACCAATCTCAATAATTATCTTTTCACTGATATTATATTATAAAAGTAAAGTTTGCGCCATTGAAATTGTTTGAATTGATTTCTACAAACATCGATCAATATTCTAGAATAGAGCAAACTTTTATAGAAATTAAAAATTACACTCATCAAACGAAACTTGAGCTAAATTAGCTTTTAAATAAACAAAGGAAATTATGCAATATAAATGATCAGCTTTAATATCGAAATTTGTGCTTCTGATTTCTGAGATTACCTTGTACCATAATTATTTTAACAATTATCATGAGCTATGTATAATGTATGTTTAAACTGTAATCGATTCCATTCGGCCTCTTTTCTATGAAACTGTCTCATGTGATCATGACAGGATACTAGATTAGGTTTTTGATTCATTGGACCTATGATTAGACCCACTATACCCACGGATCAATTTTGTTTTCAAGGGTATCCAGTTTGATAATCTATTTAGTGTCTTCCTTCTAGACCAATATTATGTAACGAAATAGGAAATGTGACCAATGATCTACTGATCTGTGTTTTAGATGTGATCAAAATAATTGTTGTATTTGAATTGGCTGCAACTGTAAAATCGTAACAATGAGATAGATAACGAACAACCCTGTTGAAAATTGTAAGATGACAAGCATCGTTAATAAGTATTGATAAGAGGCACATAATCAAGGTCTATGATATTGGGAATATGTAAGCCCAACCTCGCATTCAGTTACTGTTCCTTACAAATGGAAATTACGTTCACGTTCATGTCAAAAGTTTTTTGAAGCGGGCATAGAAATGACAACTGTATAATTTATATACTTTTGCCACAAAGATGAGAATCAACTAATGTGAGAGATGCATACTATCACGATTCAGAACAAATCACTGACGTCAATAAATAACATCGTAATATCAGGAGTAATATCAAGTTCTTCATCTGAGACAATAGACATAAATAGTCACTGATGTAAGGTTAAGATAATACTTGTCAATTTTGAGACAAAATATAATAAATGCAGATACCACCCAAGTACCTAAAGTCCTAGATACTCTGCAGCAAACGGAACGTGATGGTATATACATTTTAAGGTTTGACAGAGATTATAAAAATAATCGTTATCTTCGTTAACTCAAATAATAGACTGATTGGCGCTGACCTAAAAATACTAATAGTACTACTAAAATACTCGTTTTCTGAGCACGAATCAGTTGACATCAAATTGATAGAATGATTATGCGTTTGTAATTTTGCAAAAAGTTGGTCGGTAAATAAATAGGGGTAATTACAGAAATATTGAAAATGGAATATTGGTTGAGAAATTTAGGATATTAATAAATGAATTGAAAGCATAAATGAGCAAATATTTAACGTATATCTGTGTATTATAAGTATAGTTCTGTCAACCTCATTACAAATTTTTGGGCTGCAATTTTCATTTTACTTTATACCACAATACTATTTTATAAACTACTTGATAAAACTAATCATTGTAGTATTCAAATAGCTTTGTAAGAAATTTAACCATATAAGTTAAGTGTTGATACATAAATTCTTTAGAAATTGTTTATTTTTCCGAAGATAGCATTAATCCATACTGTATTATTGAAATTGACAGAATGTTTCACTAAGTCTTTATTACGGGAGAAGGTTTCACTAGAAAAATTGTTCCACCAAGGAAGCACTCTATTTGCAAAAGAATATCTGACAGCTTCAAGGGATGGACGCAGTATTGTACTGTAAAGTTTTTGAATGTCCACGAATAATACTTTGTTGATTTATATTCAAACAGTGATGTACTAAATTTTGTACTAAAGTGTTAACTATTGTAACATATAGGAGAACAGCACAAAGTATAAAGGAGGTACTGAAGGAGTAGAATTTAATTTGTTATTTACAAATTTCTTTACAAATGAATAGAAATTTTTGAGAGAAGGACCTTCCATGAGTAAATCTTTTTCTAAACATCCACATTTATATTTATGACATGCTTGGTTTTTGCAATCGCAAAATGATTAATACGTTTAGGATGTCGATATTTTCTGGTATTAGGTTTCATATAGGTATAGGTAATAGGTAATAAATCCATCCAGCTGGTCCTGGAATACATCCCGAAAACTACAGGTGTTGAAATTGGGCTTATATCCTTGTGATAAACCGCGTTCAATTTACAACATGATGCAGTACATAGTACAAGTCTCTTCTATTATAGAAAGATCCAAGTAGAGTCTTAGAAACGATTACCAAACTTTCAACCAGAACTTTCAATCAAAGACTTAATAATGATATGATATTTCTAATCAAAATCTATTTCTTGAATGTTATTCGCATTTATAGTTAATTAAATACTTTATAAATTAATTAAGATACATGATTATTAAATTATTATTTTGGAAGATCAATTGAAAAGCTAAAAAAGTCAAATGCAGCAAGAACATCTCCATTAAATACATTTTTTGCTTCTTTAACAAGTTTTTCAGTTGTTTCTTCGTGTGTCTTATCTTTACTAGTCGTGCTTTTCTCTTTGCGATACCTTTGACTGAAATGAGTGAGAATTAAAGTTTTTGCGTTGATTTCAGTAGCAAATAACCCAGCCATACCTAAAATAAATAAATCATAAACTATTATTTACTTCCTTCAAGTCTTACTTATCTTTATGATGATCTTGATATGCTTGGTAAACGGTAGTTGTGTCCCTTGCTAAGTATTGGGCAGGATATTACCAAACATCAAATTTCGGCAGATTAAAGTAAGAAGGATTTGGGGCCAGCCAAAAACTATTAAATAAGTATTCCCGTATATTTTAAGTAGACCTTCATATCCAAAGAGGGTAGACAACAATAACCCTCATTTTAGGTGACGCATACAAATTGCTGTTGACATCTATCACCTGCACCGTCATCACCACAAGGGAGATCCTCTCTTATTGTGGAAATTGCCAAGGATCTGTATTAAAGTAATAAAATAGCAACGCACATCTGAGGCTTAGTAATGTAGGGGGTCAAAACTGCGTGGTATCTCTTCAATGATGCATAATATGATAATGGGGACATCATGCATGTGAGAAAAAAAAGTTAAAATATGATTGTTTGTATTGTAATGGAGAATGGAAGTCTTCCTTGATGCTAGAATCAGGTTAGTATCTGCTCATGACCCGAAATAGCCATACCACGTTAATATAACAATAACACTACAGAGATAACATAACGCCCCTCAAAAATAAAGAAATTAAGGAGGGGAATATTTTTTAGCATATGATGCCTAAGTGCAAGGGGAAAGGGGATCAATAATTGGAAAATTTACCGAATACTGTTAGACTGTTATGTGCCTTAGCAACGTCATATTGAAACATGATGGTAGGCCTAATATGCCAACCATATCAAAAGTAATTCATACAGTAGTATGAAATTTTAACTTTACACATTTTTATCAATTGTTTATACGCAGCTCGTGGGAATGATGCAATTTTAGGTTTTGAATGAGTAGTTAACTTAAAAAATGATCTGCGTTCTTTTACTTGCAGGGGAATTATTGTGATTGTATAAATCAGCCACAAAACAGTATAAAAACTGACCAGCAGTTGAATGCCCATGTTCTATAGCTTTGTCTTTCATTGAATCTTCATGAGTTGCTTCATGAACAATAACATCAGCATCCATTGCATGATGAGATATCTGTTGAGAATCTTGTGTATCCCCAAGTATAACAATCTTCCTTCCAGGTCGAGACATGCCTATCACATCCTCAGGAATGATTATACGTCCATCAGGTAAGCTTACGCTTTCACCATTCTTTAAACGAGCACAAATTGGTCCAGGGTTAATTCCAATAGATTTGAGTTTATCCACATCTAATTTTCCAGGTAGATTACTCTCTTTGATAACATAGCCAACACATGGAACGCGATGTAGTATGGGAGCAGCATAAATAAAACATGAATTGCCTTCGCAAATTAATTGATCTGATGTGGTGGAGAGGTCAATGTTTTCCCCTAAAATCTCATCTGGGTGTAGTATAACACTTGGTTTAGATGGTTGCGCTATGTCTGCCTGGAAATTATCTTCAGTATCACCTAGAAAGGAAAATTAACAGATCCCTTGAAATAATTGAGACATGATGATGTCTTTATTGGTCTATACTATGCATTATTCTACATGAGTAATAAGACTACATGTAGCCAATCATGTAGCCTGGCAGTAATATTTTATTGGAAAAGATTTACAATTATATGTAGGCTAAACATTTTTTAATTTAAAGAAAATTGAAAGTTAACCTGTGTGCTGAAAGGAACCATTTTTATTGTACGTTAGTCCCAATGGGGATCAACAAGTTGGAGGAGCTGTTTTAATTATGACATAAGTCCATGCTTTGTATAAATGTAGGCTAAAGTGTTCCATGGGTCTTTAAATAACATCTTTTAAACCATTGCACCATGATAGGTCTTGAACGCGCAATGCAGAAAAGCAGCAGAGAGATTCACGGATGAGTTGAAAAAGAGACTCAATTGTATCTTTCACTATCGAAATGAGATTATTATTATTATTATTATTATTATTATTATTATTATTATTATTATTATTATTATTATTATTATTATTATTATTATTATTATTATTATTATTATTATTATTATTATTATTATTATTATTATTATTATTATTATTATTATTATTATTATCATTATTATTATTATTATTATTATTATTATTATTATTATTATTATTATTATTATTATTATTATTATTATTATTATTATTATTATTATTATTATTATTATTATTATTATTATTATTATTATTATTATAATGTAATAATAATAATGATGATATGGTATCTAACAGCAGTTGATATAGTGCTCGATGTCATTTGACAGAGCGTGAATAATAATAATAATGGAGTCAAAGACTACGCATTCATTTTCTGTAACTTAAAGTTTCTCGCTTTATGCGATCATCAGACAGATACTATTAATGAAAAATATATACCAGTTACTCTTATTTGACAATAGTGAGAAAAAAATTGAAAAAAGAGAAAAACTATTGTTATACTTACAATGGTTTTATCTTTACAATTACTAAGTTATATTGTTATGTATTGTTATTAGTTTCCTTAATTAAATGGCGCTGTTATAAGGCTACGTTTTTGTTTCTTTGAAATTAGATAAATAATATTTATTTTCATGCCTACATTTTGATATGAGTTCAGATTTTTTATTTAATATGGCTTCTTTTGAGCAGATGATGTGGAATTTTTCCACTAAACATAGGTGACACTTTTTTGACATATTATTATAGGGTCTGCCGGTTGCGATTAAATAAAAAATCTGAACTCATATCAAAATGTAGGCATGAAAATAAATATTATTTATCTAATTTCAAAGAAACAAAAACGTAGCCTTATAACAGCGCCATTTAATTAAGGAAACTAATAACAATACATAACAATATAACTTAGTAATTGTAAAGATAAAACCATTGTAAGTATAACAATAGTTTTTCTCTTTTTTCAATTTTTTTCTCACTATTGTCAAATAAGAGTAACTGGTATATATTTTTCATTAATAGTATCTGTCTGATGATCGCATAAAGCGAGAAACTTTAAGTTACAGAAAATGAATGCGTAGTCTTTGACTCTATTATTATTATTATTATTATTATTATTATTATTATTATTATTATTATTATTATTATTATTATTATTATTATTATTATTATTATTATTATTATTATTATTATTATTATTATTATTATTATTATTATTATTATTATTATTATTATTATTATTATTATTATTATTATTATTATTATTATTATTATTATTATTATTATTATTATTATTATTATTATTATTATTATTTTTATTTGATGATAAAAACATATATAAATGAATGACGCTAACTATATATCTTTCTATATCGGAATATCTAAATATCAAGCAATTCATCTTACTACCTTAATATGTATGCATTAACATTATTATGTTAAAGTGAACCAAAAAAGAGAAATATGAATTCTTGCTACTTCGAGTTTCAAACCACCGGCGATCATCAGGAAAGATTGACTCATTTTACTTAATGTTAAAGCTAATGTTAAATTGTACATAATTGGCTTAGTGGAATTAAGTTTATCGATTTGATTTAAATTATGTTCAGTGTTCACTCACTACATTTGTATTTTTATTTTTCCAATGATAGCAGCAGATAATTAGAAGAAAAGGTGACAGATCACTCAGCTGTAGTCTCATTCTGAAAATGAAAGAGACAATAGAGTCTCTTTTTACCTCTTCTGTAAATCTCGCTGCAGCTCTTCTGCATTTTGCGTGTAAGACCTGCTGCTTGCACCAATACAACATCAATGAGGGAAGACTCAACATTATTTATATCCAGTACAATTGATTTCTTACTGGCTATGGCTAACTACATCAGCTCTAAAGTCTTAATAGATTAATCTTGTCTCAAAATTGAAAAGTGTTTTTAACCTGCAAAAGCAAGGGAAATGCACCTTTGGCACACCCCACAGAGGAATGTATGTGGATACTATGGAAATTTAACTAGAACATTGCCACTATATGTATATATACTGTCTTTGTTTTATTAGTGCTTGCAACAGTTATGTGTAGGATGCAGAGAAAGGTATAATGGCCAAATGGTTGCGAAAACAGTTGAATTGGACATATCCGTTTGTTGATTTTCGTTATATACCTGGCGGTTTTCAGGTTTTCTATAATGAAATTTCAACACAAATATGCCTAGGCCCTGTAAAATAATGACCACAGTGTATCGGATCTGGAGTGAATTAGTTAAATTAAATTAAAAGGATAGGAAGCATGCACAATATGAAGGTGAAACAACCCCAAGATCCATCGATACAATACAGCGGACAGCCTACAGGACAAGTTACAAGTTATTAGAAATAGAAAAAGATGGGAAACATTCATTGTGAAAGTAGTTGTTAAAAAATCAATTCATGAGAATCCTGACCATATATTTACCTTCAATATCTAGAATAAGTTCATGTACAACATATTTATATGACAGCAGTGAATAAGAAAGCATCAATGATTGGCGAAGAAACAGACGAAGACCTTTTGGACCATAAATTTCCAATGGGTCGGATAATTGAGCATTCTGTCCTATTGTACAAAGTAAACCCGGCAATCCAAACAAATGATCACCATGGAGATGAGTAATAAATATCTTTCTGATCTTTCCTGGCTTCACTTTGCTTTTCTGCAGCTGGATTTGACTTCCTTCACCACAGTCAAACAACCAAACAATACCATCTTTCTGTAAAGCAGTGCAAGAGACACCACGGTCGGGAGTTGGAAAACAAGAGGCAGTGCCAAGAAAATGCAATTCCATGGTCAAAACTCCAACGTTAAAAATCGTGTTTATATATAAATGGACCTATGACATTAGCAAATTATTACAATTTCCCTTATTTGAAAATTATCATTATGTGCGGTGTAGTTGTTTGGCTTGTAACTTGTTGCATACTTGCATGCCAAATATTTTAATGCACAAATGAAAGTTGAAAATTAACAAATAGTTCGGCGCTTTGCCTTCAGCCTCCATTTCGTTCGAAAATAAATTTTAAAGAAATCTTAGGTGTATTGTTACAATTGTCAATAGTGGGACTCCGGACTCGGTTTAATAAAATTTGTAAATAACAGCAAAATAAAGATGAGTTCATCGACTATACTTCATGTGTTCTCTTCAAAACCTAGAATAAGAGGAATAATAAGCGAAATTAATTTAGCAATCCATTGAGCAAAAATAGAATAAGCCGGAACCCCCTGCCTCTTTCGTATTCGTACCCAGTGTCCAAGTCATCAAAACAACATTCAGCGGATTTCAAAAGAAAATCAACAGCCCAACAAAAATTTTGTATATTTATCTTGAACATTTTACTGTAGTTCTGTGAATTGAGAAACCATCTTAAAGGTAATTTATAAATTCATTACTACATTTACTAATGTTTTTGTTAAAGTAAGGTTATTATGTTGCTAATTATCGTTTTATAGTACTCATCGATTTGATAAATTTTGCACAAGCTCGATTTCGAATCTATCTTGGTTCTTTGTTTGCAAACACTCCTTTTAAAGACTTTCACTCGCATCTGTTTAAACTCTTAACAATTTATTGCATTTGTTACTGCACAATTTTGTCATTTAGTTATCCAATCAGCTTTGTTTGATGTTTAGAACAGAAATTGAAATGTTGAGTTCATTTTAATTCTATCTTTGTGACTATCAGACACGCTGGTAATCCGTGCTAACAAGGCGGGAAAACCTGCTTGGCTACCTATTGCTATTGCCTAATTCAACAGGATTTTTATATCGTCATTATGTCTCTTGAAACTTTCCAAACCCAATAAAGACAGAGTCTATTTTATTTTATTTTGAAATTTTCTTAGCTCATCGAGTATGTAATTTGTTCGTGTTTTGTTTGAATAAACTATTCGACGAACGTATTGATAATGAATTCTTGACTGCTAAACAATGGAGGGTGGCCTCTTTGAGCATAATTTCAATAATTAATTACCTCCTTGAGAGTTAATTGAAGTTATTTCCCTTACTATAAAATGTGTCCTTAAAGGAGATATCCAGTAGTAGGGATATAATTGTGTGGAAGGACCCTTACGGGTCCTTCCATAGGATACTCTCATAATCCATAGTCCAGTTCCAAAGCATATCTCTCTATTCAACACGATTAAACAACTTTATTTGATGAAAAACTTCGTTTAAATGCCATTTTTTCAATTAAGTTTGTGTTTGCGTACGGGAAAATCAGTAAAGTAACTTCATTATAAAAATGTCACACAGCAATAGGCCTATATGCCCACAAAGTTATAACCTGATAAGTAGGGTCCGACAAAATGTTTTACCTTCCGCAAACCTCAACTTTTTAGATAAACGTTTGAGTAACTGTACTGACATGAATTCGTAAAAACTAAATTTTATTTGTTATATTTTTCTAATAATTGTAATTTATGTATTAAGCATTTTGCCTTCTCCTTCTGAATTTTGCTAGCCTTCCGCAAACCAGGTTTCCAAGATTCCAAACTTTGTCGGACCCTGCTGATAAGTATTTAGTAAAATAACTGTTCACAGACTGGGTTGACCTGATAGCTTGACTGAATTGATCACAATGTATTTATGTATTTATTGATGCAGAGCACAAACTCTCTGAAATGCTAGCTGGCGATGTTAGTGTTCCCTAATCTTATCAGCCTCACCACCCCATGGAATTTTGGTCTTTTCAGGGAGGCTTTAAGCAGGATTGTCAAGAATAAAATTAACGTTTAATTAAACAAACGCAAAGAAAGAAATAAACAGCAGAGATCTTTTCCCATCCGTCAGGAAGCTCTTTGAACCCCAGAAATTATTTTACAGTCAATAGTTGGTGTCAAACATGCAGTCCAGTAGGCACAACTCTCTAGTGAAAAGCCCATTTCCTCATAACCGCCTTTTACCGCAAAAAATCGCTATCAGCCTAACAGAATGATTCCATACTTAGGCAGAAACAATCTCGTCCAGTGTTGATTGAAAGCACTACTTCCTTGTGCATAAAATAATTAAACTTGACGAATTTAGCAGAGCATAACATAGTGAATAAAAAACAACAATAGGTGCAATCAGCAAGCAACAACAATGAGGGTAACAATTAACAACCATATGTAAACATGACAGCGCTAGAACTACGTGCCCAGCACAACACAGCACAACACACCAGCAAGCGGACAAAATCGCAAGACCATATGACTGTAAAAAACTGTGAAAGACAAAAGAGTAGAAGAAAGGGTATCACAGAAAAGGAAAAGTTTAAAAATTCATATAAAATAAAATACATCATCGATCTTGATAAAAACAGAACCACGATGCTAATAACTAGTGGAACATTGTTGCGACACAGACATCATCTTTGTAGAGCGCACAGGAGAAACTATCGGCTGAAATTTGGGTCTCCAGTATTCTTGGTTGAATTTTGGTTCAGTATGCGCGGATCTGGGCTGGCTGTCGGGGCCGATTCGCGGCCCCTGAGCTCGGAGCTGCGACCCTCGCTTCGCTCGGGCCTCTAGCTTAGGTTTATAACAGACCAACTTCTCAGTCAGTTACTGACATTATATGCCTATACTAAAAGTAGGCTATTTGGTTGAAGTGGGGGCATGGCGCCATAGTAGTAGTAGTATAGACACTAGACAGTCACATTATAAGAATGTGCTGCCCCTCTTACGCCTAGCATTTTTGCTACAAAAAGAACAACAAAAATCATGGTCATACATAGTTGACAAAGAAACTTGTAATTAATACAATTCACAATACAAAACAGTATGAAAAGATGCTGCTTGCCTATAGCCCCATCGAAACATCTCCTTCAATTTCCTGTGAAGGATGTCATGCAGCGGTTGAGGGGCATACGTCTTTGATCCCTTGATGTGACCTAAAAAGACATCTGACGTTGGAGAGCAATAGCAGAGGCAGAAGGGGAGAGTTTCATGGCGCCATGGAAATAAAACACAGTCATTATAAATTATTAATTCATACGCCAATCGTTGATTTTGTTTAAACTTTTTATACACGTAGATACAGAGATGTCGTATATGGAGTAGTTGAAACTCCAGGTAGTTGTTACAATGTTTCAATTTTCCGAAAAAGCTTTAGAGTCCGATAGAATGAAGGGCACACCATTTTTTACGCCGATTTTTCATCAGTCGATTAAGCAGAATTAAAACATGCGATGGACAAAAATGTACGATGGTGTTATTTTCTTTAAGAGAAAATTAGAAAACTGTTTATTCTATCCTGATACAAAATTTTATTTTATTAAACCAACAAACAAAGGAACTACAATAGCTTGTGTTATGAGAAATATTACAAACTCATTGCAAAAGTTTTTCAAATATGTTTTCATAATTTAGAGATGTTAACATTACCGATTTGACTAGATAAAGAATTCTTTGTATTTCATTCTCCTATTTGTAATTTTCACATCTTTTTTATCTGGTAAACTTGTTGGCTCTGTTTCTATTAATTTTGTAAATCTTACTTATGAAAAGTGAAAAATATGTACAACAGATTTTTCTGTTATGCCAATCTGTAAACCTTACCTTGATACTACCGTATTGTCTCAGATTATAAAGTCATGCTAGAAAACATGAGGAATTGTCATGGTTCGATTAACCAATAGAAAGTGAGGAAAAGTTTGGAAAAGTTAATCAAGATTTTAATATTAATAATAATAAGAGATTAATTAATGCGAATATATGTATCATCTTCTCCTCATTTGATAAACACTGTGCGTTTGTGTCAATTTACTAGCCTATTTATGAAGTTCAAAGTTTCTATAGGAACAAATTTCAATGGATTGACAAAACTATTTGAGCCTATAAGACATGGGTTATACAAGCGAACCAAACTGAAATTTAGCAATTGAGCTCGCTCCTAATCGTATTAGATTCGCCCGCCGCGTTATACATGCAAACTTAACTATTAAGTTAGCTAATGGATCACGTGATGTAACATGTTTCTTTTGTCATTGAAATTTTGTTGTGTGAAATTTGGATTTTGATTGCATGACCAAAATGCTTTATACTGTTTCGTTCGTTGAAGCAGGCAAAGTCTTGCATTTTTTATTTACGTTGACTTGGATGTTGTAAAATATATAAATCTTCCTCATGATAACTTTGATTTCTTGCAAATTAAATTTTATGTTTTATACTTTTTTGCATTTAATCAAGGTTTTCCCTTGCAACTCAATTTGTAATTGGTCATATACATTTTAATTCGTAGACATGATTATCTACATAATTATTTGATGTGCTATTACAAACGGATTTAAGGCGTCGCCATGGAAACATCAATAGAACAATTACTTGAAGCTTTTTTTAATTTGTAACCCCCGCTTTATTGCCATATAAAGGTAATTACGGAGACAGTCATGGCTCTGTGATAAAGCTGCATTTGATTCGATTCGCGTTTATCTTGCTTGTATAACGTGCAACGTCAAGGCGCGCTTGGCCTATGCGAACTTAATACATTGGCGAGCTAAACTGCGTTATACGGAGTGCGCTAACAGCAAACTTAATTCGAATGAATGAAATATTTGAAATGTATTAGATTCAGTTCGCTCGTATAACCCATGCCTAAGGCTATATAAGGCCCCCTCATTTTTGCTAATTCTCGCATGACACAATAACTTTTTCAAATTTCACTCATCTAATCAAAACCCTGAAATTGATTTCATTTAGACAAGCTGTCGGCCTTGAAATCGTATCATTTAGCTACGCATGTGATGTTTAAATGGAAAAAGTGTGTTTGCACAAGTTTGGGATGATAGTAAACATGTAAACATATTTGAGTTCTTGCCATGGGGAAAGGGTGTAGGTGTACCCGAGATTCGTTACGATTTTTACTCAATAATGCTGAAATGCTTTTTCAATGGCTTTGTTTCTAGTATAATGCAGAAACTTTTAATCACATAATAAGGCAGTTGAAAATACCTTTTCACAATTTCGAAAACAATAGACTATTAGACTGGCCAATAACGAATCTCATATAAATGTGAGGGTCCCTGACTTACTTTGAGGTGTGACACCCTCTTTCCTTTTTGATACTCGGAAATATTCTTCTAAGTTGCATAGCTGATATTCACAATGCTAATGTTCACTGAAATTTCACACTTTTTGCAATGATTGATAATTTTCTTGCATTAATCTGTCATAGACCAATTAGTCCTACCAATGTTTTCTTATTAATTGATGTTATGATTTTAATATTGTTATATTTTCATTAGGCTCTAAAAAGATGTCACCTCCAGCAGATAGTGACCGTAATAAACCAAAAACAAAAGGAAAATGCTCTTGTAACCCTGCATTCTTTGGATCAGTTGAAGGGGTTTTGAAAATCATTGAATTTGTAAGTAGGACTTGAAGCACTGAAGCTAGCCAGAAGTCTAGAATTTCTATAGTTATAGAGACTCATATATTAATTGCATTAGGTTAAATTACAATAGTTTTTGTGAACTTGTCCTGTTATATATCATGGCTCAATCGGACTACTTTTGTTGGCATCACAGTATATCACTGCACTGTACATTACTTGTTTGTAATAAGGTCGACTCATAAATTTTGAAAATCAAAATTTTTACCTTAACTTGTTGTACTTGGTGGCTTGATTACCTTGCCAAGTTTCTCAATAAACGGATAAAATTTTTGCATTTGGAAAAGTGAGAATTTCATATCTTGTATTTAAACAGAGAATGTAAGTTAAGTGACGTCATACTGGATAAGATAACCAAAACTATCCAGCATTAGTCTTTCAGAACAAAATATTCGTAAAATTGTGTTGTTTTTAGAAAATAATTGTACAAAATCATACCTTTTTGATTATATTTCAAATAAAAAAAATATGTTGCCTTCTTGTGATTCTGGATATTTCAATTCCAACTTTTTCTTCCATTTCATTTAATGTAGCCTATAATTCTGCTATGTTGTACAGAACTTCAAACAAAGTTTCACTACTTTCTAGTCTGATCAAACATAATATAACCGCATTGATTATTTTTCCATGATGTGATATGTGTTGATATTTTATGTTTCAGTTTACAACATTGATCGCATGGATTATTTGTGCAATTGGCTACAGTAAGACTGATACAGAGATCATATCGCGTTATGGTTTCTATTTATTTATTGGTATATCAGCTTGGGTGTTCACAATCATTGTTATTCTGTTTCATCTGTGTGGATTATATAACAAATGGATCAGTTACAAACTCAGTAGGCTTTATAGCTGGGTAAGATCCTATCATTGAATTTTTAATTAGTTGTGTATGGGCGTTTTACTTTTACATAGGATAAACACATGACTGGTTGTGATGTAATAAGTTCAGATTCCCTTTGAAATTTAGTAATAAAATTTGGAGACATGGTTTGCAGAAGGCTTAGAACATTAAAAAGAAATGGCAAAGTTTCTTTACAAAATATTCAAGATAAATATACACAACTTTTGAATTTTTTTTTGAAAAAGCCAAGGGGTTCCGGCTAAAAACACTATCAACTCATGAAGCGTAAGATTTTAATTTGTGATAAATTTTTCGATCTCAAGTTACCATATAATTACAATTTCCCAAGCAATGGCAAGCATTTGTCAATAAAAACCCAGGTTTTCTGAAGGCTAAACTTTTAGTTGGACTGCAGTACCATATTTTCCCATGTATAAGCCAATTGTGTAGCCTCAAATTTTGAAAATATCAATTTGGGCATTCCAGGTAGAGTGACCATTTCTTTTTAAAAAAATCACTGCGTTCATACACTGTAAATTAACTTTACGGACATTCATGAACTCTTATAAACTGTTCATGATTGTTATATGGTCTGTTTCTCATGAACTTTCTCATGAACTGTTCTGAAATTTTTCATCAAAATTTGGCAACTTAACTGTTTCCACAGTGGTTGTAGAAAAGATTTTGTAAAAACTGCGTAATCATAGCCTATCAATACTTTATAAATCCCTTCCTAAATATACTTATAATTTTAGTCAACAGAGTATGTTTTGCAATTTTAATACATTCATGGTTATGTTTTTATTTTATAGTTTATCCATTTGCTAGCGTATTCTGCTATTTACATGTTCTTCTTTTTGGCTGGATCAATTCTCATATGTTTTCAATATTCTCATTGGTCTGGAAATGCTGCAGCAGCGGTGAGTTTCAAATCCCTAACTATCTTACATACTTTCTGAGTGTTTACAATACATTGCATTTTTAGCCTTTGTTGCTTTTCTGTGATTTATTATGATTATTTTGTCCATGCTAATAATGCATTGACTTTATCTAAACTTTGAATCAATCTATTTTCTTGAGCCTTGGCAATGCTATTGGCATACTAGGCCTATAGTTCTATAATGTCTCTATGTAAGCAAATGTATGCAGATAATTGAACAAGTGTTGCAATATCATATCAAAATATTTTATGCACACTCCCCTATTAATTGAGAGTCACATAACATTGAAGACCAAGGTAACTCTACCTCAAAGTCTGGTGAACAATAAATGTGTTACAGTAGCGCAGTTGATAAGAAAATTAGATCCAAAATACTATTTTACTTGTATAATGCCTGTAGCTAACTTGCATATTATCTCTCTTTCTCTATAGTTCTTCGGATTTGTCAATTTGATACTTTTTACAATCGATACCATCTTGTACTTCCGTGTTTGTCGGAAATATCGCATTGAGATACGACGTATTCATCGTGGCGAGTACTACAAAGACCCTGATATGGTTTAAACAATCATATCGTCTGTACTGGACTGATATAGGCTGTATTCCTAAAATATCCAATCAGTTACTCACGGTTTTGTTGGTGAAATATTTAGAGCTTTTTTAAACACTATTTGTATATTTATCAAGACACATTTGTTTTTAAAGAAATCCTCATTATCAAATTAGATTACTGTTAAACAGCCTAGATTTATTATATGCCTATAAATCTATAATGCTTTAACATTGTTTATTATCTTGTATGTAAAGTCAAATAAGATATTTATAACCCTATGTAGATTTATACAATATCAAGGATAATGTTTACTTGTACAATATTTATTGTTTAGCGTCTATAATGTACACCATAGTGAGGTGGTAGTAAACTATCACTCTGGAAGAGTATACGTATAATGACAGTCATATTAAATACTTTTTGTATTTTAAATTAAAGATTCTAAACATTTCTATTTCATATAACAATTAGATTTGTAATTATTTTAGCTTTAAGATTTTTTTATGTCAACTGTAGAATATTAACTTCGTGTATTTAACGTTTTAAGAAAAGTGTTATTCCCAGTCATTTGCAATTTTGCATGTTTGTAATTGTGTTATTGTATATTGTTTGTCTGCATTTACAGTGTCTTATTTTATTGAGTCATTTTCTTTTACAATTTTACGTAGTCCTTGTATATATAGTATACAATGTATTACAACATATAATTAACTATGACAAGTGAGCAACTGTTATACGAAGGAAATCTTAATGTTTGCTAAGAAAAACCTGGATGGTTCAGCTTTGCTAAAAATACCTCTATCTATATGAAATGATGTAACTATTGGTAGTCAATTGAGAGTCTTTTGCTGGTAAAGGTTTAAAGTGTGTGTGCCGTCATGGTTGCATGTTGTTCCTGGTTTCAATTGATATTTTTTCTGTCAGGAAAATAAAATTTAACTCCTTGTTAACCAAGGTGACATACAGCAGTATAACCAGCTGATATGCAATTCGGATAAGTGAAATTCCCGCTTAATTGCAACCCGGCTTTAAAACCATATAAACTATTTTCTGGTCAAGTCCTTGTTAAACAAATTCTGTTGACTGCAAATTCGGATAAATGCAATGAAAGTCATTGACAATGCTATGTTAACATCATGCTATTTGAGAAACAGGTAAAAAAAGGTTTTGCTAAAAAGTTTAAAAATAATTTATAGGTACATTAAAATATTTGCTCAAACAAGCTTGCATTAAAAGTTATAATCTAATATCAAATTTACACTTCAGTTTTTTTAATTCGATTTGGCGGTAGAATTGCATTGAGTCCCATACTTCTCCTCGATATGCTACGTCGTTCTATTTCTTTCTGTAATGCTTGACGATATTCTTCAAACCACAGCACAATCTGTTCTAATTCTTTTTTATAAAGTCGTTTCAGCATTGTCTGCCAACAATCAAGTTCCGGATAACGAAACATATCCCACTGAAATAAAACAATGCTAAAGCTTGAAACAAGCAGACTAACATCTAATGAATAATATGAGCCACGCTTATGACTACATAAGATTGTGCAGGTACAGGGAAATCTGTGGTTGTTGGATTTATCATTTATCTACAAGCCGGGTGAGCTTGCAGCTTTTTCTTACCGGGATGGTTGGGTAACTTGGTTAGTATTTTGAAGCTTGTGTGCGTTTAATAGCTGTTGTCCTTCCTGACGCTAGCCAGCCAACCAATAGTGCTCCGGCCAGGAATTGAACTCAAGACCTTGCGGGCCGAGGTCCAACGCCCTAACCACCACACTAAGTAGTCAATGGATTGCAAATAGCTGCAAGTAGCTTTGGAACCAATTTCAAGACAGTAAGCATTTTGTAGAAAAACAATGAAAACACATCAAAGGAAGACCAAACAAACAATGTATTATTGTATTTGCTGAAATGCTGAGGACCTTAAGTTTTTAGTTTCTTACACTCCTGTTGTCTAATGTTCATTGACTGGTCATAGGTGTTCACTGTTCATGAACAATCCATAAATTTCCATAAAGTGCCCAACTGTTTATGAACTCAGTAAATATTTTTGCAGGGGCAGGGGTATAACTACAGCAGAAACAACAATAAATCAACCAAATATCGGTATGGATAAACAGGCAAATTGTCAATAGGAAAATTCTGAACTGATGTGCAACAAAAGAGTAAACTACTCATCATTAGCATTGTTAAGTTGTTGCTATTACTTATTAACCCAAAAACAGGAACAAAGACACAATTGATAATCTAAGAGCACTTTCATCAAAGTAATAATACCTTCAGATATGTGTCAAGGTCTTGTGATGCTTTTGAGTAAACCTGCAGCCAATCTGGGATTTCTAGGTGATAGGAATAAAACATTGATACCTTTTCTCAAATAATATAGATACCAAATGAACACACGGTTCTAGCAAGCATAGCATTGCAAATACATTTACATAATCAAAGAGATAATACAATTTTACCAATTATATTTAGCCTAATGCATCATAGTTACAAGTAATATCAAACATATTATTTAGAAGTTACAGTATAAAATTTTATAACAATAGTTATCAAAATGTACTTTCCATAATAAAGACCTCAGCGGAACTTGTAGGTTCTGGGTAAGTAATCAATTGCTTCAGTTAAGCTATTTGACCACTTTTTAAGATATTTTAACATATTGTAGACAAAGACATACTTACCAGCGTTGAGGTACGGACTAGGTGGAACATATGATGCAGGCTGACCAATTTGAGAAGAATCGAATCTTGATGATAAGGAAGACCTTGAAAATAAAATAGTTGTTAGCTATGATATATCGGTAAAGTGAATCAAGAAGCATAGTATCAGAATAAACATTTTAAATACTTACGGCGAAATGCTGGCTTTAGAAAATTGATGTCCCCTTAGATCATTATCTGCAGAAAGTGGAAAAGCATTTAAAGTAAATTATTTCTTATTGAATGAGCATTTTGATCATAGTTATGCGGGATCATAGATCATAGTTATGAGGGAGGTTGGTGTTTGATTCCTTGTCGGTGCACACATGTTTGAGTGCATCGGCAAAGACAACCTTTTTCTGATAAAATATACAAGATGTTGAAGGGATTGAATTAGTGAGAAAAGATTGTAAAGCAAAATGATTGATGTGAAACATTAACAAATAATCAATTAAACTTCTTACATCATTTCCAAGCCCCATTTACAACAACCTTTTTAGATCTACAAGCAGGTCAAACGCAAAGTGGAAAATAAGTTATCCAATTAGGAATATGGAATGCATCTAAACTTTGGGGTCTAAAGCATCAATCTAAAAAGGCTTAACAGGAAAGACACAATACATCAGTGCCCTCTTGATATCTATTTTTCTTTGACAGAACAAAGGCATGTTCATATTTATTAAAGCATCAAGCATGTTAGCATGAAGTTTAGTATGAGGCATTCACCATGATTTGTTCAATAAAACAAGAACTTAATTTATTAGGTTTCTTAGTATGATGGTTGGAAATGCTTAGTTTTGTTTGGGCTCAAATTTTGCACTGTTTATGCGTATATCAGGCCTTGTCTAAGACCACCCATGCAAAAATAGTTCATGAAGTTTTCATGAACATTCATGAACAATATGAACGTTCGTGCACTGTTCATGAACACTTTTTAAAAAGTTCATGAACAGTTCATGAATGTCAAATGGCCCAATTTTCACTGAATTTTCCATGAACTGTTCTTAAAAATTGGGCCATTTAATGTTCATGAACTTTTTCATCGGGACTATGAAGCCTTAGTATAAGGCCTGTTCAAGGTATGCTTACCGTAATCAGGATCATCGCGATAGTCAGGTGGTGGCAGATGACTTGTTCCTTCATAATCTCTTGGATACAATTCACTCAAGTCGCCATAATGTAAAACACTATCTAATTCATTATTACTATGATTCAATTGTTCTCTTGATATATGCGCTGATGGTATAGAATTCATTATACCAGGGATGCTTTCATCTGATACTTTACCATGACGATCTTCAGTACTTAAAACTAAGCCATCATGTGATTGTTCATTATCTCTTTGATTTTGAAAATCAATTCTATCTTTAGGAAATAATTTCATAATTCTTGTCAAATCCTCATTAGAAAGTCCAGCGGATTTTTCAACAGGGCAATAATTAAGCATACTCGCATTATCTTTTGAAGTAACAGCAAGACGCTGTTCATGCAATAATTGTTGTATCATTGATGGATTACCATCGTTACTACTGTCTTGGTATGGATAACCAGGATATGGCGGTGGGCGACGATAATGATTGGTAATATAATCAACTCGTCCGTTATAGCTTTCATCCACTTTTAACCCTTCGTTGGCACGTTTCAAATTTTTTAATTCAGCTAACATTAAGGGATTTAAACTATTATGATCTATGCCATGCATTGTACGACTATCTGATACATCTTCATAACTAACAACATCTTCGCATTCATTATCCAAATCATCATCATTATTCACTTTATATGGTATGATACCATCAACTGACTTTTTCTTTCTCATTAAGAATGGTATCCTAAGTTTATTAGCTTTCATTTGTTTCGAATCGTCTTTTGTTAAACGCGGCATTTCAGATGGTAATTGAATGTAAGATTCAGATATATCATTTGCAGATATTGGCTGACGCGGAATTGCTCTTGAGTTTCTTGATGCATCTGAAAAAAGACATTGGAATAAATGTTACATAACACCATTTGAACTTTGAATCTACCTAAATTGTCTAAGTAGATACCCCTATACACAACACCACAATCCCTTACATACAATAGAAATACCCATCTTTTTGCAATCAATTTTGCTTTTTGGGTATAGGGTAGTAGAATTATCAAATGTCATACACATTCTTACAGTATGACATTCAAACTGTAACAACCATTTATTAATTTGTATACATGATAAGGTAATATATCAATTGTTCGTAAGAAACAAAGGGTTAAATATTTTAGCAGAAAAGTATTAGTAGAATTATCAAATTTCATTGTGGAAAACCAAAAAGAAAGGCTACAGGGCACTAACAAGAGTAGAGCGTTTGACTACCGCTCTGAACGATGGTTAAACATGGAAGATAGGTGCTACAGCCCTCTTGAAGGCAACTTCGTTATTGGCAAAGTGGCGTAGAAGGAAAAATTTACCAACATTTTGATATTAGTGATGACTTGAAGAACTTGCTATATATACCGGTATCCAATGTGAGAGGAAATTGAGTTAGATAATAGGGCTTTTCATCGTCTACGTCACAGATTTTTACTCGCAAGGGCGCATGGGATTGTTTTCGGACAGATCGCGTTCAAAACAAATGTCGTGTTGCAAAGTTTGTACGGTCTTCGACAACGTCTGTGATTTTGATTATTAAATATAAAGCTCATTTCTGGGTGTATTTATTTGAGAATGGATTTACTAGCTGTAGAATTACCTGAACAATCTATTCCCGGTGCTCGTTTAAAAGAAGCGCCTGCTGATTGCTCTGTAATGGTCCTCAAACGCTGGTTACAGTGTCATGGCGAAAAAGCTTCAGGTAAAAAGGCAGATCTGATCCCTCGTGTTGAAGGCTGTTTAGCGATTAAAAAAGTTGTAGACCCGAAGTTAGACGGAGGCAAATGGTATGAACATTACTCAAATGCATCTGAAATAGTTGATACTGGAGATAAATCGACCAGAAACGAGCCAGAGCCTTCGACAAGTTCAAGTTCTTGGGTCACTTTTCCGACCAATAATCTACCTTCAACATTCAATTATGGCCACGTTTACCACTATCTAGTTGAATCTGTTGAAAACTGTCTTCCACCAAACGAAGTAGAAGATGAAGATGAAACAGAATCTGCAACTGCAAAGCCATTACGAAAAGGTAGCAACTTATTAAAAAGCAAATTTGTTGATAATGTTCAAGAGTTGACAACAGCTACGGATTATTGTGTTCGTGGACACGTGCACCATTCTATGAAAAAAGAGTTACCTTTAAAAGTAAAAATAACAATCAGTATGCTAAGTGGGTATGTTAAAAGTGCTTCATGTACATGTAAAGCTAATTCTTTGGGTAGATGCAGTCATATCGCTGCCATTTTATTATTACTAAGTAATTATGTTGCTGAAAATGGAAATATAGTCAAAGAAGCTTGTACAACAAAACCTTGCTCTTGGAATAAAGGGAAAAAACGTACGAAAAACCCAGAACCTCTACATGTTGCAGAATATCAATCGAAAAAAAAATGTAAGAGGGATAATATTTATTCATGGGATCCAAGACCTAGTGATATGAGGGGTCCACCATCCAAAAAAAGACTGACCAACTTTATTACATCTCTTCAAACTGTTGGTGTAAATTCTAATGACATTTCCATGTGGGAATCTACTCTGCTGATACCATATGATAATTTTATTGTAGATGAACCACACATTGTTATTTTACAGCAACAAACAGCTATTTTCTCTGCACGTATACGTGAGCAGTGTGATACTATTTGTGATGAAAATAATTCATGTGTTATTCCTGGAACTGATACTCAGGCTGATTCTGATATTTGGCATACACAGCGGTGGCCCAGAATAACTGCATCGAAATGTAAAAGGGCATGTAAATTTGGGGAAGCAATATTAAATGGTGATAGCTCATATAATCATCAGTGCTATCATTATTTGAGAGACTCCTTTTGGTCTAGTTCAGATGTATTTACTGCTGATATGAGCTATGGTATTGTTAACGAGACTGCGGCAAGAGATGCTTATGCTTTACAATCTGGTAACACAGTGAAGCCCACAGGATTATGGATTAACAAGCAATTTCCATATCTAGGAGCATCTCCTGATGGTGTCGTGGTATGCCCCCAAACTGAAACTGTAGCTGGACTTATTGAAATCAAATGCTTGAAGGTATTCAAGTTACGGTCTGTGAGTGAGGTTTTTGCTATGAGACATCACCCATCTATGAAAAAGATTTTATCAAGACAGTGCTTCAAGCTCAATGATGATAAATCTACCTCACTGAAGAATAGTCACGAATATTATTTTCAAATACAATTGCAACTACTTGTAACAGGCTTAACCTGGTGTGACTTTGTATTGTATTCTGAGAAAGGCCCATCTTCAGTGGAACGTATCCATGCAGACATTGACGAACAAGATAACATTATCAAAAACACTAGTGCATTCTGGTGGCAGGTGTTGATTCCTGAATATTTTCTCATGAAGGTCCCAAGACGTCTAATGCATGTAATTGTTCCAAAGTAATATAGTAGCTATTAACTGGAAAGTTCTCGTTCATTGGCTTTTTCTGTTTTTTTTTCAACATTTTCGAGTTCCAATTTTGACATCCCAGTTTTGATTTTACCAGGTTTTGAAAACCCAATAAATCTTGTTCCATTAATCATTCTTTCAGGATAACGGGAGTCACTATTGCATGTTCCCCAGCAACAATGTTTTGTTGCACCAGTTCTTTTAGGTTTACAATCAGACATGATAAAATAGCGATAACAAATCAACGAATTGAAGCAATAATGTTGATAAACACGAAGTAAACATGGACGCCACAGAAAAGTTGTCCGAAATCCGCCCCATGATGCCTTGCGTGAAATCTATTTTTAACCTCGGTGAAAAGCCCTATTATAATATTCCATATTCATGGTCCAGATATCATCAACGGTGTCAACGGAAAGAGCGTCTATGTTGGTATTATAGTACAGCAGAGTCCAAAAGGATACCATACTTGGTTCCACAATGACACAAAGATTGCAAGAGGCATTAGTCTAACTTTAATTAAGGTAAATGAAATCGGGATTATCAAGATAATTATCAAGATAAACTTCTGTGTATTCGCAATGTTTAATATTTAATCTGTACGTGCAACTTGTATATTGCTAAAATGATGGACAGACAACAACTTCCCTTATATATTGTATAAACATTTCAAGATATTATTATTATATTTACAGCATTTCGTTTAAATAATTAAATTTTGAGTATCCATGGATTTTTATACGTTATATTCCAGATTAATTCACATATATTCTATTGTTTGGTAATTATAAACATTTATGTCCATTCTAGGTCCTACATTACTTGTAAGAGTAAAGTCTCTAAAAGAGTAAAGAGTAAAGAACTTAAATTTATATGGGAAAAAAACACGATTTAACGTTTACCATAGCTTACCTTGCTGATGAGCCTTTCTCTCATAAACCTGACACAAAGATAATTTAAAAGATTTAAAAGAAAATGGCAATTAGCCACCTGAACAGGCTTAAAACTCCAAAATGTCATGTTAAAAGCTACAGAACTTTAAGGGACAAGTTTACCAGTATGATGGAGAAATTTTGCTGTGACCGAAAAGAGTGAATTGCTTGCAAGTGGCATACAAGCCCGCCAGTAAATGAACGAACACTGGAGTATGTTAACGTCAATTTCAGAAAAGGTCTTATACCATCATAATATTTGGGCAGACATAGATAATAAGAAACATAAAAGACTGGAGGAAGATAGAGTTATGGCTGCGGACATACAGCAAAAGGCAACAGAGCGAATTGGCGAAACAACAAAAGCAAGGCGAGAAAGCAGAGGCAGAAGCAGGACCTTCGATTAAACATGGTCGTGCATCAAATTTGTTCTCGTCAGTTGAAGGGATAAAATTAAAAAAGTTAAGGGAGGAGAGAGAGAAACTAGCTACAGAGAACGATTTAGAAGAAGGAAAAGAACAACAGGAAGAATTTAGATTAACGCCAGAAAGTCCCCAAATCTTTTTTCAGGGAGTAATGCTGCATAATTTTCTGGTTTATGAATAAGGATTCAGTTTCCAGAGTATTTTTATCTGATTTAATACTAATGGTTGACATTCTATACGAGCTGAAAAAACTTTAAGAAATTATACAACATCGCAATATGAATGTCATTACTTGGACATAGCATACTCAATTCAAACCGTCATGTCAGTGCATACACAGGTAAGAGATACACCTGCCTGCCTTATAAAAAGGTAGACAGGTACATTTGTAAAGAAATTTCCTAGTTACATTGCAAACGTAACCTTCAAGCATAATTGCTGCTTTATTCGAGTGGTTGTTGTCTATTTAGGCGACCCTTAATTATAAACTAAAATAGTTACTGAAACCAAATTACTTCACCTGCATTTCTATCTGCTAACTAATTGTATGGACATTATTATTTTAATTTGTATGGATTTAGTTTATTTCATTTCACAGTCACAAAAGAGCTGATAGGTATTGAATACCTATTTAACCAAACTGGAAGTAGATTTCAGTTGTCAACAGAAGCAAACTTTGAGGGAATGTCAAATGAAGAAGAAGAAGATGAAGGCTATTCAATCGGAGGTAGCTAGATTGTATTATCCCTTGAGAAAATAGTAATTGTGACCTGTTCATCAAAGTTTCAATGACCTGTTTTTCATAAATTGTTTGTGAATAGTTTATGATTTACGAGCAGTTTATAAAAATTACACCTTACAATTCACTTTGTCAATGAAACACTGACTGTTTGACTTATATATATTCCATTGTTAGCCTTCAGTTGAATCGCAAGGAGTTGAAGGATTTACTGCAATAGAAGACCTTGTGGATTGTCTGATGGGATTGTGTCCTGGGAGCATTTCAATTGGTAGTGAAGGAAACTATGCAGTGACAAATTCATATAAACCAAATGTTGTGTTTTTGTTGGCTAAACAATGGTAACCAAATATCAAAAGAGCTAGGGAAGAAGATCAAAGAAAGTAAGAACGTAGGTAATGATTTACAGAATAAAATTCAAAGCTTAATAGACAAAAAAGAAGTCTATCCCAAGAAGGAGAGAAAGAATAAGAAAGTATGAATATTTTACTGACACAGGAGAGAAATTTGGAGAAAACATGTTACAATTGGAAAGAAAAAGCACAGGATAGGACAGGAAACTTATCAGAGCAAATGAAAGAAAGAGACAAAGAAACTGACAAGCTTTGGTTAAGAATCAGAGAACACACGGACGGAAATACATATATAAAGCAAATGTTAGAGTTAAAGTGTTACCAGCACAAAAAGGTATAACTATGGTATTAAGAGCAAAGTTTTCAGAGGTTGGCTCGAACAAAAGGCGATTGGAAGACGAAGCATATACCGCTTTCTTAAAGTACTTGCAAGAGACTGCAAGTAAGTTATATATCCATCGATGCTTGGTTTACGGATTTCTCTTGTTCTCAATTTTCGACCATGAAGATTTCTCAGTTGGTTAAGGGAATTGTATATCAGAATGTTTTATGATGACGTGATATCAACATGCTATATTATATTGTTGAACTAATCAAGCAAAAGCAAAAGCAAAAATTGAAGAACTGGTCCTAATATATATCTAGATAGGGATTGCTGCACAAAATCTGGAAAGCTCAGTACTATCAAAATGTTCCATCCATGAGACAGAACAGTCATTAGACTGGACATTTTTCGCTATTTAAAAAGATTCAAAATTGTTGTACAGCTGAAAGTCATCCACTCTTTGCAACTTTCATGGGATGCTTGAGTTCCTCGATTTTTGAGTATAATGAAGAAGATCTCTTGTTACTTAGAAGAGCCAAAAGACAAGAAATGCTGGCTCAAGGTTTCCAAGCAACACTTCAGCAAGTATGTTACCTAGCAATAGAAGTTTTTCCTGGACTGTGTTCACTATGTTTATATGGAAATCGATTACTGTCATTCCAGATTGATTCTAAAATAAAAAAAAAACAGGAATTGGCATCTCATTGCAGGCGACGAACAATGGGTGCTACCGTCTCCAAGAAGAAAATTGGTATGACTATACTGCATTAGGATATCATATATATATTCAAAATATATTAAGTAAGCTTAGATGTTCAAAGAATACAAGTTTCGTTCACTACTTTGCGTTTTGTGTAAAAACAATTTCAGACGATATTATCCATGATAATAATTTGCCTTCCTCCTTTTTGACTTACAATCTTTATATTGGTTGTTTTCTACTTTAGATGACCTGATTGAATCAATGAAGCCTGTTACATATTTTTTGGGAGTTCCACTATATGATTACGCGACCGTGGATTATTGTGCGGAACGAGCAACAAAAACATTTGCCATGTATACACGATCCACAAACAGTATCAATGTCTCTTTACACAATTACTGGACATTTAAAGAAAGGAGGAATCGATCTTCCAATATACCGTTGTTAGCGTGGTTTGAGTTCGCTTGAGTCGTTTCATCTGCACCTAAATCGCTTCATTTCTGGTAAATAGATGTTCTTCATAATGTTCTTTGTTAACAGGACAAAGGATACTGTCTCTACATCAACCCATAAGGTTTGACGTGTGTCGAGTATCATCCCTGGTGTTAACAGCACAAAAAGGTAACTATTGTGTACATGGTGTAGTGATTGTATGATATATAGTATCTATTAGATCATTGATTTGCAGGGGTGAGGTCACAAGTCACCCGCTCAAAAGCTCAGCATTGAATATCCAAATGCGAAGTAAATAAACAGTATGCTATTACCTAACAATTTATTGCATTACTGTACCGTAATCCAGCGCGTATAAGTCGCACACGAGTATAAGTCGCAGGGTGATTTTCAAGCAAAAAAGTAGAATTTATTGATTTTGCGTGTATAAGTCGCACCTTGATTTTTGAATCATTTGAACATGAAATATGGAAGAAATCACTGTAATTTGAAAATAATTTTCAGGTATTTCTAGTAAACTAGTATGTGATAAGAAAATATGTCAATGTTTTGTGAATAATCCACAGTCATAGCAACAACAACAAAAACAAATCAAACCAATTAATCGTGAATTTAAAAAAACCATAAACACCAGAGAAAGAGTAAAATAAAGAGTAATAATCCAGTTTTAAAAACAGCCATTTTAAATAACATTTCATTCCTTAATATTGTAAAATTCAGTAGATAACAAATCAAATGAACTGCATAATTTCTTTACGGTTATAATGAAGTAATATGTTGTAACAAGTGAAAAGATTCCACCATGTCCTACTACGCATGCGTTGTAAAAACAAGAAAAGAGGTTATTGGAAAATGGCTAAAAATTTCGAAAAAATTGTTGATGTGTTAGTGTTGGGAGTGCCTAAAACCCAGACCCCAGACCCAGACTCAGACCCAGACCAGATGCCTAAAACCATAAACTTATTAGAACATCTAGACCGCTAACTTCTGACGTCATCCATTAACAAGACCTAAAATCGAATGTCCGCCAAAATTTCTCGAAATTTCGAAAAACGCAAAGAATATCCGCCATGTTGGCGTCACCAGGTTTCCAAAAGTCCATTTAAAATATTAGGAAACTGGCAAATGGATTGAAGGAAAAAAGTTATTGTGAGCGCATTGGAAGACTGATCGTCATTGAATGTCCGTATGAGTTGCTGTCAACTTTAACCCGATCCAGCGTCCGGTCTGAGATTTGTTATCTTTATTGATTTAATGAACTATAGATCGAATAAAGGCAATTTCGTGTTCTGAAACTATTCATTTTGTTCTGTTCTCTGCATTCTCGATGTTGTGTTGAAAGTTGTAATTATCATCCCATTGTAGAAGAAATGAAAGTCTAGCCTCTGTAAAAACTATCGTCCCATATCACTTACTTGTATATCATGTAGAGTCAGAATCATTAATTATCAAGTAACTATGCGGGACTATACTCTCCAATCATTTAATATCTAATGCGCAGTATGGATTTTTACTCCGTCACTCCACATGTACGCAACTATTACTTTCAATAGATCTATGGAGCACTGCTATTAAAAATTGATACTGTCCTCCCCGCTGTCCTCATAGAACAGTATGGAACAGCCTACCTGAAGATACTATCAGATCCTAGTCCCTATTACAGTTCAAATATGGTTTGAAACGTTTAGAATTAACACCTCTTTGCAATGCTTTTCAGCTTTCAGCAGATTCGAAATATCCCGCACATTATACGAGTCTTTATTATCACATATGCAAATATATCTTATAAATTAGCCTAAACGTTATATGTAAGTGAAATGTAATGTCTCCTTATTTGCCTGCCAATATGAAACATTTGGCAAAATATATCAAATCAAATCAAATCAAACACTGATCATTGAGTTATCACTGAAGAAAAAAGACTTAGTTGATTTAGAATCATCAACAGCGTGGCTGAATGACAGCCACATGTCAAGTATCATGTCATTGTTGAAGCAGCAATTCCCTGATGTTGCAGGATTACAAAATGTCATTTTGTCGCAAAAATTGATGTTCAAAAAGACAAGGACCATACAAAGCTGTATGTCCAGGTTTTGCATGTTCCTGAAAGAGCACACTGGGTGTGTATGGTTAGATACCCTCATAGCAGAGATATCCATATCTATGATTCTCTTGCGTACAATGGTTTAACAAAGAAACAAGAGCTGGATATTTCTGCTATTGAGGGAACCAACAGAAATTACATCAAAGTTATTATTGAAGACTGTCAACAGCGAGCCAACAGCTATGACTGCGGGCCGTATGCCATAGCATTCGCTACTCAGGCATGCTACAAGGCCAACCAACATATCAGGAACAATTATGAGCCATCGAAGTTGAGAAAGCAAATCATCTCCTGCCTGAAAAGTAAAAAGATGGTTCTGTTTCCAGCTTCGCAGCCTTCCCACGTTGAAATAGTTAAAAACCGGCAGCAAATACGCAAAAGCCACGTATTCTGCGTATGCCGATTACCCCAACATTATGAAAAAGGTAGCAAAATGATATCCTGTGATGGATGTATGAAATGGTACCACAAGACTTGTCAAGACAAAAATATAAATCCAAAAAAGAGCAGATTTATATGTTCTGGCTGCCTATCAGAGGATTAATATACTGTTGCACTGTTCGTTAATAGTTTAAAAATTCTATATTGATATCTCTATATTGAGATAAATTTACTTTATTTGAATGTGAAATAATTATTTCTTAATGTGAATACTTATCGTGATAAATATTATTTGTAATTACTAATAATCCAGGTTTATATTATTATGTAACCCATTTATAATCAATTACGCTTTACTATTACCAATTACACTCCTTCAAATTTTAACTCCAAAATCAGTACTCTTTTTATCAGTTGGCTTCCAGTGTAGATTGAAATTCAAACAATTAGCCAGGAAGAGGGAACTACCAGAGCCTTCTATTAGGAATAGTTAATAGTCTGTGGTGGAAGTCAACGCATATAGAAGCGTGATCGGTTACCTGTTAAAGTTCCTATTTTGAAACCTGGTATTTAAAGTCAGCGGAGCCATGTAAATCAAGCAAAATTAGATTGTAGATCGTTTATTAAGGCCTGGTTAAACAGGTTTTGATGCAGACTACTGACAGGATTTTCAAAGTTAGAAAAAATAAAACGAAATCAATAAAGGTAACAAATCTCAGAACGGACGCTGGATCGGGTTAAAGTTGACAGCGACTCATACGAACATTCAAAACGCAGTGACGTCATTGTCAGTGAAAACCCAGACCAAAACAAAATGGCATGTATCAGACTTTAGTAGATTATTGGCAAGAACGTAACATTGAGAACACGGGGAACAGAACATAATGAATAGTTTCAGAACTCAAAATTGCCTTTATTTGATCTACAGTTCCTTAATTTAATAAAGGTAACAAATCTCAAATCGGATGCTGGATCGGGTTAAAGTTGACAACGACTCATACGAACATTCAAAACGCAGTGACTTCATTGTCGATCAAAACCCAGACCAAACAAAATGGCATATATCAGACTTTAGTAGATTATTGGCAAGAACGTAACATTGACAACGCGGGGGGAAAAAAATGAATAGTTTCAGAACCCAAAATTGCCTTTATTCGATCTATAGTTCATTAAATCAAGAAAGATAACAAATCTCAGACCGGACTCTGGTTCGGGTTAAAGTTGCAAAAATGGAGACCAAACGAAAACATAAAATGCTATGAGTAGACCCAATCTTTAACTACTTCAAAATACTAGGCAACATCAATGTGAAAATGTTAAACAAGAACACACTTGGACGAACTGCTACAACTCATAATACCTGAGATAAACGAATATATAGGTTCCTTTTTTTCATACGCATATTCACAGTGTTCCAAACAAACATTCAAAAACGCGGCGATCATAGATGTTTTTGATAGGTTTGTTTTGTAAATGTCCGCCGTATATAACCAATGCCAAGCTTTCATTTTCTTCAGTTCTTCATTATTAATGTTGTTAATAAGTCTAAAAGAAAGTCTGATTCTGGCGTTATTTCCTTCCTAATTGGTCTTTTCATCTGAAGTCGAATGTTCGTATGAGATGTTGCGAATGTTCGTATGGACGTTGGGAATGAAGAAATTAGGCTGGTTTGTGTTAAATCCATTTTTATCGACCGAAATCCGAACTGCATTGCTATCAACCTGTTGTGTTAATCACCATAACTTTTACCAAAAAGTGATAATATAATATAATGTTTCTCTATCGATTTGAGTCAAATTTAAGAAACGTTTCTCCTGTTTACAATACGAAAAGCCTAAACGTTATATGTAAGTGAAATGTAATGTCTCCTTATTTGCCTGCCAATATGAAACATTTGACAAAATATATCAAATCAAATCAAATCAAACACTGATCATTGAGTTATCACTGAACAAAAAAAGACTTCGTTGATTTAGAATCATCAACAGCGTGGCTGAATGACAGCCACATGTCAAGTGTCATGTCATTGTTGAAGCAGCAATTCCCTGATGTTGCAGGACTACAAAATGTCATTTTGTGGCAAGAATTGATGTTCAAAAAAGACAAGGACCATAGAAAGCTGTATGTCCAGGTTTCGCATGTTCCTGAAAGACCACACTGGGTGTGTATGGTTAGGTACCCTCATAGCAGAGATATCCGTATCTATGACTCTCTTGCGTACAATGGTTTGACAAAGAAACAAGAGCTGGATATTTCTGCTATTGAGGGAACCAACAGAAATTACATCAAAGTTATTATGGAAGACTGTCAACAGCGAGCCAACAGCTATGACTGCGGTCCGTATGCCATAGCATTCGCTACTCAGGCATGCTACAAGGTCAACCAACATATCAGGAACAATTATGAGCCATCGCAGTTGAGAAAGCACATCATCTTCTGCCTGAAAAGTAAAAAGATGGTTCCATTTCCAGCTTCGCAGCCTTCCCACGTTCAAATAGTTAAAAACCGGCAGCAAATACGCAAAAGCCACGTATTCTGCGTATGCCGATTACCCCAACATTATGAAAAAGGTAGCAAAATGATATCCTGTGATGGATGTATGAAATGGTACCACAAGACTTGTCAAGACAAAAATATAAATCCAAAAAAGAGCAGATTTATATGTTCTGGCTGCCTATCAGAGGATTAATATACTGTTGCACTGTTCGTTAATAGTTTAAAAATTCTATATTGATATCTCTATATTGAGATAAGTTTACTTTATTTGAATGTGAAATAATTATTTCTTAATGTGAATACTTATCGTGATAAATATTATTTGTAATTACTAATAATCCAGGTTTATATTATTATGTAACCCATTTATAATCAATTACGCTTTACTATTACCAATTACACTCCTTCAAATTTTAACTCCAAAATCAGTACTCTTTTTATCAGTTGGCTTCCAGTGTAGATTGAAATTCAAACAATTAGCCAGGAAGAGGGAACTACCAGAGCCTTCTATTAGGAATAGTTAATAGTCTGTGGTGGAAGTCAACGCATATAGAAGCGTGATCGGTTACCTGTTAAAGTTCCTATTTTGAAACCTGGTATTTAAAGTCAGCGGAGCCATGTAAATCAAGCAAAATTAGATTGTAGATCGTTTATTAAGGCCTGGTTAAACAGGTTTTGATGCAGACTACTGACAGGATTTTCAAAGTTAGAAAAAATAAAACGAAATCAATAAAGGTAACAAATCTCAGAACGGACGCTGGATCGGGTTAAAGTTGACAGCGACTCATACGAACATTCAAAACGCAGTGACGTCATTGTCAGTGAAAACCCAGACCAAAACAAAATGGCATGTATCAGACTTTAGTAGATTATTGGAAAGAACGTAACATTGAGAACACGGGGAACAGAACATAATGAATAGTTTCAGAACTCAAAATTGCCTTTATTTGATCTACAGTTCCTTAATTTAATAAAGGTAACAAATCTCAAATCGGATGCTGGATTGGGTTAAAGTTGACAACGACTCATACGAACATTCAAAACGCAGTGACTTCATTGTCGATCAAAACCCAGACCAAACAAAATGGCATATATCAGACTTTAGTAGATTATTGGCAAGAACGTAACATTGAGAACGCGGGGGAAAAAAAATGAATAGTTTCAGAACCCAAAATTGCCTTTATTCGATCTATAGTTCATTAAATCAAGAAAGATAACAAATCTCAGACCGGACTCTGGTTCGGGTTAAAGTTGCAAAAATGGAGACCAAACGAAAACATAAAATGCTATGAGTAGACCCAATCTTTAATTGTAACTATATATCATGTAGTTGAGGTTAAAATCCAGACCTTTTTGAGGGGGTTCGAAGTACGTCCTACGTACAATCGTTATGCTGGAATTGCCTCGTTTGAATGTATGTCATCAGATGCCACGAGGCATAAGTGCACTGCATTACCTGGAATCATGTGATCTTGGTCAGCCTCTTCTCCACAACAGAGGGTAAGTCTCGTGATACTGTAAGGGTGTAGTCATTCTTGCATGTGCTAGCTTGCTAGCAGGTCGATAACGAACGAACGAATTCGCATTTAATTAAACGCAACCCAAATATGTCAAGACGTACACGAAACAGTCGTGATTCGATTGCTTCAATGCCTTATGTGATACCGGAATCAAGATCATCTTTGGTTACGTCTCCTCAAGTCACTTCAGAAGTTCCTTTTCCGAGTGGTATGTTTGAAGACCCTCAACAACGCCAGGATTTTGTTAACGACGTGGCACAAGCTGTAATGGCAGCTAGTAGACCATCACCATCGGCTCCGGTAAGCGCACCATCGGCACATTTACCAACTGCAAATGCCAGCGTTAATCCAGGTACGTCAGGTTTATTGTCTATGCCCTCTTTTGTGAATACTTTTTCTATGCCGTTGTCTAGCGGAGACGCCGTTGCAGCTGCCACTTATTTATCTGGTACATCTGCATCACTGGATACTACGACACCAATCACCAGCAGCCTATTGCCTACGCTGCCACAGGTCTTTCAACCTTATATTATTGGTCCAGGTTACTCGCCAATTCCAGCTAAGCTGGTTGGTCAGATAGTCAATGGACGCTTCATAGAGCTATCTGAACTATTGTCGCCTTCGGTGGTTGACGTTGAGACAGAGCCACAATTAGTTATGGACGGTCTAGCTATTTTAATTGGTAAGCCAAAATCAAATCGTCGAAAGATTGACGATATTATCAGCTGGGTGGAAGCTTTCACAATATTTATGTCAGTACTAACCACTTATTGCCCTGGACGATGGAAGGACTTATCGTCTTATAAACTTGTCATAATCCGGCTATTCCGCCAATTCAATTGCTGGGCGTGGTTGTCCTATGATACAGCCTTTCGACAACACGCTGCAGCTAGTCAACAATCAGATTGGTCTCTAATCAACCATCAATTATACACGTACCATACTGCTGGAGCTGTTGTTCGCTCTCGACTAGACCACACGCGTTCGGAAAAAGGTGGTACAGCTACAAGAGGTGCAGAACCACGAGGTACCACTAACGGATTGCGAGTTTGCACATCATGGAACGGTGGATGGTGTTCATCGCGGTATGGAGTATGCCGATTCAATCATATTTGTTCAAAATGTTCAGAAAGCCATCGAAGTGTTGACTGCAATAAACAATCTAATGTGCCAGCTTTGGTACAACCTCTCAAGCCTTCCGACAGCAGGCAGTTGCAACGGCGTTAGTCCTTATATATATGTTGGTCTAGTTTGTTTATTTTATTTCTATTCTGTTGATTTCCTTCACTGACAAAATAGTAGTTAGTGGATTTATAATTGTTTTTATCTTATTTACTCTTTTCTTAATGTTATCATAGTGTTTCAATGATTATTTTACACTCAATTCAATTCGTTGTGTTTTTTGTGTCTATTTATTGTCATTAAAAAACGGTGAAGGGTTGTTCTAAGTTTCTTGTTTGTGGCCATATAAGTCTGAAAACCGAGGCATGTGTTACAAAAAGCGAGTTATTGGTCATTGAGCTTATTCATACAATAAGTCTTGTTTTTGTTTTTGAGTGTCTCAACTGTGACGATTTAATTATCCGAAACATTGTTTATCACAACTTCAATAAGGTCACGATTTCAAACCAAGGTCGAGGAATGTATGCGTGCAATAGTACTGTCAGTTTTATTTACAAAAACATAAACTGCTGTTAGCTGTAAATGAAAAAATATATTCAATTTATCGCACCTTGATCGCTGGTTATTGTTGTAACTTTCGATGTTGTTATACGAGTGTAGATTAAATTGGAGCCGATTGAATTGTAAATCAAAACTTAAATGCAAATTTACGTTACTATTCAAGTAAATCTCAAGGCATTTAGTTTACCTTGCTTGTGTCGCCAAAAAAAAAAAAAAAAAAAAAAAAAAAAAGTTATTTGTAGACCAAACAAATAGGCAGCTTCACAAATTCGTTTCTCAATCCAATAGTTCATTATAAAATGTAGTCAAAGCCGATTGGCTAATAAATGCTTCCTCTCTTTTAGATTGGCCAAGGCATGGTCAATGTTATTGTGCAACACCCCCCCTTTGTTTGTCTCATTTAGCTGCCAAATTCATCAGCTACGATCGAAAATAATTTTTTTTTAGATAGCAGCCGATCTTTTCAGACGTAACGACCGAGAAGTCCGCAATCAAATTTAACGGATACACCGAATTAAAATACGGAATACAGAATAGCGGACCAATATCCGTAATTTTTTTTTTTTTTTATTATTTTTTTTTTTTATTTTTATTTTTTTTTATTCAGTGTTGATTGAGCAGAATTATTGGATGTGGCTCAGTGTGTTTTGATTTTTGTTCTAGCTGCCAGTCTTTTGCCTTCAATTGCATCAATCACTCCTTTACAAGTGGATCGTTTTGCCTATTATTTGACCTCTCATCCTAATTCCTTATTTGCTTCTTACGTTATAAGTAGAATCAGAGAAGGCTTTAGATTGGGTTTTAACCCTATGCAACGTCTCAAGTCATCAAAAAAAATAATGCTTCGGCCCACAAATATTCTTCAGTGATTGATAACTATCTGGACAATGAAGCACACTTAGGAAGAGTTGCTGGCCCTTTCAACATTCCTCCTATCAATGGACTTCAAGTCAGTAGCTTTGGTGTTATTCCTAAGAAGAATCAACCAGGAAAATGGCGACTCATAGTAGATTTGTCAGCCCCCTGTGGCTCTAGCGTCAACGATGGCATTGATAAGTCTGAATTTAGTATGCATTATGTCCAGCTAGACCAGATTCTCTCAATGATAGGAAGCCTTGGGGTTGGAGTGCTGATGGCAAAATTCGATGTTGAAGCTGCTTACCGGAATATTCCAGTTCACCCGACAGATCGGGCATTACTAGGTATGAAGTGGCGAGGCAATTACTTTGTAGACTTGACCCTACCATTTGGGTTGAGATCGGCACCATTTATCTTCAACGCAGTGGCTGAAGCGGTCGAATGGATTCTATCATTCCATTTTGATGTGTCAAATATTGTCCACTATTTGGACGACTTTATCATGGTAGGGCCACCTGATTCAGATCAATGTGCTCGCCAATGGTATTTAGCACAAGAGGTATGCAGGGAATTGGGCCTACCACTCAATTCCAAAAAATGTGAAGGACCTTCTACGTCGATGGTTGTACTAGGCATTGAGCTAGACTCTCTAACTCAGACTGCTTGTCTCCCAGCAGACAAACTGGCCAACCTTCAATCTCTGATAGAGTCGTGGGTTTCCAAACGGCGATGTAACCGCAACGAATTGGAATCTCTTATTGGTCATTTACACCATGCAGCTAAAGTAGTTTGGCCTGGTCGCACCTTTATACGCCGTATGTTGAATTTGCTGGGCTCCTTTAGATCAAACTCTCATCCGGTGCGACTGAATTGCGAGTTTAAGCAAGATTTGTTTTGGTGGCATAACTTCCTTGGTCAATGGAATGGCGTCAGTTTTTGGTTGTTCCCAGGAATGCCAACAGTCGCTGAATTTGAATTGTTTACTGATGCTTCTGGTTCAATGGGTTATGGTGCATACTACCAAGGAAATTGGTTTAATGGAATCTGGAGCAAATATCAAGCAGAGCAATCAATTGCATATAAGGAACTATTCCCCATTGTAGTTGCAGCTCACATTTGGGGTTCAGACTGGACCCGTTGTCATGTAAATTTTCGATGCGACAACGAAGCAGTTGTTCACATTCTCAATTGTCGGACTTCTAAGGTTCCTGTAATCATGCGACTATTAAGAAAATTACTATTTGTGGCCGCACAACAGAATTTTTCTTTCACTTCACAGCATATTGCTGGCATCAACAACGGGATTGCTGATGCATTATCTCGCTTTCATTGGCAGGTATTCTTCAAACTGGCACCCTCTGCCAAAGACTGTCCAACACTGCTAGACAACCAGTTGTTGATGGACCTGGCATAAATCAACTGCAAGCAAGATGTCAGCAACTTATATGCAACAGCCTGGCACCCTCCACTAGACGTACGTATTCATCGGCCCAACATCGTTTTCTGGTGTTCTCAACTCAGCATGGCTATTCATCTCCTTGTCCTACTACTGAGTCAATGTTATGCTTGTTTGTGACTCATTTGTCTGATTCACTCAAGCTACCTTCAATCAAGGTTTACCTATCGGCTGTAAGAGCATTACATCTAGAGCAAGGTTTTGCAGACCCACTAATAAATTGTGCACGCCTCCATCGACTTTGTCAAGGAATTAAAAAGACACACCTTGACAGCACTATACCTCGTCTGCCCATTACAGACTCGCTCATGGAAATTATTCATCGGTCATTGAATTTCTCATGTGAAGACCACATAATGTTTTGGGCTGCATGCACGCTAGCATACTTTGGATTCCTCAGGTCATCAGAGTTCACCGTACCGAATCTACAAAGTTTTGATTCAGCAATCCATTTGCAGCTTTCTGATCTGTCTTTCGATTCAGTCATTACACCTACTTGTATGCGAGTTAGAATCAAGGCATCCAAAACTGATTCATTCCGTGAAGGATGTTATGTCCATATTGGCCTTGGATCATCAAGACTGTGTGCTGTTGCAGCTATGTCTGCTTATCTGTTCAAGCGTGGTGAAAAGGCTGGACCCCTTTTCTTATATAAATCTGGCGATACCTTGTCTCGTCTTCGTCTGTCATCTTGGTTGCGCTCTATCTTTGTGGAGTCCAAAATTCCCGGAAATTTCTCAACGCACAGTTTCAGAATTGGGGCCGCAACAGTGGCTGGTCGTAATGGCATTCCAGATCATATCATCAAAGCTCTAGGACGCTGGAATAGCCAAGCGTATCTGCTATATACCAGAACTTCACCAGCATCACTTTCAACCTTTTCCAGTGTTCTGGCATAGTTTGATGTCTTTTCCAGAAAGTCAGTTTGATGTTTGTGCTTGCTGCTTGGGCATAATTTGGTGGGAGCTACAGATAAGAACCTGTATCTCTTCTCCAAGCACCTTGGAGTCCAATTTTGGTGGAGACAGGTTAGCACGAGTTTAGCTGCCTAACGAACGAATGAGTAACTCCCACCAACCAAGCACCAATCCCAAAACCCAACCAAAGGGTGGGGATTTTAATTGTAACTATATATCATGTAGTTGAGGTTAAAATCCAGACCTTTTTGAGGGGGTTCGAAGTACGTCCTACGTACAATCGTTATGCTGGAATTGCCTCGTTTGAATGTATGCCATCAGATGCCACGAGGCATAAGTGCACTGCATTACCTGGAATCATGTGATCTTGGTCAGCCTCTTCTCCACAACAGAGGGTAAGTCTCGTGATACTGTAAGGGTGTAGTCATTCTTGCATGTGCTAGCTTGCTAGCAGGTCGATAACGAACGAACGAATTCGCATTTAATTAAACGCAACCCAAATATGTCAAGACGTACACGAAACAGTCGTGATTCGATTGCTTCCCACCCGCCCTCTCCATTACTGTCTTTGCTGATTATACTTTAGATAAGCTAGCAGGTATTTAGTCTCATATAGGCTAGGCTTTGTTCGACACTATAGTGACTGCTATTAGATGAATGTAGAGTCTATGTTTGAGTTAATATTTCTGTATAGAAATGTAGGATGTCTAACCTTTATTTCAACAGGGTAGTTTTAATTTCTCCACTGAATATCAGTGTGACGGTGCTTGGTTCGAGTGGTGGAGACAGGTTAGCACGAGTTTAGCTGCCTAACGAACGAATGAGTAACTCCCATCAACCAAGCACCAATCCCAAAACCCCACCAAAGGGTGGGGATTTTAACTACTTCAAAATACTAGGCAACATCAATTTGAAAATGTTAAACAAGAACACACTTGGACGAACTGCTACAACTCATAATACCTGAGATAAACGAATATATAGGTTCCTTTTTTTCATACGCATATTCACAGTGTTCCAAACAAACATTCAAAAACGCGGCGATCATAGATGTTTGTGATAGGTTTGTTTTGTAAATGTCCGCCGTATATAACAAATGCCAAGCTTTCATTTTCTTCAGTTCTTCATTATTAATGTTGTTAATAAGTCTAAAAGAAAGTCTGATTCTGGCGTTATTTCCTTCCTAATTGGTCTTTTCATCTGAAGTCGAATGTTCGTATGAGATGTTGCGAATGTTCGTATGGACGTTGGGAATGAAGAAATTAGGCTGGTTTGTGTTAAATCCATTTTTATCGACCGAAATCCGAACTGCATTGCTATCAACCTGTTGTGTTAATCATCATAAATTTTACCAACAAATGATAATATAATGTTTCTCTATCAATTTGAGTCAAATTTAAGAAACGATTCTCCTGTTTACAATACAAAAAGCCTAAACGTTATATGTAAATGAAATGTAATGTCTCCTTATTTGCCTTTCAAAATGTGAAACATTTGGCAAAATATATCAAATCAAATCAAATCAAACACTGATCATTGAGTTATCACTGAAGAAAAAAGACTTAGTTGATTTAGAATCATCAACAGCGTGGCTGAATGACAGCCACATGTCAAGTGTCATGTCATTGTTGAAGCAGCAATTCCCTGATGTTGCAGGACTACAAAATGTCATTTTGTGGCAAGAATTGATGTTCAAAAAAGACAAGGACCATAGAAAGCTGTATGTCCAGGTTTCGCATGTTCCTGAAAGAGCACACTGGGTGTGTATGGTTAGGTACCCTCCAAGATATCCGTATCTATGACTCTCTTGCGTACAATGGTTTGACAAAGAAACAAGAGCTGGATATTTCTGCTATTGAGGGAACCAACAGAAATTACATCAAAGTTATTATTGAAGACTGTCAACAGCGAGCCAACAGCTATGACTGCGGGCCGTATGCCATAGCATTCGCTACTCAGGCATGCTACAAGGTCAACCAACATATCAGGAACAATTATGAGCCATCGCAGTTGAGAAAGCACATCATCTTCTGCCTGAAAAGTAAAAAGATGGTTCCATTTCCAGTTTCGCAGCCTCCCCACGTTCAAATAGTTAAAAACCGGCAGCAAATACGCAAAAGCCACATATTCTGCGTATGCCGATTACCCCAACAGTATGAAAAAGGTAGCAAAATGATATCCTGTGATGGATGTATGAAATGGTACCACAAGACTTGTCAAGACAAAAATATAAATCCAAAAAAGAGCAGATTTATATGTTCTGGCTGCCTATCAGAGGATTAATATACTGTTGCACTGTTCGTTAATAGTTTAAAAATTCTACATTGATATCTCTATATTGAGATAAATTTACTTTATTTGAATGTGAAATAATTATTTCTTAATGTGAATACTTATCGTGATAAATATTATTTGTAATTACTAATAATCCAGGTTTATATTATTATGTAATCCATTTATAATCAATTACGCTTTACTATTACCAATTACACTCCTTCAAATTTTAACTCCAAAATCAGTACTCTTTTTATCAGTTGGCTTCCAGTGTAGATTGAAATTCAAACAATTAGCCAGGAAGAGGGAACTACCAGAGCCTTTTATTAAGAATAGTTAATAGTCTGTGGTGGAAGTCAACGCATATAGAAGCGTGATCGGTTACCTGTTAAAGTTCCTATTTTGAAACCTGGTATTTAAAGTCAGCGGAGCCATGTAAATCAAGCAAAATTAGATTGTAGATCGTTTATTAAGGCCTGGTTAAACAGGTTTTGATGAAGACTACTGACAGGATTTTCAAAGTTAGAAAGGAGAAAATAAAACGAAATCAATAAAGGTAACAAATCTCAGAACGGACGCTGGATCGGGTTAAAGTTGACAGCGACTCATACGAACATTCAAAACGCAGTGACGTCATTGTCAATGAAAACCCAGACCAAAACAAAATGGCATGTATCAGACTTTAGTAGATTATTGGCAAGAACGTAACATTGAGAACACGGGGAACAGAACATAATGAATAGTTTCAGAACTCAAAATTGCCTTTATTTGATCTACAGTTCCTTAAATTAATAAAGGTAACAAATCTCAAATCGGACGCTGGATCGGGTTAAAGTTGACAACGACTCATACGAACATTCAAAACGCAGTGACGTCATTGTCGATCAGAACCCAGACCAAACAAAATGGCATATATCAGACTTTAGTAGATTATTGGCAAGAACGTAACATTGAGAACGCGGGGGAAAAAATGAATAGTTTCAGAACCCAAAATTGCCTTTATTCAATCTACAGTTCCTTAAATTAATAAAGGTAACAAATCTTAGACCGGACGCTGGATCGGGTTAAAGTTGACAACGACTCATACGAACATTCAAAACGCAGTGACGTCATTGTCGATCAAAACCCAGACCAAAACAAAATGGCACATATCAGACTTTAGTAGATTATTGGCAAGAACGTAACATAGAGAACGCGGGGAACAGAACATAATGAATAGCTTCAGAACCCAAAATTGCCTTTATTCAATCTACAGTTCCTTAAATTAATAAAGGTAACAAATCTTAGACCGGACGCTGGATCGGGTTAAAGTTGACAACGACTCATACGAACATTCAAAACGCGGCGACGTCATTGTCGATGAAAACCCAGACCTAAATAAAATGGCATATATCAGACTTTAGTAGATTATTGGCAAGAACGTAACATTGAGAAAGCGGGGAACAGAACATAATGAATAGTTTCAGAACCCAAAATTGCCTTTATTCGATCTATAGTTCATTAAATCAAGAAAGATAACAAATTTCAGACCGGACGCTGGTTCGGGTTAAAGTTGCAAAAATGGAGACCAAACGAAAACATGAAATGCTATGAGTAGACCCAATCTTTAACTACTTCAAAATACTAGGCAACATCAATTTGAAAATGTTAAACAAGAACACACTTGGACGAACTGCTACAACTCATAATACCTGAGATAAACGAATATATAGGTTCCTTTTTTTCATACGCATATTCACAGTGTTCCAAACAAACATTCAAAAACGCGGCGATCATAGATGTTTGTGATAGGTTTGTTTGTAAATGTCCGCCGTATATAACCAATGCCAAGCTTTCATTTTCTTCAGTTCTTCGTTATTAATGTTGTTAATAAGTCCAAAAGAAAGTCTGATTCTGGCGTTATTTCCTTCCTAATTGGTCTTTTCATCTGAAGTCGAATGTTCGTATGAGATGTTGCGAATGTTCGTATGGACGTTGGGAATGAAGAAATTAGGCTGGTTTGTGTTAAATCCATTTTTATCGACCGAAATCCGAACTGCATTGCTATCAACCTGTTGTGTTAATCATCATAAATTTTACCAACAAATGATAATATAATGTGTCTCTATCGATTTGAGTCAAATTTAAGAAACGATTCTCCTGTTTACAATACGAAAAGCCTAAACGTTATATGTAAGTGAAATGTAATGTCTCCTTATTTGCCTGCCAATATGAAACATTTGGCAAAATATATCAAATCAAATCAAATCAAACACTGATCATTGAGTTATCACTGAAGAAAAAAAGACTTAGTTGATTTAGAATCATCAACAGCGTGGCTGAATGACAGCCACATGTCAAGTGTCATGTCATTGTTGAAGCAGCAATTCCCTGATGTTGCAGGACTACAAAATGTCATTTTGTCGCAAAAATTGAAGTTCAAAAAAGACAAGGGCCATACAAAGCTGTATGTCCAGGTTTTGCATGTTCCTGAAAGAGCAGACTGGGTGTGTATGGTTAGATACCCTCATAGCAGAGATATCCGTATCTATGACTCTCTTGCGTACAATGGTTTGACAAAGAAACAAGAGCTGGATATTTCTGCTATTGAGGGAACCAACAGAAATTACATCAAAGTTATTATTGAAGACTGTCAACAGCGAACCAACAGCTATGACTGCGGGCCGTATGCCATAGCATTCGCTACTCAGGCATGCTACAAGGTCAACCAACATATCAGGAACAATTATGAGCCATCGCAGTTGAGAAAGCACATCATCTTCTGCCTGAAAAGTAAAAAGATGGTTCCATTTCCAGCTTCGCAGCCTCCCCACGTTCAAATATTTAAAAACCGGCAGCAAATACGCAAAAGCCACGTATTCTGCGTATGCCGATTACCCCAACAGTATGAAAAAGGTAGCAAAATGATATCCTGTGATGGATGTATGAAATGGTACCACAAGACTTGTCAAGACAAAAATATAAATCCAAAAAAGAGCAAATTTATATGTTCTGGCTGCCTATCAGAGGATTAATATACTGTTGCACTGTTCGTTAATAGTTTAAAAATTCTATATTGATATCTCTATATTGAGATAAATTTACTTTATTTGAATGTGAAATAATTATTTCTTAATGTGAATACTTATCGTGATAAATATTATTTGTAATTACTAATAATCCAGGTTTATATTATTATGTAATCCATTTATAATCAATTACGCTTTACTATTACCAATTACACTCCTTCAAATTTTAACTCCAAAATCAGTACTCTTTTTATCAGTTGGCTTCCAGTGTAGATTGAAATTCAAACAATTAGCCAGGAAGAGGGAACTACCAGAGCCTTCTATTAGGAATAGTTAATAGTCTGTGGTGGAAGTCAACGCATATAGAAGCGTGATCGGTTACCTGTTAAAGTTCCCATTTTGAAACCTGGTATTTAAAGTCAGCGGAGCCATGTAAATCAAGCAAAATTATATCGTAGATCGTTTATTAAGGCCTGGTTAAACAGGTTTTGATGCAGACTACTGACAGGATTTTCAAAGTTAGAAAGGAGAAAATAAAACGAAATCAATAAAGGTAACAAATCTCAGAACGGACGCTGGATCGGGTTAAAGTTGACAGCGACTCATACAAACATTCAAAACGCAGTGACGTCATTGTCAGTGAAAACCCAGACCAAAACAAAATGGCATGTATCAGACTTTAGTAGATTATTGGCAAGAACGTAACATAATGAATAGTTTCAGAACTCAAAATTGCCTTTATTTGATCTACAGTTCCTTAAATTAATAAAGGTAACAAATCTCAAATCGGACGCTGGATCGGGTTAAAGTTGACAACGACTCATACGAACATTCAAAACGCAGTGGCGTCATTGTCGATCAAAACCCAGACCAAAACAAAATGGCATATATCAGACTTTAGTAGATTATTGGCAAGAACGTAACATTGAGAACGCGGGGAACAGAACATAATGAATAGTTTCAGAACCCAAAATTGCCTTTATTCAATCTACAGTTCCTAAAATTAATAAAGGTAACAAATCTTAGACCGGACGCTGGATCGGGTTAAAGTTGACAACGACTCATACGAACATTCAAAACGCGGCGACGTCATTGTCGATGAAAATCCAGACCAAAACAAAATGGCATATATCAGACTTTAGTAGATTATTGGCAAGAACGTAACATTGAGAACGCGGGAACAGAACATAATGAATAGTTTCAGAACCCAAAATTGCCTTTATTCGATCTATAGTTCATTAAATCAAGAAAGATAACAAATCTCAGACCGGACGCTGGGTCGGGTTAAAGTTGCAAAAATGGCGACCAAACGAAAACATGAAATGCTATGAGTAGACCCAATCTTTAACTACTTCAAAATACTAGGCAACATCAATTTGAAAATGTTAAACAAGAACACACTTGGACGAACTGCTACAACTCATAATACCTGAGATAAACGAATATATAGCTTCCTTTTTTTCATACGCATATTCACAGTGTTCCAAACAAACATTCAAAAACGCGGCGATCATAGATGTTTGTGATAGGTTTGTTTTGTAAATGTCCGCCGTATATAATCAATGCCAAGTTTTCATTTTCTTCAGTTCTTCATTATTAATGTTATTAATAAGTCCAAAAGAAAGTCTGATTCTGGCGTTATTTCCTTCCTAATTGGTCTTTTCATCTGAAGTCGAATGTTCGTATGAGATGTTGCGAATGTTCGTATGGACGTTGGGAATGAAGAAATTAGGCTGGTTTGTGTTAAATCCATTTTTATCGACCGAAATCCGAACTGCATTGCTATCAACCTGTTGTGTTATCACCATAAATTTTACCAACAAATGATAATATAATGTTTCTCTATCGATTTGAGTCAAATTTAAGAAACGATTCTCCTGTTTACAATACGAAAAGCCTAAACGTTATATGTAAGTGAAATGTAATGTCTCCTTATTTGCCTGCCAATATGAAACATTTGGCAAAATATATCAAATCAAATCAAATCAAACACTGATCATTGAGTTATCACTGAAGAAAAAAGACTTAGTTGATTTAGAATCATCAACAGCGTGGCTGAATGACAGCCACATGTCAAGTGTCATGTCATTGTTGAAGCAGCAATTCCCTGATGTTGCAGGACTACAAAATGTCATTTTGTCGCAAAAATTGATGTTCAAAAAAGACAAGGACCATACAAAGCTGTATGTCCAGGTTTTGCATGTTCCTGAAAGAGCACACTGGGTGTGTATGGTTAGATACCCTCATAGCATAGATATCCGTACCTATGACTCTCTTGCGTACAATGGTTTGACAAAGAAACAAGAGCTGGATATCTCTGCTATTGAGGGAACCAACAGAAATTACATCAAAGTTATTATTGAAGACTGTCAACAGCGAGCCAACAGCTATGACTGTGGGCCGTATGCCATAGCATTCGCTACTCAGGCATGCTACAAGGTCAACCAACATATCAGGAACAATTATGAGCCATCGCAGTTGAGAAAGCACATCATCTTCTGCCTGAAAAGTAAAAAGATGGTTCCATTTCCAGCTTCGCAGCCTCCCCACGTTCAAATATTTAAAAACCGGCAGCAAATACGCAAAAGCCACGTATTCTGCGTATGCCGATTACCCCAACAGTATAAAAAAGGTAGCAAAATGATATCCTGTGATGGATGTATGAAATGGTACCACAAGACTTGTCAAGACAAAAATATAAATCCAAAAAAGAGCAAATTTATATGTTCTGGCTGCCTATCAGAGGATTAATATACTGTTGCACTGTTCGTTAATAGTTTAAAAATTCTATATTGATATCTCTATATTGAGATAAATTTACTTTATTTGAATGTGAAATAATTATTTCTTAATGTGAATACTTATCGTGATAAATATTATTTGTAATTACTAATAATCCAGGTTTATATTATTATGTAATCCATTTATAATCAATTACGCTTTACTATTACCAATTACACTCCTTCAAATTTTAACTCCAAAATCAGTACTCTTTTTATCAGTTGGCTTCCAGTGTAGATTGAAATTCAAACAATTAGCCAGGAAGAGGGAACTACCAGAGCCTTCTATTAGGAATAGTTAATAGTCTGTGGTGGAAGTCAACGCATATAGAAGCGTGATCGGTTACCTGTTAAAGTTCCCATTTTGAAACCTGGTATTTAAAGTCAGCGGAGCCATGTAAATCAAGCAAAATTATATTGTAGATCGTTTATTAAGGCCTGGTTAAACAGGTTTTGATGCAGACTACTGACAGGATTTTCAAAGTTAGAAAGGAGAAAATAAAACGAAATCAATAAAGGTAACAAATCTCAGAACGGACGCTGGATCGGGTTAAAGTTGACAGCGACTCATACAAACATTCAAAACGCAGTGACGTCATTGTCAGTGAAAACCCAGACCAAAACAAAATGGCATGTATCAGACTTTAGTAGATTATTGGCAAGAACGTAACATAATGAATAGTTTCAGAACTCAAAATTGCCTTTATTTGATCTACAGTTCCTTAAATTAATAAAGGTAACAAATCTCAAATCGGACGCTGGATCGGGTTAAAGTTGACAACGACTCATACGAACATTCAAAACGCAGTGGCGTCATTGTCGATCAAAACCCAGACCAAAACAAAATGGCATATATCAGACTTTAGTAGATTATTGGCAAGAACGTAACATTGAGAACTCCGGGAACAGAACATAATGAATAGTTTCAGAACCCAAAATTGCCTTTATTCAATCTACAGTTCCTAAAATTAATAAAGGTAACAAATCTTAGACCGGACGCTGGATCGGGTTAAAGTTGACAACGACTCATACGAACATTCAAAACGCGGCGACGTCATTGTCGATGAAAATCCAGACCAAAACAAAATGGCATATATCAGACTTTAGTAGATTATTGGCAAGAACGTAACATTGAGAACGCGGGAACAGAACATAATGAATAGTTTCAGAACCCAAAATTGCCTTTATTCGATCTATAGTTCATTAAATCAAGAAAGATAACAAATCTCAGACCGGACGCTGGGTCGGGTTAAAGTTGCAAAAATGGCGACCAAACGAAAACATGAAATGCTATGAGTAGACCCAATCTTTAACTACTTCAAAATACTAGGCAACATCAATTTGAAAATGTTAAACAAGAACACACTTGGACGAACTGCTACAACTCATAATACCTGAGATAAACGAATATATAGCTTCCTTTTTTTCATACGCATATTCACAGTGTTCCAAACAAACATTCAAAAACGCGGCGATCATAGATGTTTGTGATAGGTTTGTTTTGTAAATGTCCGCCGTATATAATCAATGCCAAGTTTTCATTTTCTTCAGTTCTTCATTATTAATGCTATTAATAAGTCCAAAAGAAAGTCTGATTCTGGCGTTATTTCCTTCCTAATTGGTCTTTTCATCTGAAGTCGAATGTTCGTATGAGATGTTGCGAATGTTCGTATGGACGTTGGGAATGAAGAAATTAGGCTGGTTTGTGTTAAATCCATTTTTATCGACCGAAATCCGAACTGCATTGCTATCAACCTGTTGTGTTATCACCATAAATTTTACCAACAAATGATAATATAATGTTTCTCTATCGATTTGAGTCAAATTTAAGAAACGATTCTCCTGTTTACAATACGAAAAGCCTAAACGTTATATGTAAGTGAAATGTAATGTCTCCTTATTTGCCTGCCAATATGAAACATTTGGCAAAATATATCAAATCAAATCAAATCAAACACTGATCATTGAGTTATCACTGAAGAAAAAAGACTTAGTTGATTTAGAATCATCAACAGCGTGGCTGAATGACAGCCACATGTCAAGTGTCATGTCATTGTTGAAGCAGCAATTCCCTGATGTTGCAGGACTACAAAATGTCATTTTGTCGCAAAAATTGATGTTCAAAAAAGACAAGGACCATACAAAGCTGTATGTCCAGGTTTTGCATGTTCCTGAAAGAGCACACTGGGTGTGTATGGTTAGATACCCTCAGAGCATAGATATCCGTACCTATGACTCTCTTGCGTACAATGGTTTGACAAAGAAACAAGAGCTGGATATCTCTGCTATTGAGGGAACCAACAGAAATTACATCAAAGTTATTATTGAAGACTGTCAACAGCGAGCCAACAGCTATGACTGTGGGCCGTATGCCATAGCATTCGCTACTCAGGCATGCTACAAGGTCAACCAACATATCAGGAACAATTATGAGCCATCGCAGTTGAGAAAGCACATCATCTTCTGCCTGAAAAGTAAAAAGACGGTTCCATTTCCAGCTTCGCAGCCTCCCCACGTTCAAATAGTTAAAAACCGGCAGCAAATACGCAAAAGCCACGTATTCTGCGTATGCCGATTACCCCAACAGTATGAAAAAGGTAGCAAAATGATATCCTGTGATGGATGTATGAAATGGTACCACAAGACTTGTCAAGACAAAAATATAAATCCAAAAAAGAGCAGATTTATATGTTCTGGCTGCCTATCAGAGGATTAATATACTGTTGCACTGTTCGTTAATAGTTTAAAAATTCTATATTGATATCTCTATATTGAGATAAATTTACTTTATTTGAATGTGAAATAATTATTTCTTAATGTGAATACTTATCGTGATAAATATTATTTGTCATTACTAATAATCCAGGCTTATATTATTATGTAATCCATTTATAATCAATTAGTTTTACTATTACCAATTACACTCCTCCAAATTTTAACTCCAAAATCAGTACTCTTTTTTTCAGTTGGCTTCCAGTGTAGATTGAAATTCAAACAATTAGCCAGGAAGAGGGAGCTACCATAGCCTTTATCCACTAGACTTTAAAATAATATATATTTTTTCATTAAGTGCCAATAGACACATCAACTACGGCATGCGATAAACCTACAATGTCTACATTGATTGTCTACATCAAAGCTGAATTGGTCAACGGAAGCGAACCCCAGTTTTCATTCCTCGATCTTGTTGAACTTGATAACGGCGAAGCAGCCTTTGATATTTATAAGGCCCTTGTTCTGTGTTTGAAAAAGTATGGGTTACGGTCTTTTCAAGTACCGTCCTCAGTGACGGTCGAACTTGTGGAAGTAAAAATTACTTAGTATCATTTATATTTATATATTAAATGTCTGGAATTATTAAAGTAAGCCCAGCCTCTGACAGAGTAAAGAATAAAGAAGTTAAATTTATATGGGAAGAAAATACACAATTTAACGTTTGCCATAGCTTGCCTGGCTGATGAGCCAAATTCTCATAAACCTGGCTCAAAGGAGAGAGTCGAGATTTATAAGAAAATTAGCCTGAACAGGATTAAAACTCCCAGATTTCATGTTAAAAGTTACAGGACTTTAAGGGAAAACTTTACCAGTATGATCGATAGTTTTGTTGTGACTAAAAAGCGTGAATTGATTGCAAGTGGCATAGCAGGCACATCGGTTGATGAGCACTGGGGTGCGTTAACGTCAATTGCAGAAAAGGTTTTAATAACATCAAAATATTCGGAAAGACCTAGATAATAAGAAATATGAGAGACTGGAGGAAGATAGAACAAAAGGCAACAGAGCGAATTGGGAAAACAAAAAAGACAAGACAAGGCGAAACAGCAGAGGCAGGACCTTTGAATAAACGTGGTAGTGCATCAAATTTGTTCTCATCAGTTGAAGAAGGGATAAATATAAAAAGTGAAGGGAGAAGAGAGAGAAACTAGCTACAGAGAACGATTTAGAAGAAAGAAAAGAACAACGAGAAGAACATAGAATAACGCGAGAAAGTTTTGAGAAATAGCAGTCTAGCAGAATTATGATTCAATGAAGCATTAAGCAAACATTTTAAATTTAAATCTTTTTCCAGGAAGTAATGCTGCGTAATAATCTGGTTTATGTACAAAGATTCAGTTTCCAGAGTATTTTTTATCTGATTCGATACTAATGGTTGACGTTCTATACGAGCTGAAAGAACTTTAAGAAAGTATACAATATCGCAACATGGAAATTTTTATGGACGAGATATTCATAAAGCGGACAATTAGAACCGTTAGAACTACTAAGGCTTCAACAATCGAAACAGGAACAAAATCACTTATCTCATATGGCAATATTGCTAAAGGTTTTTAATTCTGTTCCAATGATATCAAATAACCGTCATGTCAGGATTAATGTTGATAATTTTATTGACGCTCTAGTTGTCAGTTTAAATGATCACCTTTTGAAACATGCATATCTGGTACAATTAGTATACATAATTTGTATGCACATTTACTTGTGAAGTTTTCGGTATTATACCCCATCTACTAGCTTGCTGAGATGTAGAGGACTTTGATGTAAAGAAGTGAGATCATATGTAGCAGAATTCACTATGTTCTAGTTTGGTTGTTCCAGAATTCAAGACTTCGTCTATTGCCAAAGAAGATTTATTCAATCCAATATTAAGAAATTGATAAATGCTTGTGAGATAATAGCAGTATCGTCTGCAGAATGCGAAACTGGTTTTAGTTAAATGGCGTAATTTGCACGGACATTAGAAATAGATTATTGATAAGTAGGATATCTCACAAAATGGCTTCAGTCTAATCGTCGATCAGCATAATCTACAGTGATAAAGTAAAGTTAGATGCAATAATATATTACATACTTGTTGTTGTTCACATCATTGTACTGGTTGACAATTGATAAATATTATGGGAACATGTGTGTATGTAACAGTTAGAAACATTAATTAGACACAAGCATTAAAAAGGTATGTTAACGATAGATTTAAGTGCGGCACTTCAGTTATAAGTGTCCTCAGAGCAGTAGGAGTCGATTATTATATGATTACTACAAGTACCGAACTTGTGTCTTTATTGTGTTATGATACCCATCAAGAAAACTGGTTACATATGTGTATCTTTAATTGGCATGAAAGAGTCATGGCTGGCAGATTGGCTTGAGTCATTAGAAAATAAAGAGATCGAGACGGTTGATAAATTGGAAACGATCAGTGATCGAGAAAGTACAACCTCCAGAAAAGAGGAGATTAACAATGAACAAATTTCACGATACTAAGATCTTACAGAATGAAAGTATACGAGAATGTTCTACACCTAAAAAGAATGGCAAGAATTGGTGTACCTGAAGCGAACCGTGTTACAATTGAAATTATGGTGACAAACCAGAAGGTAAATTGTTCACCGTTGTCATGGCAAAAGGAATTGCACAAAGAACCATTTGATGGTCTAGAAAAATAATACCGAGAATGGAAGTGTTGAGAAAGACGGAGAAAGTACTATCAAAAAATGAAGGGGTAAGTTCCTATAAAACGGGAATCGCACGCAGGCTTAGAAGGCTAGAAGGCCTTGGAAATTTGAAACTGTCAAGAACTTAATTGATAAAACTTTTAGAAAAGGTTAATAAACATATGAATTCACACAACACAACATGTGTAATTCTCTTGAAAATAAATATTTTGCCGCAATCTCCATTCATAATTTGCTGACCAAATGATCCATAATGACTGATTCTGCTGAGTCAAACGAATGTGTTATTACTTGTTCTTGTTTATTCTACAAATTTGGCTGTAGTGGTAGCAACTATTCAGAGAAACAAAGGTTCCGGTTAAAGGTCAAAAAGTCGGTACGTCTTAAAGAAATAAGTTGGTGAAAAAAGGCTGACCAAACAAAAGAAGAAAAGATTAATCTGAACTTTTTAGGGATAAATCAATAAATAACCTAGGTGCAATATGATGTACGATCAATGCTGCTTGGCTACTCTGCACTGTATGAGTAAACTGTTGGATAATCAATGAAACCTTTCGTGAACTTCTCATGAAAACTAGAACTACATGTGTGCATTTACAAAGGTTGAAGATGAACGACCAACCAGAGTATGCAGCGATAATAAAGGAATCGATTTTTACAATGTGTAGCTTAAGTGTCCATATCAACATCAAGTTATTCAAATGATTTTGACGGTGAAGGTCGTAGAGAATTAATATCTGTATTTAGAGGTAAATACCCTGGACCTTGTGATGGTAGTTCCTGTTGACATGCCTGACAAGAGTGTGTGCGTTGTTCAATGACTGATTCCAGGCCATGCAAACAATAGTTATGGACATAGAATCATTACAGTAGTAGTTGATACATTTTAACTATGACAGTACTTTTTACAAAGACATATGAAAATGTTTCTTTATTTCATGGTCAGGACTATCAACTACAGCAGCAGCTTACAATAACACATGAAAAAATATTGGCTAAATCTTTATGGCTCCTGATGGTATAAGTTCAGCCGTGCATACACATACAAAGTTTTATAAAATGTATTAAAAATAAAATTAGCAAGGGTAACGAATTGAGTTCAGAACTGTTAATTTGCAATTACATATTCGGTGCAGTTTTTGGTTATGTGACACCTCAAAGTTTGTGAAAATGTGGAAAGTTACCTCACATATTCAAAATATTTTTTTTTAAATTTAACAATTTGAAGCATGTAGCCTATAGCCTACCTACAAATCCTGCCTGCAATAAAGTAATAAATTGTCTTACCAAACATGCAAATAGAATCAAGTAGTTGTATATTCAGTAGCCTACCACTGAAAAGTGAATTGAAAACTGAAATAGGCCCACACAGCAGATGGTTTTTGAACACTATGTATGCAATTCATTACCGGTATGCAAAAGTTTAAGATGATTAATTACCTGCATTGTCTGAATGCTTTCTTTGCAGTTTTCCATCTTGTAATTGGTCAGATCTGAATTGACTATCTGAGTCTTTTTTACGTCCTCTTTTATTGATAAACATATTGAAGTCAGCTAACTACACTAGCAAGCTGATCGCTGAAATTGAGAAGCAGAAGCATCAGTTGCCAAATTTTCAATAACACATTTAAAGAAACTGAAGATGTTCATGAGAATTTAATCAATTTCATCTTGATGGATTACTCATGGAATCCATGAATTGTTTATAAATTGTGCATAAATTACAAGAACTCAATTAACAATTTGCAGGGGTTACATCTGAATTTATGATCAAAAAGGAGTCCAATATTTATGGCCATATCTGAATAATAGGCCTACATTGACTGTGCAAAGAAAAGATGGATTTAGGCCAGGGTTGGATAAAAGTGGCGATGCACCACAAAATAAAGAACTCAAACATGTTAATTTATTTCTGAACAGGGGCACCGTAACAATATGAGGGCGACAGGTAGTGCATGATAATAATAATAATAATAATAATAATAATAATAATAATAATAATAATAATAATAATAATAATAATAATAATAATAATAATAATAATAATAATAATAATAATAATAATAATAATAATAATAATAATAATAATAATAATAATAATTTTATTTAATATAGCTCTATTTCTATACAGAATATCCAATAGCGCTTTACAATATATACAGTTCAAAAACTAAAAGAGATATAAAAAGAAATTGCAAAAATAAGTTAAAAATTGTTATATTTACATACATATATCATGTATATACAGACTTAGGTTGGTTACATAAAAACTTTTTCAAATAAAAATGGTTTTGGTTTGTAAAGTTGGGATCCAGAAAAGACTAAACTAAATTGACCCAAAATTAGAAGTTTTCAATTTTTTGAAATTAATGATCAATATTGGAAATGAAAAATGTCATGATAATTCCATCTTCAAGTCTATTTAGAGGACGGTTTACATATCAAAAGCTAAAGCTTCTTTTCCAGTTGATGTAACGTAGCCTCTACCAAAATTGGATATTGTTTAAATGCAGGTATTTATTGCTTTTCTTGTTACGTTGTTGGAAACATTTTGGAAGAAAATTTAAAATTTTAGGAAAACATAGGATTCCGGAAGATAAAACTTTTTCTCAGAACCTGGCGACAGGGGCAGATCCTACAGAGAAGGATCATCAGAAAGCCTTTAAAGCCTAATGTAAAACGAAGAAGAAGGAAATATATACAAACTTGAAAGTTAATCATGATGTTACAAGCAATGTATTATTGTAGGCTATGTATTAATAAACATCATTCCTTTAATTTTGCTTTCAATCATAATATACTAGTGTAGCCTAAATGGCATTGTAGAATATGCTTGGAGTTCATTTCCACAACAGTAAACGGTTACTGCATGGCAGCCGTGTTTGGGTTCTCTGATACCAACATGCGGGATGTTGGAGACACGAGAGTTCATCAGAAAAAAAGAGCCCGTAGAGCGAATGTTTTTCAGCTTTTGAGTGTCCCCCAACATCTCAAGTGTTGGTAGGCCTATCAGAAAACCTAAACACAAGGATGCCGTGCAGTAACCCTTTTGGGAAATAAAACATGTATTTTTATTATTTTCAAACGAATTTAACATAAAGGATTTGACTGATTAGATCAAATTTCTCCTATAAATCTTCACGTCTTCTTCATATTTCGCCTTCAATCAAATCACAGATCCAGAGTTATACTTCGAACGCTATGATTTAGATCTGTCTCGTTTCTCATCTATGCTGTTTTGCGGGCTTTTTTGTTTGTTTCGGAATAGCCACTATAACCAAACAAAATGATGCAAAGAAGAATAATGCATTGGATTGTAATATTCTGAAATATGTATCATCAACGATGCTAATATAATTCAAATTTTTATCTACAATTATTTAGAAATGTTGGGTGCTTTTATCTCTCATGATGTCTAAGTTGTTTTGGCTTGCATGATCCAAACAAGGGAGTAAGCAATCTAATCACTATTAAATAGCATTCGAAAATCTCTTGAGTTTTACAATAGCATATATTACTGAGATACTTGTATTACGAACTAACACAATTGGATTGTTTGCACTGACCCTAAGTAACGGTTTTACGTTCTTCGCCTCTCTGCATCAAGGTCAGGAGGGGCAGCTGAATCTTATGCCCGCTGCTCCAGCGCCCCTGTTTCTAAGCATCCTACTTTCAATACTTGCGAACACACTTTCTTCCTTTAAAATGTCACCTATGCTACGATTTCCTTCAAAGCCTGCAGGTTTAAATGAAATCCTTTTCAAGGGATGTTGGTCAATGCGTGAAATTATAAATCTTAATTGCGTTATGCATGAATTGGAAATTGCAAAACTTGAGTGTTTGAATTTGTTATTGCCATACCATATAGAGGGAGGAGGTGGCTTAGGAATTAGATTTAGCCTGTCAATAATGATGAATCTCAACTAAGGTTGAGGATATAATCTAATATAATAGGGCACTTTATTGTGAACTTTGGAGACGAGTTGCAAACCTTGCAGGCTATATAAATTATCAATATCCCTTACTCGCAGGTAGGCCTATGTGGTTATCGTAGTTTGCATACCGGCTTTTTTCGATTGAAGAATGTGAGTAATCTGTTTAGGTTTACAGATTACAATAAAAATGAATAGGCCTAGCCTAGACAGATATTAGAAACTGGTCAGGGAAATACAGTAAGCAAAATAAGGGATTAGCAGCTCCGCTGTGCATGGATGTAAAACCGCAAATGTTGGCTAAATACAAGGATTCAACGAAGCAAAACAAGATATATTATCTAGGATTTTTGTGTAGAGGCAGTCACGAACACACGTTCGTAGATTTTTAATATGATAAAGGCCGATAAATATATTGATTCTTCTAGCAAACAACAAATATCAAGCCAATATTCAATCATGCTAATGGTCCTTACCTTTCAATATAGCTTTAAGATACAAGGATACATTCTGCATGTCGATTAAAGTGAAGGTATTAGCTTCACAATAAGCATGTGTTTCATAAATAATATGAATTTCTACAAAGAATAGGCGAAGAATACAGATTACAGATTACAGAAACCAAAAACCATGCAAAAACCAAAAACCAAAACATAAAATTCATCAGTACCGCTGGTCAGCGTGACGCTCGTGATGATGTGCGCGTGATGAAATGGCGCGATGAATTTCAAAACTGTAAACTTCGTAGCCTATTTTGGTTGCTTCATTACGGATATTTGATTTTTAAATATATGAAATACAACAATGGAATCAAAAGATGCAGATTTACCATCAAATAATCAAAAAAAAAGCATGACTACTATTGAAGGTTTGCGATCATTTGTAGGTTCAACAGCGGTAGAAAAATGTATGAATAAAGAGGAGAGAAATGCGCTATGGAATTCTACGCTGGAGGTACTTTTTACAGAATTCAATGTTGATTGTTGATTAACCGATGTCGATTCAATTGTTTACTTCATTCATCCACTCTTTTTCCTCTGATGAGAGTTTTAATTTATATAGATCGCTTAAGCGTAAGGAAAGACTAAGGAATTGGTAAACTTTTTATGATACTTTTTCATAAAGTTCGCTGGACAAATATTGAAAATGATATTAAAGGCCATTAAAGTTCAGCATGGAGAAGCTTGTTAACTTGGCAATGAGCAATGACACCGCATATACGCTCAAATACAAGTCAACAATTTTCACAATCGAACTCGGTTAAACCATTTTTAATATTCCCACATAAAACTGATTTCTATTTTCCATTATTCTCCATATCATTCAGAACCAAAGTGTACCTACTAATAATAGTTAGCCTGCTTGTTGAGCCTGCTTGCAGACATACCTATTAATCGTTTAGTTCGTCTGCGCATCATAGTTTAGCTGTACTGGTTGTTCTCTCCACTGCCCCATTTTGGTAGTATGTTGTGATTGGCTAATAAAATATGAGAACAATTCCAAACAAATATTTTAAAATAATGAAAATTGAGCATTATGACAAGAAACCACAATTTGTAAATATTTATTTAATATGAATTCAGTTCAAATACTTAGTACACAGTACTTTGTGCCAATGCGCAGGCAAACTATACGAAGGAAAAGTCTTTCTGCTGCACATAGGCTAACTAAAGATCTGTCAATTCTGTCCGGGAATCCGATTGGATTTTTGTCGGATTCAATCGATTTTCTTGTAATCAAGATCAGATCGGATTTCTTGATTTCCTCATCTTTCCTCATCTAACGTCACAACAAATCTTTCACAGCTTTTATTCTCTACTAATTAAGACACAGTTATGCTAAACACAAAATCAAATAAAAATTAGAATTTTGTTTTATAATTAGGCTATATTCAGTGCCATGCTGAGGATATATTCTACAGTAGATGTTGTTGAGTCATAACAGGGTCAGGTAAAAGGCTTTCTAGAATCCTAGAGAATTACAAGTTTACAACATTTTCTTGTGAATTTTTTGTTCAAATCACAACCACCTTAGGCTAATATCACTCATCAAACTCAACTAGTTCACTCCAGTTGATATCACAAGCCGCTTATTATCACAGTTTCTGGCTGCTCCTAGGAAATGATATTAACAATGTTACACTGTAATTCATAAAACCTGTCAATTTTCTTATAAATTTGGTCTAGGCTGTGTAGCCTAATCTAAGGTCACATGATTCACAATATGACTTAAATAGTCTGCTTCTGATGATCAATTTGTCAAACTTGGGGAGTTCAATCAGGATATGCAACTGAGAATCGGATAGTGATCATTTTCTATATCCAGGGTAGAATCTGCGATTTTTTTATTCATTTTTTGTTAGACATTACAGAATAATAATTTATAGGTTATACTGTTATCATGTTATTAAAGTGGGAATAAACCCCCAGACTATCTTTACATATGTAGTAGAACCCGACGTGAAAAAACAATGGCGTAATTTTTTTTTCGATCTGGAAATTATTTCTTGGTGAAAAGCGCCTTCAAAGTGGTGTTTTGACCCAAATGTCGCTGAGAAAAAAAAGGGGTTGGATCTAGCTTTATGACGACAAAGTCACAAGTCGTGCGGTTTGTCTAACAGACTCAAGAGTGGGCTGATCACGCGACGTAATCTTTGAGGTGACCTAGCTCCGAGAAGTCACACAAAAAAAATTTCTGACAAGGCTGAGCCATGAACAAACATATAAACTCGCGAATTACGTAAAAAAGATGCAATTTGTGATTTCAGGAGCAGAATAAAATCTATTGAAACGCTCCGTCGAAATAATTTCTCGTAGCGTCATTAAGCGCGATGAATCTGATATAGATTGCGGATTAACACAAATGTCAGGTGGTGCAACTGTTCCTTTGTGATTAGTCTAGTGACACATATTAGTTACGTATTCTGTGTGACCGCAGTACTTCTCAAATCTTAATTAGTAGACACGTACCCTTCAAAATAGCTTGATCTTACTCTATATAAGTTTTAACTAATTTTAACTCTATGATCTGCAAGTTGTTCTTGAGTAAATATTTCTACAGGATATCCTTTCCATGATCTAAATGTGAATGTAAACTGACTTGATTTGCAAGGGCATGCACAGACGACTTTTCCTCGAGATGGTTGGTACTGCAAAGTATTAATTGTACTTTTTCGGATTTAATTAAGTATTACTAAAACATTAAATAGACATTCTTCAATTATCATTTCAACGTTTAAGTTTGAAATTGATGTTTGTCTAGTAAAGCTTAAACCATGTAATCGTATAGTTTATACGACTGTATAGATAGATATTTATACTCAATAGTCTAACAAAGTGTTCATCATTAATTCACCAAGCATTCAATATTTAAAAAACCATTGGGAATTCTTCAGTACATTACACTATAAAATTCTATAAAATATCGGAAAATAGTACAAACATGATAGAGGACTTCGGACGTTCTTATTCAAGTTTACAGCCGTGTAGGCCTACTAGAGCCACTAGAACTACAGTAATGCAGATTCTATCATTTGTCGGTTTTGCGGTATATCTTCATTGCATAAATTATTATCCTCTCTATCAAAGTTATATGATTAACAAAATTAGGGTTTTGCAATGTGAAGTCTCGTTCCTTATTTTACATACGCCACTAAATTATTTTACCAGTCTAGTAATCATTCCTTCGGCTAGAAAGTAGAACATGTTAGCATCATGTCGTCACAATCTGTAGTTTATAGGATGCGGTAATACAGTGCAGAAGTTACTTTGCACAAAATACCTTTCTACAGAGATGAGAAATCAGATGGACAGATTTCGCTTCTGTGAAATGAGGACTATAAAACCGACAGTTATGGTGTTCTTAATAGCGTTTCCCACCATACATTATGATTTTTACCCTCAAAAGAACACTCCATTTTCAGTGCAGACATATGCTTACAACAATAAATTCTACTAAATTAGCTAGCTTTTGTGGTCACCAGAGAATCTTTTGATATGTGTTAAATATGTGTGAGAATGAAATGTCAAAATATAATCTGTATAACGCGCGCTACGAATGAAATATTTTCTGATTTTTATTTTCTTCAAATTCGTGAACTTTAAAATCATTAAATCATCTGGAATTTTGCTACTCTTGAGTTTATATGTTCTTCCTTATCTCAGTTTTGTGGGAGAGAAAAATAGATTGCCGTTACAGAGCTACGCCATCTCAAACGTAACATCGCGTGATTAATCTGATCTAAAGTCTATTAGAAAAACCACACGACTTGTGACTTTGTCGTCATAAAGCTAGATCCAATCCCTTTTTTTCCCTCAGCGACATTTGGGCCAAAACACCACTTTGAAGGCATTTTTCACCAAGAAATAATTTCCAGATCGAAAAAAAAATTACGCCATTGTTTTTTTCACGTCGGGTTCTACTATATATGTAAAGATAGTCTGGGGGTTTATTCCCACTTTAAAGGTGGATTTTAATAGGCAGAAATTAAACCATGTCTTCAATTTCAACTGCAATTTATATTTATAGAGAACTTGGAAACTGTAGGCCTACCTAACTACCTAAGTATTTATTGTATTTTGCTGACTGTGTACCAATTGAGAGAGATTTGCCGACGATGAACATCCGTTAGGGGGTGTTACACTCCCAATACAAAAGCCATGCATTTATAAGAGTTGCAATGTACAACTTTTGGGGCTCAAAAATCACCTTTTTCGTTCTATTTAAAACAATGGTTTGCTCTTGAACAATTTAGTTATTCTAATTCATGATATTATTTTCGTGCTCTTTGTTCCAATTTTGCGATCCTGGGTTTGAAGGAACGAATGTGGTGTCCATAAAATCGCGTGACTGGCATCTATCCAATGGAAGCCAAGAGTGTCACAGTATGAAATAGTGTCTCAACTCTTGTAAATAGATGGCCCTACCCAATACTAGGGACAGTCCTGATTCAGAATTTAGATTCTGTATGGACGTAGTTATATTTGCTTCAAAGAAAAAATTTACCGATTAATTTGCCAATGCTGATTTTTTTCGTTTACCTGGAAATAACACCGATAATCAGTAAATACTAGTTATTTTCAGAACAGTTGTCACACCCTTACTCTATTGATTTAAATGAAAGCCTAACTTAAATTTGCCATTTTGGTAATTTAACATTTGAACTGTCCCTAAGAATCTATCGTTCAGATATTAGATCGAGCGCCACAGAACTAAAACGGCAGGTTTCTCCGGGCAATTCGAAAATCACATAGAAATGTTCATAAAAATATGCTGAACAATTAGGCCTACCTATTCCTTGTTTTAATTAAATTCTATTGTAAACCCTTCAAAAATCCAATTTATATTTCATGATTCACGGTCAAAGCCTTCTTATCATTTTGAGAAAATGCTGGATATGAGCTTCATGGTCTTTGATTCTTTTGTTCTCCCAAGATTTTGCGAATTCATAGAAGCATGACGAAAACACAAAATGTATGAAATTAAGAGGGCTCTGACCGTGAAATGATTTATAAATTCATCTCTGGTTTGCTCCACAATAAAATTTGACCAAAACAAGGAATAGGTAATTGTTCAGAATATTTTTATGAACACTTTTATGTGATTTTCAAGTTGCCCGGAGAAAGCTGCCGTTTTAGTTCTGTGGCGCTCGGTCTATATGTAATTGTTCAGTCTATTGGTGGATCTAAGTCTTTTCTGCCTTTATATGCACTAAAATTATTGTCCTTTTTAGTCTAATTTTCAGTCTAATTGTATCCTTAGTTTCAGTCTATTTTCAACATTTGTAATTTCATAGATGATGTTAAGTTAATTTAATTTAGTTTGGATGTGTTTGTTTTGCTTCAGGTTTACTTTGATACAATCAATGATCTTGCAAATATAACAGAAAAAAGTGAAGATAAAGCTAAACTGCTAGAGCAAGCCAACTTGGCTGGAGATCCATGTCTTGGTAGGTTATGAAGGCATAATGTCAAGTCATGTTCAATGTTTATACTATTCTATGATGTGTGCATGAAGCACATGCATTAGCTGCTCTCTTTTCTCAGAGTCATTCCAGGCTGGTGATGCCAATCCAAAGGGATTGGCGGGAGTATGTCCCCCAATTGGAGGGATCACACCTTATGTAAATAACTAACTTCTGGTTTACACATTTTCAAAAGTTTATAATTTGTAATTTACTTTTATGTATCAAACAAAATGAAACTTACTACAATATTTACAAAAATAAGAGCAATGTTTTGCTGCATTTTTGTAATTTTTGGGTATTTAGAAGTTCCATGTTATCTTTCGCCCTCGTTCCATTTCACCCCGCTCTCCCACATTCATTGTATTCTACATTTGAACATTTCTACTTTAATGAGAATTTATTTAACAATTAAATCTGAAACTTTTATTTTCAACATTAGCCCTTGATGATCAATGGTCTGATGAATCTCAGCAACTTCAAGATTCAGTATGTGAACTAGCATTATTACGAAAATCTTCACATGAATTCATTGCACAATTACAAAATGAAATGGCAGCTAAGCAACTGGAGCTAATTGTAAGTAGGCATATATAATATATAGATCCATCCAAGTGACATCCACATTCTCCACACCAAGATATATAGGCCTAGCCTACATACGTGACAACAGAAAAATTAATTTGTCTGTGTACTTACTAGAATACATTATGTTTGTTTTAACAATGTCCAATTTCTATGCACAGATTTCACAGACCAGCTAATTGCCTTATTTAATATACAACCTCCAAAACAAGGAAAAATTGCCATTTGTTTTCTTAAATTATTTTACTACTGTTCGCTATTGTAAAAGCTCTAAACATAGCTTGAAATTTCAATGAATTTTTGTATAGAAAGTGGCTGTTTTGGTCCTTTGTGTCAACCATTATGGAATGCACATGGTCACAATGTGTTTCCTCGAAGTCTGTTAATTGGATCAGAAGTCTATGTATGTCATATAGTACATACCCCCCTCTAACAGATGGATGATCTAGGATATACTAGCAATCTTGTAACAAGAAAACACAGTCATTTTGCTGAACAGCCTCTTTCGCTTCCCCAATTTATTAACCAAATTGATATATTTTCAGCTAGTTGTCTAATGTTCATTAAAAAGTTGACAAGATAAAGATTCATAAACCCGCTCCGTCATCGTATTTGTTTCAGATTGATGATTAATGCTTGATTGAAAATTTTTATTTGAGATTATATAGTGAAATTGAAATGTGGGGATTATACCGGTATATAACTTTTATTATGGTATTTGTTCTTTCAGAGGCTTACAGGGCAAAAACTGAATGCATATGTTGAAGCAGGTAGGTCCAGGTCTATCGATTCATTGTTGTTTTTTAGCTGTTCAAGGGGATTTTTAGCTGTTCAATAGTTCTACAATCTACATAGGCTCGTTTTGGATGCAATTAAAATCTGAAGAAAAATAATATCAGGCACACAATTACTGTCCTCCTATTTTTCAACTCAACTTTTTTCAGCTTCCAAGACATCCTGAATCCTGATAAGCCCATTTTTCTTGCATCCAAACAATAACATTTATATATAATGCAAACCACTCATTTTCAATCATTCTGAAAGTTTGTTAGCCTACCCTTTTTTGGAAATTTATTCATCAGATCAACAAAATCATATTATTGATTATGTTATTGATGTCTGCCCTTGAATTTTGTCAATGTCATCGGCAAGGTAGTAAAAGAGAGAATTTTAAACCTAAAGTCAATGTTAAATTACCCTTAACAAGGCAATTTCTGTTTCAAGATGAGAGATCAATAATCAAATGTCACTTTTGTATTCTGTATCTCTTGGCTCTTATGTTCTATCTCCTTACTTTTGCAGACATGTCCTCATCAGAGGGTTGTAGATCCTCAACTTCATCATTGCCAATACTTGGTACTATTGACGATGCGGTAAGAACAAACACAAACAGTATGAGTGTTGTATAGTCAAACCTGTTATAGCCGTAACTCTTGCGAGGTCTAAATTAGTATTTTATATTGAGTCAACCCTGTCTATAACACTCAATCTCAAGCTGGTTGCTGTATGCAGGTTTCATAGTATCATTGCCGTTGGTACTCTTACTCAGAACACTATCATGGTATAATTGCAGATTGCAAACAGATATGTTTGGATTCTCACACTTTAATGCTTTAGTTATCGGTTCCGAGCAGGTCTAAGCATTCCAATACCTATCCTAGATCTAGATCCAAACACAATATGTTTAATAAGATCCAAATTAGTTTGTGCTCTGTACGAATATCGTCATTAGCAGTGTGGAGAAGGTCAATTTGCCCAATAATGACAATTTGGCAAATGGCAGAATGTATAATTACCATTATGCTGTGTGATCAAAATGAAATTTTTTCGGTCAATATATAAATCAATAGATTGTAACCTAATGCAATCATCCGTAAATATTGATTGGTTTCATTGTTCTTAGATTGGTAGCCCTATATAGATCATAATTTCCGATTGGTCACACTGGTTTCAGTTTATATACTGTATCTGCCAATCAGAGTGACAAGCAGTCAAGAATCTATTGACATTCTTTCTAAGATATCCAATTATCCATCCATACAAAGCAATGCATAGCTGGTTATAAAGTCCACATTTTATAAGCTGAAATCTATCCTTTATACTAGAAATAAGCACCATCTCCTTTTTTTATAGAAATTTCCATCAATTGACGAATGGCAAAAGCTGAAATCTGCCATTAGATCATTAAAATCGCTTAACTCCAATCCAGATGATAAAATATTATTTAATTTGCAACCACCAATCTTACCAACTCAAACAGAATCATCAACAAAAGCAGAACGAAGCAAACGTAATGATGATAATAATGATGATAAAGCTACTGATGCTACTTCAGATCACAAATCGTTCATTCCAGTCCCTATCAAACAGACCAAAGACGATACTACAATCTCATCACCAAATAGATGTTCACTGCGTTTAAAAAGTCCAGTAAAGAGAACACCTATACAGGAATCAAAGGTTAGCAGTACAAAGAGAAGAAACGACATCAAATCATCTCCTTATAATACACCAAGGCGCTCAAAACGTTCAACGCCTTCAAAAAATACTCAAGTTATTTGAAAACAAATTATGCTATTTTTATGATGTGTCAATTGGACAATTTAACAAAACGTATTAATGTTTTAAACAATATTGATTATTTTTAAACGTTTATCTAGTATACAGTATATATACCGTATTATGCTACTTTTATTGTGAATACTTCATTCTAACAATGATATAATGTAAATTCCTAATTATTAGATTTTTAATACTGTATGTTTGCTCATTCTTTTAACAAATGCGTAATGTGCATTTTGATTGCATGCCTATATATAGTATAAACAGAGTACACAACTCCATAGCAATTCTCTATTTGTGGGCGTTTACAATGTACATTGTGTATTGACAAGTTTCTATATAAGGCAACATCCCTTGTACTTTCTGTAATTATTAATATGAATGAAGTGTGAAGAATGCTTTGTGGCAATTATTCATCGTAGGTCATACATAAGTGATGTTTCCATGACTATTTCTGTTATTTTCTGTTAAAGATAGATAATAGAGGACTATTTCAATGAGAATTTGCCCCTCATACGTAAGAAGTTGATCATGTGCGGTCCGTAGACACTAGAAGCAACAACATAATTATTGTTAGACAGGACGAAAAAGAACTCTAAAAGAGGGAAACAAAAATCAACGGATACAATAAAGATAAAAACAGCCACAGAACGCCTTTTATATTGATACAATCCGGAGTTAAGTGTATCTAGATACAAATGTCTTCTTTATTAATCCATTGCTTCAATTGTCTCCATGGAAATCAAAAGCCATGGGAAAAACAAGTTACCATGGTTACAAACTATCGTTTTGAGGTACCTCCGCCAAGCATGATCAAGCATGAAGATCTGAGTTAATAACGGATGGATAAAAACGAATGTGTCTGTTTGAGGTTTAACACGAAGAGAGTATACAACATTGTGTGTGCTTGTCATAATCAAGTAAAGCAATATGTCATTCACAAACGTGCCAGTATTTTTTGATTCCTTTTTGGATAATAATATGCCCGATCATCTGTGGGACCAATCATTCCCACCAAGAAGACATGCGTTAATGAGAGGACAGGACTGGAAATTTGATGACGACAATCCCCGTCATCCAGACAATCTACATAATAGAAACGATAGTAAATTCAAAATATCAGTGCACGTCGGTCGTTACACACCTGAAGAAATGAATTTAAAATTGGAAGGAAATATTTTACATGTATCTGGTAAGCACAATAGTGAGAAAGATAATGGCTTTGAAAGTAGTGAATTTGAGAGAAGTTATACCCTACCAGAAGATATTCAATCTGATTCGATAGTATCTAGAATTGGAAATGATGGTGTTCTTCACATCGAAGCAAGTAGAAGAGCAAAGAAATTTGGATTAGATGGAGAAGATATGCAAGTTATGGATAATAATGAATTCAAAGTCGCAATACCAACAACTGGTTTCAAAGCAGAAAACATCACTGTGAAATTAAATGAAAGAGAATTGAGTGTCCATGCTGAGGAGAAAGAAAAAAGTCAGTTTGGTGGAAACAGTCATTGTAAGCAGATGACAAGGAATTTCTCCTTACCTAGAGATGCTGATGTTCACAATATTAAAACAGAGCTATTGAAGGATGGAACACTCGTTATCACGGCAAGAAGAGATAAAAGTTTCTTACCTAAAGATAAAATTCTCCAAATTAAAAAGATGTGAATGCCTATGCACTACTAGAAGATTTTTACCAGGAATGAATCAGCCAGTGATCATCATTAAGATCATTAATGGCATTATTAGGGAGAAATCAGCTTATCCGGTCGAGATTACCAGATCTACATGTTTCAATTTCAAAAGCAATAAGCTGAAGAAACAACCATTACAATAGATTTAAAATTGTTATCTTGTATAGATTTATATAGAGAGATTTAGTTTATTATGCTATTAGCTCTATACTTACTAATCTTATAGGCTCCTAATAGACGTAAATTGAAACAATTAATTGATAATTAAATTATAAAAGCCGATAACAAAATGTTTCGTTACTTAATAAATCTTAATCTTATAATCTAATCTTGAAATGGAAGAAATGATTTTTTAAGATAAACGATCAATTTCAATATCAACTTTTAATGCGATGACGACATGTTGTGTTATGTGACTGATCAACACTGAGTAACATACAACAAGTAATGAAGTAACATTAAATAATACCCCCATTATGTATGTATGTATGTATGTATTTTTGTCAAATCTGACGCGAGCACACAGGGATGTACATCCACTTACTTGTGCCGCTGTATAATTAATAGCTAAATACAAGTGTTTTAATCTATTTGTTATCATTTGTATAACGAATAATATTATTATTTTTATTGTATTTATTTATTTATTTTTAATGATTTTTTGAGAAGTAGTGTTAAATTAATAAATGAAATTAAATAAAACTGAAGAAGAAGTGTTATTAAAAATTACAATATTGACTCAGGTCTAATTTATTGAGTTCTGGTTTAAAACTTGTGATATTTCTGAAACATCTAGAATGTTCTAGATGTTTCAGGAAAGTTCCTACAAAATCATGAAAGATATAAAAATAAAAGTTAAATCAACTTTAAAATCGATTAAAGTTTTTTGCTTTATACATTTTCATGTAATAGAAATATCACATAGCATTTGTCAATATAAATTAAGGTTCGAACGATGTAGTAAAGTCATGGTTGCGGAGTGCCCAGTGCTATCAAGTCAAGATCGTTCCGAAGCAACTATATAGAGGTAATTAATAGCCCCTTCCTCCTGTCAAGCTGAAAATAGGTACATTAAGCGAGGTAGAATATTGGAGCGTTCTTTCTTGTTTTTTTTGTTGGTTAGTGCATGGGAATCGAGGAGATCGTGTCATTAACAAAAAAAAAAATTGAATAGAGAATCGAGCATAGAAAGGGATCAGAACGAGATGAGTAAAAGTGCTGACACGCCCTGGAACAAAAATGACGCCTCCCATGTTATGTGTCAAGTCGTAGTGTTATCTATTGCTGTCTGATCCATTTCTGTGCATTGGTCAATAATAAGCTATAAGCTATCTGTTGGAGGTTCCTAATAGTGACTAATGTGTTATTAATTAAGGAGTAATGATACATTTTGGCTTGACTGTAATGTAAAATCTGCAGATGAATCTGATGAGTAAAGACACATAAAGACACATTTGAAATTATCATATAAATTATATTTTGTCGCAATTTATAAAATGAAGAATTAAGTGAGCTAGTGACTGTTCCCAAAGAGCATCAACACTTAGAAGATTTCATTACTATACAGTAACTACATTCTTTAGAACCAGACTGCTGGATTCAACTATACAGAGCAAGTCAATCCAGATGATAGATATTCTGCTCTCTTAGTCAAGATGATCCATTCTTAAAACCAAACCGATAGAATTATCATGACGTAATATAGAAAACCTGAAATTTGAAGAAAAATCAATGTTAACTTTAAATGTTACAGTAACAATATAAGCTAATGAAGGATGATCCCAACTGACGATCTCAGTGAATATACATGTAGAAGAAAGTCTGCAGATTAAAACTCATTGATATTCAAGTGATATTAGTAGGTATGTAACATATACTTGTGAGTAAAAAATGTTTACATAATACATCATGAAGCATAACGCTGTGTATATACGATATTGTATCATCGATATTGTATAATACAGGCTACGGCTTGTTACATCTATATAATTGACATAACTACCTGAGACTTTTAAAAAATATATATACACTAGTCGGTTTAGTACTCTGCTTCAAAATTAACCGTATTTTCTCACTTGCATAACATATTTTATGCAATTGAAAGCGAAAGGCGAGAATAGATGATGAAGAATAGGGGGGTAGTATTGAGAAAGTTTCTAATTTACCCCTCCCCCATAATATTGGAATGTCTTGCTCATTCATTGTCTTGAGCATTCATTAAGACATGTAATTTAATATATGATGCCTTATACATTATATAAGTATTATATTACAGACTCTATGGAGATCAATGACCATGGCAATGCCCGTTATAAACAGGTGAACGTTAGATAAGGGTTCATTCTACAGAAAGGTAGAAATACCTTTACGTAGAATCAACCCTAATCTAATGACCGTGCAGTAACCCTTTTGTGAAACAAAACAATTTTTTTACTATTTTTAAACGAATTTAACATAAAAGCTTTGACTGATTAGATCAATTTTCTCCTATAAATCTTCACGTCTTCATTATATTTTGCCTTTCTTCGAATCACAGATCCAGAGTTCTACTTTCGAAACACTTTCGATTCTTTCGAACGCTTTGATTTTGATCTGTCTCGTTTCTCATTTCTGCTGTGTCGAAAGTTTTGCCAATTTTGTAGGACATTTTTGTATCGGAATAGCCCCAATAACCAAACAAATGACGTAAAGAAGAAGAATGCCTTGAATTATAATGCTGTACTCTGGAATATATATCATCAACGATGTATTGTTAACAATGCAATTCTTTATTTGCAATTATTTAGAAATTCTGGGTGTTTTTTCTCTCATGATGTCCAAGTTGTTTTGGCTTGCGTGATCCAAACACGGGAGTTAGCCAATCAAATCACTAGAACAGTATTCGAAAATCTCTCGAGTTTTACAATGAAAAATAAATGGTCACTCACTTTGCAGCCGATGGAAGGATCCAACAGTCACCAGCTTGGAGACATTTCGATTGGTTGTTCATTGTCACTTTTGCTTCACCTTCCTAGAATAACAAAGAAGAACCGACTGCAAACAAACCCATTGGAAGCTGTTGTATGACCATGGTGACATAATAGTCATTATCATATCAATCAATACAATAATTAAAAACCAGATTTTAATACAACAGAAAAGGGACACGATCGGATCAAAGGGATCTTCAGAGCATTTGTTGAAATCCAACCTAAAATCAATGGTACAGTATTTGGGAGGTCGAGATATCATGACAAAAGTACTTAGGGGCCGTCCATAAAGTACGTACTCAGACTTACATCTTCCGATATTTGACACTTCCCTCTCTCCTGTACGCAGCTGTACGCTTTTGGGTCACCCCTCCTTCTGCAGTTTTTACACTTTTTTTCTGCTACTGTTGTTTTTAATAATTGAGAGGTACTTAAGTTCGACTTCATTATACTGAGTAGCGACAAATAAAACACACGATGATATTTTCGGCAATATTTCATTATCAATACCTGCTGGACAATAAATATCAAAATATCTGTGACCATTCTGATATAACATTTTACTTTCCATGCTTTGTTTCATAGTTTTCTTTGTATAACAGTGATTATTATTTCATTTTTGTTTTGTATTGTATCCGTAATTAGTACCGCCGTAGACCGTCTCTACTGTTTTTATTCAACTTGTATTCTTTGAGTCAATCGCCATAATTATTATGTGAGCGTATATAAATATGTGAATAATTTTTAAATAACGTATATTAGTAGTTATTTCAAGTCAACAAAGAAATAGGTTGAAAAAAAACTTACTAATTGCCAAAGCCACGTTTCTCCTTTGTTAGTATATTCATATTCTCCACCACCACAAACATGTACCTACAGACATTCAGAAACATTGTCAGTATAAGGCTATAAGGGCCTATTAGCTGATGTACATTATGTCAATGTTTCTAATGCTACACACAACAACAACAAATGATCTAAATAAGGGTATACTTTATAATTAATTAAAAATATTCAAGAATTTAAATATAGATAAAAATGGCATTGATGAATTTTTTCAATTTATGAATTTTCACAACTAGTCCAATTCACTTTGATATAGATATTATGGCAGTTGCTATTGTAGTATTGAGACATATTTTTGTTCTTTGGGCAGTAGACCTACTGACGATAACTAGTTGCGAAAATTAATTAAAATCAAACTTGTACCTATATATAGTGACATAGGAAAATCACAGAAAGCTATATTAGATGCATGTTTTCCCCTCGATTATTTACTTTGCTAACTATTAATGTATTTTACTTGCATCATATGTAGCTGTATATCATCTCATTCTAGGAATGATATACAACACGGTTAACACTAAGGTAAATGTTCGATAGTCATTGCAAACATGAGGTTTTTATTGGAACTTCATGTTCCCAGATTCCTTAAAAGGGTACCACATATTAACCTATTTCATCTTATTTAAACATTTAAACAATGCATTTAAACATTTTAAAGAACATTTCATTTTAAAGAACTATTATCTTATAAGTCAGGAAATATGTGACTATGCTAGGAATTGAGTATTTCCTAGCTGAGCATTGACCACACTATTCATGATTATATTAATAGAAGCAAGTTTTCCAATTAAACAAAAGTTCCATCAACTGCTAGTTATATAGAAGATAGGTATCTAATCGGTGGATGGCTACAGCTACATGTGGTATTTGAATTCCAATTTAGTACTGATTGTTAAGGAAAACTATACACAATATATATCTGTATTTGCAATAGCAATATATAAGTAGCATCAATACAGTACATCAATGTGCAGTTCCCCATAGCATTGATATAGATTAACAACTATGCATAAGTACAGTTCTATGATGCCATAAAAACACACACACCTTGAATTCTCTTGCATCATGAAATATGATTTCTCCCGTTGGACAAATTTGACTTTTACGTTCCTCTATCCACTACAAACAAATAAACGGTTACATCATAAAATTGTGCAAATGATTTGAATCCTATGTTCTGTTGTTGATCACGATAGATATTACTGAGATGATAATTCTACTGTGTTATAAAATTAAATAAAAGCAACAAAATGTTTCATATTTCCAATGGGAGTTACTTACATTTTATCCATATCATCATATAATTATCATAAGACAAGTGTTATCTTACGAGGCAGACATAGTTATACTAACTACCTAGCCACTACAGTCAAAGCTGTTATAGCGGTCACCTCTGTACAACAATAAAATAGTAATAAAATAGTATTTTCTATTGAGTCAACCCTATGTACAAATGTCACTTGTATATAATGGTCAATTTATCTTCCTCTCATAGCAGGCTGCAATATAGAGGTTTCACTGCAGCCTCAAGCAAAAAGAAGAAACAGTTCATGAACCTTCAATTGCTTCATTTTTGTGAGCTATTCATGCAAGGTTGAAGAAAAACATGCCAGTTCATCTAGGTTAATCAATATCATTGAATAGAGGAATTGCCGTGATGCGATAATTTGAAAGGGAATCCCGTCTTATAAGGAATTTCATTCAAAATCATGGATTGAGTTCATGGACTTTTTGTGAAAGCTTCATTAACCAGTTCATTAATTGTGTGTTCATGGACCTAGATTGACAAACTTTTCCCAGACAGTTCATGAACTGTTCATCAAGTTTTTCGCAGAGATGACACCAATCAATTGCCCCTTACAAACGAAGGTTAGAAAGTAGAATAACAACTCTTCTTATTTCTCATTTCATTTATGGCTCTTTATTGCTATTTCAACTTTGACTTTTCGGGCCGACGTTGAATGAAACAATAGAAAAGTGTTGTAATAAGTAAGTAGCAATGTTATTCTAAATTTGATGTTTTCAAGAGGCAACTGACCTGCCACAGCCATGATTTCAAATAAAATGTCAGTCCGTCATGTGACTGCAAGTTCTCTATAATGGCTGAGACTAATGTGAGCTGTGTGCATATGTGCATGTACTGACACATTCAATTGTATAGTGAATTACTACCTGGGTAATTATCTGACTGCTTGTGTTCTGAATCTAAAAGATGGATAGCATTTTTAATACGCACAAGTGACTGCTATTTTACTGAAAGTACTGGAAAAATCAGAGTTTGAATGGAAATTAGATCAACCACAGTAGCTTCAATATCAATGTCTTTCAGATTTTGCTCAATTCTGAAAAAAGTTGATCAAAATTTTTGGGAGGGATTAGGCCTGGGTTATATGGACGCACCGAACTCAATTGATTCATTCATTCGAATTAAATCTCATGATAGCGCGCTTCGTATAACATCATTCGGTTCATCAACATTCCTCAAAAAACATTAAATGCGTCAAGCTAGCTCAGCACGTCAAGGCTTGACGTGCGGAGCTCTTCTCCATGAATTAAATTCATCGCCGCGTTATACGAGCGAGCTATCATCGCACCGAACTAAATACATTCGACTCACGGTGCCGTGACTGAGCTCCTATATCAACCTTATATGGCAATAAACCGGGGGATGTGCAAATCATAAATTATTTTAAAGGATGTTTCCATGGCAATACGATAGAAAGAACATCGCTTTTGGGATGTTGTTATGGTGACTTGTTTATATGATTGAAAGATGGCTGACATTGAAGCTGATGTTTTCCAAAATCATGATTTAAAACATTTTAAAAACGTTTTATTTTAGTCAATCACAATGCATCAGCACTAGAATTGGGGTCGCTTTTATCATAATATGTTATTATAATGAAAATTTGCATTTAATTTGCTCTGAGTACTATGCCTTGATGGAACAAAAACTGTCTCCAATAAAAATGCTTGAAAACCTGTGAGATTAATAGTTCATACAAGTTTCAAACTATAGATAGGCAAAATAGAGCGGAAAAATCGCTGAAAATGAAAAATAATGCAAACAAAACACTCTGGTTTCAAACCATGCGGTATAATTCCAAGAAAACTACTTCCTATCACGTGACATTTTGGCCAGTTTTTAAAGATCGTCGACATTCGGTTCGTCTGTATAACCCCAAATGCGAATTTAATGCAATTCGGTGTCGCACCTAATTCGAATTGAGTTCGGTGCGTCCATATAACCCAGGCCTTATTTACGTGTGAGGGAAAGTCTTTCAACAAGAAATTCAATCACCAATTTGTCAATCTTTTTCATTAAAATATGTAGACAAACGAATAAGTTTGTAACGTAATTCAATAATCATATAATGTATCATTGCTTACTTTGTTGAAATTTATTGGTTTCATAACTTCTGTTTCACAATCAATTTTCACTGGTGGATTAGTAGGAATTGTCCCTGTAACGTTTATAGAATAACTATTTTCATTATCGATAAATCATCATCAGCTATTGAATATGAACAGTGTATGAAAATATCAAGAGAGTCATGGGAACATCAGACTTACAAACTGTTTCTAACATCGGTGGGTGATGAGCCTAAAGTGTCAATTTTCCATTGTTATTTATGCCAATCAATAAAGGAACATGCATAATCCAAAAATAGAAATGCAGAGCTGTGGAAAATACATTATGCTTAAGATCTGTATAATACATGAGATATCATCTGGAGAAAATTTATCAAAATGTCAAAGATTACCCTTGAATCCATGTGAAGTATAAAAAAACTCATAAAAAATGGAAAATAACTTTTTACTTCAACTTGTTTTTTTAATTGACTTAATTACTTTGCCAAGTATTTTCGATAAACAGATAAGTATTTTTTCAGAATTGAGCATTTGAAAAAATGAAAATTTCAAATCTTGATAAACAGAGAATGAAAGTTAAGTGACGCCATAATGTAAAAATTTATATCACGACGAGTGAGCGCGATAAAATCGCAACATTTATCGACCATTCTTCAATAACAAAAACACAACTGAATAACCATTAAATATTTTGTTCTTACAAATGAATGCTCGCTAGTTGTGGTGATCTTATCATACTCACTCGTTGTGATAAAATTTTTTACAGTATGACGTCATTTGATTTTTATTCTTCGTTTTACGAATTTAACATTAAAAAATTGACTGATAAGATCCATTTTCTCCTATAAATCTTCACATCTTCGTCATATTTTGCCTTTCTTCAAATCACAGATCCAGAGTTCTACATTCGAAACACTTTCGATTCTTTCGAATGCTATGATTATGATCTGTCTCTTTTCTCATTTCTGATGTGTCGCAAGTTTTGCCGGTTTTGTAGGGCATTTTTGTCTCTGGATAGCCACCATAACCAAACAAATGACGCAAAGAATACAGTCAAACCTGTTATAACGGTCACCTCTATACAGCGGCCACCTGACTATAGTGGTCACTCTTTCAATGTCTAAAATAGTATTTTCTATTGAATCAAACCTGTATATAAAGGCCACCTGTCTATAGTGGTCAATTTATCTACTTCTCTTGGCTGGCCGTTATATACAGGTTTCACTGTAGAATGCCTGGAATTATAATACTGTACTCTGAAATATATATCATCAACGATTTTGTTTGCAATTATTTAGAAATTTAGCAATTGTTTTGTGATCCAAACAAGGGAGTTAGCCAATCAAATCACTAGAACAGCATTCGAAAATCTCTTGAGTTTTGCAATGTATATTATAATACGTAGGTATGGTATACCTGGTATTGGTTTCCCTGTCTTGCACTGTTCTGATGCATTGAATCTGTCGATTAAGACAAAGAATAGAGCAACAATAGGCCCTACGTTGATAAGTATACATAAAAAAATGATTGGCTAAGGGCATTGCCGTTTTAATGTCAATTGCATGCAAAAGCTGCTGAAAACAAATGGATTACGGAAAGGACTAGCACTTATGATTGGCCGGAAGACGCATTATATATCGGATTATCAAAATGTGATGATATCTTTTCTCATTCAGATCTGTAGGCCTATCAAACAGGGTTTCACAAAAGGTTTAGCATTCTGGAATTAATCGTTATTTTATAAATGTTTTTGTTGAAATGTGGTCTATAAATCATTGAAGTATCGATTTTTTGCAGAATTCGATCTAGCCTTCTGTAATCTAGGATTTCAGGATTCGCATTTTTGTCTGATCCGTAGTGGAAATAAGAATCAAATGCATGGCATTAAGATTAATAGTAGTTTATACTTGAAATTGAATTGTAAAGAAAATCCCAAAACATGGATAATTACCCGTGGCACGCTTTTCACAAATAAAAAGTTTATGCAAACGTGAATAAATGATTCAATTTATGTTCATGAATTTCGAATACAGTTTTCATGAACTCTTAAATATTTCATGATACTACTAAAAAGCCGCAAAAACTTACGATTGATAAGTATGTGTTATAGAATAGAAATATTGTTTGAGCTTTGAGTGTTGATGTATTGCTATTTTAAGTTGAATAGTGTTTATTACGTTTATTGTGCTGTCTCCTCCATGTTGCCGACCCTATATAAGAATCTTACATGATATATATTCCACATCTGAAATAATGTACTGTATAAAATATCGTTGTGTACTTTTTTGATTTGTCAGATAGTTGCAATGAAGTATTTTGTTGCTTACCATCGATGGGAAATAACAACTTATGTCCTGCTCTTGGGGGGGGGAAATAGTCGATTTAATTTACGTCACGTGACCAGCAATCAACCAATCACAAACATGGTTATAAACCAGGAAAATACAAACAGAAGATATTGTGAACCTGCATAATTGTTATTTAGTTTTTAACTACTTCCTGCAATCAGATAGTTTGCCTGATTCCCATATTTTGTGCAAGGCTACACAAATGTACTTACTTCTTGATTACAGGTGGTAGGTCTTTAACTAAATCATCACAATGAAACCATGATTCATATAGCACAGTAGAATTATCATCACAGTAATATCTATTGTGATCAACAACAGAACATAAGATTCAAATCATTACTGAGTTTATATCAATGATTGTGTTACTTTGGGATCTACAACAAATCTAGAGCCAGCCTAGCTTACAGTTATTCTTGTTTATAAAGGTAGTACTTTATTCTACCTCTTTTGGAATCCAAATCAGCATCCATGAAAAGAAACTACTTTAGTAAAAAACATTCAGTCAATATCTGGATACTAGCTAAAAGAATCAAATACAGTAAAACCTGTTATAACGGTCACCTCTATATAGAGGCATCTATCTATAGTGGTCACTCTTTCAATCAGTTTTCGTTATCATCATTCCAATTTAATTTAGCTTGTGTTTTTGGTTCTGAGATTTCAAGACATTTGAGCACTTTCACGGTTGATTGCCCCTACACCGCTTCGCTCTGTCTGAATGGCGGCGGCTTTGATATTTTATGGAGAAGTCGATTTTTTACTTTTACGCGGAATTCAGTTGAAGTTTTAAAATTAAATATAGCCTATGTTGCTCTGACAATGAAAGAGAGCTTCCGAATGATGTATGATGCATAAGGTCATATTTATAAAGTAGTAGAGATGTTACCTATTGCGGAGAAAGTAATTCAGTTCCCACCTCATTGCCCAGCGTATCAGCACTTACACATACTGTATTAGCAGCATCTTCGTACATTTTATATCGCTATAGTATCATGTTTATCATAATAATTCTTAACATATAAAAAAGAGTTGCTCAAAAAATATGTACCCTAAAAACTCTTTGAATTCTCCATTAAAATGTATGAAAGTAGTATCATTCGAATCCCTGTGCTTTGATCTGTGTTTTTATATCCCTTTCGTTTTTTACTCTTCGTATCGAAACAAAATGTCTATTTTCATTTTGCGGTCTTTGTGGCATCATATCATCACTGCTATTGTTCGCGATCGCGAGGGATCTCTCCATGAATCTTCCCAATTCGCCTTGAACCAAGTAATGCGGGTAACTCATTGCTAGCATACTATATCCAGTGTTATATATTCAATGCGGCATATGATGCTGAATCATATCATGAAGGAAATATTGACGTATGTTGGAGACCAGATTTGGGATCCATATTGGAGTGCTGGAGCCGATTATTCAATTATATCATGACTGTGCGTATTATTAGGAGACACAATAATTAGCTTACTCATGGCCATACTGATTAGATATGTTGGCATATTACCTTAAACCATCAGTTTCATTTTCAAGTCTTTCTCTTTCGATTACCTAGATTATCAATTGAAATAATTCCAAATATGTCAAATATTTAACAAATGTACTCTTCACATTTGACAATTAAGCAAAAATTGTAATAATGTGGTATGTGGTTAACCATCCCACTGTTGCCAGGGTAGTAAACTACAACCCTGCGAAAAACCGTTCAGGATTTTTTGAACAGTTCATGAACGTTACATGGCCCCAAATTTTCATGAACTGTTCACGAACTGCCTGTGAGTGCTCATGAAAATTAGGGCCATTAAACGTTCATGATTTCCTGAACTGTTTTTCGCAGGGGCAATGCTAAGATACCCCAGTTCGATGGGAAACCCTCAATGACTTCCAATTGGTTTCCTTTTTATATCCTCAGGTATGTGGATCGGATCAGATTGGACTCATTTAATTTAATTACAATTGGAGTAATTTCAATGACATCTTTTTTTATGTTTTTCTATGATTTCAGCTATCTAGCATTTTGCTTTTTCCTTTCGAATTTTCCTGACCTCCGCAAAGCAGATCTACAGGTTTACATATTTTGTTGAACCCTGATCATGGATGAAAAATGATTTTTGATCCAAATTTAAAAATAAAGTTAGTCTGAGATCAATCTCTTTGCAGATTTCTGTGCAAAAGCACCCGAAAAAATTTCTTATTAATAATACTAATATTTGAGAAAAATAATGATGAAAACAAAAGACCAATTTCTATTTAAAAATCAGATCTACAGTTGAATTAGGCAATAACGGTATGCTGGGGAGACAGACCATTTTATCGGTTTTGGCAGAATCCGTTGTTAGCAGTAAATATTTAGTAAAGTGTTTCCATATTATTACTCAGTATTGGGATTTTTTGGCTCACTGTCATTGACAGAATACCATTAAAGCCAGTACCGTTATTGCCAGATTCTACATTGATTTAAAAAGTTGAGGCCTTTTGGAATGCAAAAAGTTTGTCTGATCATGCTGTTCGGATGAAAACACATGATTAAAGCGATATTATAGTGGTTTTTGTATAGTCTTGAATTTGTATTGATTAGCCTCGTTTTCATGTAATTAGATATAATATAATTAGCTTTGTATGACGTGGTTTAGTTTGTATTTAAATACCGTAGCTTGTTTTGAAATTTATAAGATTATAAGTTAGTGTATTATTGGAAGGCGTTCTAATTCTAATATTCAGCTCTATGAAACAAACCCTAATAAATTGTACCTTATTGCATTCAATATACCAGTGTATCTTTTTGCTAATTGATTAATAGAACCAACACGGCCATTAATCAACATAATACAGTCCTCATTTCAGCCAGAACAATGCCGTAATCCTTATCCAACTAATTTATCTAAATTTGAATGAGCATTGAAGCAAAGACAAGTTGGTCAGTTGGTGAGCTTGCATTCAGATGCATGTATGGTTAATTGACAGGTGTTACGCCCACAGGGTTTGCACAATAATGACTTTTGCAGTGATTTATAAATCTGGCATGTCTGAATACATAAGATTATCAATTAATATTATATTATAATACCAATTAGGCCAGTTATCAAGTATCATACCAAGCCAACAGTATCTGCTTGTCTTTGAGGAGAATGAGGAATTCTATTTGGAAGTACAAACACCTGAAAAAGCAAAATATTAGGCCTTGTTATGTTACGTTATGTTATGTTTATACGGGAGATGGTAAGCACTGATATGCTTCTCTTCACAGCAGTGATATAAGTAGGCCTACATGGTACAAATCTATATGAAATAGAGGTTTGTAATAGTTTATAGGGAAAATTGAAGCACTGAAGTACTGTAGCCTTGATAGAATTTTGAGATTGTGCAGTATTTAGTTATAATATGGTTTATGATAGCACGTCTTTCTGGTACAGTTGGATTTCAGTGTGTTGAAGAGTTGCGATTGGGATGTATTGTCATGCAACATTTAAAGTATGTTAATACAACATCTGTATTGTTTAAGAGCTTGCTAAATAGATAGACTGAGCGCCACATATCTAAAATGACATGCTTCTCCGGGCAATTTAAAAATCACAAAAATGTTCATAAAAATACCATAAATACCTCCCCGTTTCTTGTTTTAGTAAAAATTTTTGTGGAGCTCACCAACGATGAATTTATAAATCATTGTACAGTCAGATCCCTCTTAATTCATACATTTTGTGTTTTCGTCATGCTTCTATGGATTTGCAAAATCATGAGAGAACAAAAGAATCAAAGACAGTGAAGCTTACATGCAGCATTTACAAAACAAAACGATAAGAAGGCCTTGACCGTGAAACATGAAATACTAATTGCATTTTTGAAGGGTTCACAATAAAATTTAATTAAAACAAATAAAAAACTTTTTGCTTAATAAGTTTGTAAGAAAGACAAGCGATAAAAAAGGCGTAATTTTGCGACGTTTCGTCATTATACTTAATATGACATTTTCAAGCGATTATGAATTAAAAAGGATGGATATTTAAAATACATGAGTATTTACATGTTTACTTACTCAAATTTAACAGTATAGTGTGATAATAATTCAACAAAGAATAGACTACATAATACAATAAAAAGGTGTAATGACGTTAGACAATACAGTTATGGTGAGAACAATTTAGATTTGATTGAATCAGATTGCATATTTGAGCGTCGCTTTGATCCGCCTGATTGCGAGCATCTCATGAATCTCACCTTTCAGAGATCAAATTTCGGCTAATTCACTGAAAAGGCAGTTGGCTGAAGTAAGTGCAAAAATCGGACAATCAATTAAGCCGGTATTTACAAGTAAAAATTGATTGATGAATTGCGGACATGTGAGCCTAAGCCGGCTGTATTGTCTCGTCAATGTGTTGTTTATTGTTTTGAATGTGATTCATGTGAAGTGAATTATGTTGGGTTCATTTCCCAACATTTACATCAACGTATTGCCGGACATTGCAGCTCTGCTGTTGGTTTGCATTTCCGCAACGTTCATCAACAAAACGTGAAAGACAAACACCACACTTTTAGGGTTTTACGGAAATGTAAAAATAAATTTGATGGTTTGATTCATGAGATGCTCGCAATCAGGCGGATCAAACCGACGCTCAATACGCAATCTGATTCAATCAAATCTAAATTGTTCTCCGCATAACTGTATTGTCTAACGTCATTAACACCTTTTTATTGTATTATGTAGTCTATTCTTTGTTGAATTATTATCACACTATACTGTAAAATTTTAGTAAGTAAACATATAAATATTCATGTATTTTCAATATCCATCCTTTTAATTCAAAATCTCTTGAATATGTCATATTAAGTATAATGACGAAACGTCGCAAAATTACGCCTTTTTTACGCTTGTCTTTCTTACTAAATTAAAACAAAAATAGAAAATTGTTCAGCATATTTTTATGAACACTTTTACGTGATTTTCAAGTTGCAACCTGCCGTTTTATTTATGTGGTGCTCGGTCTAAGAGGGCAGTTGATCTTGATCAAGAAACTTCATTCCAAGTAAAACACTGTCCTTCACGCACAAGCACACCTGACTTAAATTGCTGACAAAAATTCAACTTTTACGTGGAAAAGAGATTTTACATACCTACATACATTTTTATAATTTTGCCTTGACCAATAATAGGCCTATAGTTAGTAGACATCGTTAGTATATACTAATAGCCTATACTGTACCAATTTTCTACATAATGCCCTCTTGCTACTCAATCTAACATTGTTTCGATGCTTTGCAATTATGTGAATATTGCAAAATATTTACTTTTAATGTACATGGAATTATCTAGCTTGAGAGAATAATAGTGAGAAGAAATGAGTGCCAACTGTTATAGAATTTTCGAGATCAATCTTGCATATACATCAAAACTAGTTTATTGGCTGACAATTTATTGAGCCTCAACTTTAGTTGAGACTTATTATTTTCGGCAAAGCAAACTATTGCTCAGACGCTTAGTTCGTTGATCCGATGTTTAAAAGATCGCATTTTACAGGCTATGGTTCAAATCCACCATTTGATCTACCTTAATTTTATGATTTGATAATATTTCTTTATTTCTTTATTCGTTATTTGATATTTATTTAGGAATTTATTTGATTATCGGAATTGTTTATATTGTTGAGAATCTTTTAAATCGATTACATGTTATTATTATTATTGCTATTTTAAAAATTATGTACGATAAATTATTACTATAGTGATTTACCTCTCCTTCCTTGATTTGGACATCTTTTGGCACACCTTTTTCTATTATTTTTAAGCACATGTTACCTTGGACCATGTAGAAAAACTAAAGATGAAGACAAAATCAAAATTCAAGGAAATTAGATTGTTAACTGGAAGGCTTCTTATTGACATAGGCTAACTGTGATAAAGGTTGATCAATTACAGATGAAATGATCAATTGACCATGGACCACAACAATCACAGTAGGAGGAGAAGTTGTTTATCCTACCCCCAAGCTCTCATATGCCATGCCAGTAAGAGCTAGCACAATCAAGCTAGGATTTATGCATAGCATAGTGTAGGCTAATAGTTATATTTAAACAGTTTTCTTGATAGATACCTCTTCCCCTGCTTCTATGTGGTAATCTTTTCTGATATTTGGTCCCCCAACAAACATGATTTTAAGTTGGTTGTCGTACCTACAAATCAAGTAATATATCCCATGTCAATTCAAATACAGTTTTTCATTATAGACCTAATATCAAAACAATGTCAATAAAATGCCACAAAAACAATCTTCTTCGATTTGTGATTCAAAGTAAATTTGAAAGTAAGTGGCGAGCAGTAGGCCTAATTGGTGGAAAGAAGAACATTGATTCAAATAATGGTTCGACGATTCGAGCTATTGTAAAAATATTTATTATGTTATGTTTGATAATTTAAGACCAATATTGAACGATACGCGTGATAATTTACGGCAATATTGAACAATGCGCTTGATCATACATGCACGGAGAATGACTGGTTGAAAACATATAGGATGTCTCAATTATTTCAGAGTAGGCCTATTCCAGAAATTCAGAGTCACAGTAAAACTCAGTTAATCACAGTTTCATTCATACATAGCTGTATGTCACTGTATTGAGCACTTTCCTAAATGGTTTGCATATTGTTCTAGCCAAAGTGAGGACTGTATTATGTTGAGTAACACCAAATTGGTTGCATTGGCAAATTAGCAAATCGGTCTTGAATGCAATCAAGTCCAATTTATTAGGGATCGGCTCATAAAGCTGGCAAGCTTTAAATGCCTTCCATCAACACACCAACTATATAAATTATAAGACAAACTATTTAAATGCAAATTAAATTATGTGGGTGGTGACAGTCATTTGACCTAGATGTTCAATTTCAAAGCGTGGTCCATATTGATGTTTCAGTATTTGTCTAATGTTCATATGCCAATTAAATTACACAGAATAAACATTTGAATTGTGCATACCTAACCATAAAGATAATTGCAAATTTACAAGAAATGTTCAATACAGTCAAACCTGTTATAACGGCCACCCCTATATATAGCGGCAACCCCTATATATAGCGGCCACCTGTCTATAGTGGTCACTTTTGCAATATCTAAAATAGTTGTTTCTATTGATAAAGCCCTGTATATAAAGGCCACCTTCATATAGTGGTCAATTTGTCTACCCATCATCTGTGCAAGCGCTTCAATCAGACAATGTTGAAATTAAATCATTATTTGCTATAAATCTGTAAGGTTCTTACGGGGTCGGCATGGAGGAGACAGAAAACACGCAGTTAACTTTACGTTAATATATGTAATGCGTCTTACGCGACAGTCAACAAGCAAGAGGGCGAAACAACAGGCATTCAAAATACATATAACAGTTACTAATCACATGACAATACGAAGCACCCATCACAACACATTACTAATTATCACATTGCATCTTCATATCAATCTATCACACAAAATCTAACATTTTAGATAAAAACATTAATATTAAATTCAGGTTTAATTTATTATTTGTTATTTTTGTTGAACAACTTGGGAAAAAAATGACATTGAAAAGAAGCTTGAAAAGCAAGGCCAGCCTGTTGACTTATGCTATGCCGGAAACTACCATATAAAGAGGCAACATAAACATCCCATCTCACCGTCAACAGGGCTAGCCCGACTCATATAAACACCCCCTAAGTTAGTAAAAGTAAAAGTTAATAAAAATTGGGATTATTCTTTCAATAATCAACCAAAATTCATTTTTGACCATCACCTCACCATGTAAAGTTAAACAAATCTACAGGGACATTACCCGGACTTCTCCGAAGGGATGTATTCAGTATGCTTTGGCCACTGATGGCTTTTACTACGCAATCTGGCCCACCAATTTATTGTCGAGAAGTTCATTTCCAGCCATGCTTCCAGCCAGCCCACCAGACCTAGGGGGGCTAGACCTAAACAATAAACATAAAACATGCACAACACAACTTACATTACTTTATTGCAAACAGGTGGAACAAAAGAAACTTTATTGTGTTCAATCCACGAATTCATATTAATCGGTTCTCCAACAAAATTACTCATCTTGTGAATTTAATAGTCATATGATTTAAAATATCTTGTACAGTAATAACTAGGTAATAACTCTTTAGGTGATTTTCTCTGCAATGAACGTGTTTTGATTTCTGGAAAAATTTCTGGAACTGGAGGCTGAAAAGCAGAGCGAGAGGGAGAGGCTGATTAAACAGAGGTTTTCTGTGGCAAAAAGTTGGAAATACGAACATATTCTCCTGATTTATCTTCTGTTTTTGGCTCATTTTGTATTTGTAATCATGTCTGAACGAAAAGTCTTGAACGTAAGTATTTTGTATTTTGTATGCTATGCTATGAGGTTGTCAAATTTGCAATGGGAAGGAAAGATTAACAGAGCTGAGGCAATACACTTTAAATGCTAGTAGCCACTAGCCAGTGCCCGTGCCCCAGTCTCTCTTTCTTTAGCAGACTAACAACTGCCACAGTGCCATCAGCCTGAAAACAGTGTCCCCTGTGCGTCTTATCCTTTATTTATCCTTTGTTAATAATTTGAAGTACCTCCGACATGGGGAATGGGCTCTCAAGGCCCCTCTAAATTAATACTTAAATAATACATTTATTACTTTATTTTTTTTTAAATTTATACTTAAAGTTACTGCATTATGTACGTCAACAATAAATAAATTTAAACACATTTGTTTCAGGTCTGTCGCTTGCAACAAGCGTTTTGAATAATTTATCGATGATCATTTTAAAATGTTTACCAAATTTTCCAGTGAATCACCAATGAGTTATTAAGAGTTATTAAAATGTTATTAAGAAAGGGTAAATTAGCCTTGACCCCCCAGTTTTTAGTTATATAAAGACGATCAATGGAAAGTAGGGGAGAGCGGGGTGAATTAGAACAAATTTTCTTAAAAAAATTATTGCTCCAAAGCGACTCAGGCAAAACTCACAATTTTGATATCGAATTGTAGGAAATTGTCTGAAGTTTATAATGCAAAATGTCTGAATAATATCAAATCAAAGTCGAAACAATGTTAAACGAAAGAATGACATTTTTCAAAGTCGGGATTTTACGAAAATGTGGGGTGAAACGGAATGATCGCAAATTTACCACTATTTCATCAAATTTCTTCAAATAAATTGAATGCCTTAACTATTTACTCTTTGAAAATTCATATCAACAATGATAAATTAGATAGATAAGGAAACTTACTTTCAATATCAATTTATTAGATTATTATTTTCCACACGAAAACATGTGTCTTCACAAAACATCATAACATCTTCACATACCAGTAGAATTTTCAAATTTGAGTTATAGTTGAGAGAGTATTCATGAGTAAGGTAAATCATTTAATTGGTGTTTAGTTAGATTTAAGCATTACAGTATGAATAAAACAACATTTAATTCCATGCAGTCCTTCGAAAAAGTCGCTTTCCTTCCGAAGGTGTCAAATTCTAAGAAACCGCTCATTCAAATGTTTTGTTTACATTATAATTCACACTGATTCACAAGGGAAATAATAATTCAAAACAAGACCATACAAACTCATTAATTTTACGTTGAAAATAAAACTACAAAAGGATCAATGGTTCATAGAAATAATACAAGGTTATTTACTAATGAAAAGAGGCAATTGAACCAATTTAATGGATTGAAATGAATGATTTCTTCTTCAAAGCCTTAGGCCTATAATATTTTATTTACTTTACTTATCGAAATGAAACTTTCCACAATGTTTAGAATATATAAGAACAATGTTTTGCTACAAGTTTGTAATTTTCAAGTCTTTGGTAGTTGCTGTTCCGATTCACCCCCGTTCCATTTCACCCCGCTCTCCCCTAGTATCCATGTCTGATTTCTTTAATGATTTCTTCTGGCTTTGCTCATATTTTTACTTTTCCATCAATCATAAATTCAATTCACCTATTGATGTTGAAGATTTATGTAAAAGGATATTATTTGATAAAGATTTCGGTGCTGTACCACTTGAGGAAATAAAAACTAACAAAACAATTAACAAATTGAAAAAATGCTGTCATAGTTCCATATGCTGACGAATGTAGAATTGTGGATGGAAGGCAGTCTGGCCACTAACCAGTCTACAGTATGCTACCAAGTTTTGCAATGCCACACTTCTCAACTAAATTAAAATATGAGGAAACAAACGTTCAACCTGGCCGATCAGATTTGAGCTGTGTTTGGCAACACATTTATGTTCTTATATATAGAATCTTGTGGACGGGCGTATTATGTCACAGTAGGCTTTAACATTCAATTTTTGCAATAATCAATATGGCTATATTTATTATGGTTTAGGTAATCCATTCCATTTTGCATCTCAGCTTTTCAATTTCAATTGTATTTTCAATTTATAGAAATACTATCCTCCGGATTTTGATGTCACGAAACTTCCAAAGCTAAATTTATCTCGTGACAGACAATTTGTCATTCGTATAATGGCTCCCTTTAGTATGAGGTAAGCTAATTAATTTAATACTTAATAATTGATTCGTCCTGATTGATCAACAGGATTTGAGTCAGTTGTGGTTGTTGCAAGGCTTCCTTCTATCAAAACAATTTAGCAGTAGGCTACCTGTTGACAGCAGGCTGTGACAAAGTCCAAGATCCTGGGAACCTGGTTCCTGGGAGGCCAGCACAAGGTTTCCAATCTTATCATGATTATTTTCTTATTCAAAATTTATTATTTTTGCATTTCATATTTTACGTTTTAAAATCCATTTATCTTGCTTCAACGTAAGTCGAATTTCTGAAATTTCAAGATCAATTATTCAAAACTATGAAGCATTATAAATTCAATCTCAGAAGGTTTATAATCGAACAACACAGTTTCCGGAAGGTCAGAACTTTTATGACACCCTGGTTGACAGTTGATTATAAAATGAGGCTGGCACTATCCTGTTTTTACGCCCTCAGAGTAACTATTTGTTAATACCGTAATACTGTTTTCCTCAGGTTCTAAATGCTTATGTCAGAATCAACAATTCAAAACATTTTTTTGACTTAGTTTTATAGCTCAAAAACACCAATGTGCAATTGTACATCTGCCATAACGATTCGCGACTTTGGGAGTTTGAATTTTGACAAACATCGCTTTTATTTATTTGAATTCAATTTGGCTTGAATTTTTAATGCTAATTTTGCTGCTCTTGCCGCCATACTGAACATACAACCACTGGGCTTTGCTTCGGTGATTGATTCTGACACAAACAATCAGACAGATTACTACAGTACCCTATTACCCTACGTACCCTATTCTAAATACATTGGATGTTTCCTTTATGTCTATATCTTGTGAAGTTGTATCAACTGTTTTCCAGAAATTCTGATATTATTTACATTACGTATATAGTACCATATTACTTCCCATATTAAAAATCCAGAAAAAAAAGTTGAAAATGTTTTACAATTCCTGGAGGATAAATCTTGTGTTTGCATTGGCTACAATATTACTTCCGTGGTTTGGAATGATGATTACCATGGTAACCCTACATTTCTGTATCCTACTACCTACTCAGATGCTACAGTAGTTGATCTGTGCCTGCTACCTATTTATTTTCTAAAGTGCTTTCAAATGATTCAATCAATTGACTTGAGGAGCTACATTATTAATACAAGAACAATATTAATTGAAACTTTTAAATACCGTATGTAAGGTTAATTTTACAGATACTGTAAGTAAGATATAAAATATTTTTATTATTACTATTTGATAGATGCAAAACATGTGGTGATTACATTTACAAAGGAAGAAAATTTAATGCTCGCCAGGTATGTCTGATCATATTTTAATGAAAGATAGGTCTAATCAAATAAATCAATTTGAAATTTGGAACTATGTGACCCAGGCTACAGACATGGTCCGATAATATTTTTTCTTCCAGGATTGTAATTTTTGCTTTCGATATTGTTCAAGTGATTACATAATGTAAACGATTTACGCTATTTATTTTAGGAGTTATTGTCATGAAAATATTATAAAAACTGCATCGTCTTCCAAAGTAAAGAATGCAAATCAAATTTTCTTTTGATTACAAAGACTTGAAAGTAGTTTTTCCTTTCCTTTCTTTCTGAATTTGTGGTAGTCTTCCGGGACAATCCCCAATTTTACCAAGCCCTGGAACCTAGCAATATAGCGCTCTCCTACAGGTACAATTCTTTAATATTTATTATATTTCACATCACTGGGAAGTTAACTACTTGAATCTTTAATAAACTACTTATCATAGGGCCTACACAGCAATTTTATTTATTATATTTGCAACAATGTGAAGGATTTAATGACAATACTAAAATGGGGATTTGAAATTTCGTTGTCTGATGGCTGAATTATAATGTTTATTGTATATTTGTTTGCAGGAAACTGTTCAAGATGAAACATATCTTGGTTTAAGGATATTTCGATTTTATATCCGTTGTCCCAAATGCCTTTCCGAGATTACTTTCAAGGTTGGTAAGCAAAGTTTGAAGATTACTCATTTGATCTTAGCTTGATGCCCTCAGTAGAATAACTAATACAACGTAGGATCGGTGTGGTTCTGCTTTAGGCCTACTGTTAGAATGAAACCTGTATGTAAAATCCAACTAAAGGAGGTAGATAAATAAGATAAATATGTATGGATTGTAGGTGACCTTTGTAAACAGGGTTGATTCAATAGAAAATGCTATTGTAGACATTGCAATAGTGACCACTATAGACAGGTGGCAGCTGTATGGAGGTGACCATTATGATAGATTTAACAGTAAGTTTGTTTGATGATCTAACCTAGTAACAGAGCATTATGATACTAGAGTAGGTCTAATAACGTTATATGCCTTTGGTTATTAGAGTACATTTGGTTGTTTTGATTGTGCAATACATAGTGGAATACCGTGTCTATTGCCTATTGGCCTGTATTTCAAACTGCTTCGTCTCTACCGCCATTACATAGTACTCATTTTACAATCAATTCAAATTTCACACTCACAGACATATTTTACAGGAAGAAGCATCCAGCTATGTGACCTAAAAACGTTTCAATAAGCTAAACAGCATTAATCAGTCATCCGATTAAGAAAAAATTAGCCCAGTTTTATTAGAAAATGGTAGATCCAAATATCATTCTGTACAATGGAAAATAGTCATACTCACTAGAGCGTTTGTTATAAAGGTGGCTAAGTTCCACTTGTAGTTTTTTTAATCATTTTCATTATGATCATACAAAGATTTATCTTGACTCTGTAGTGTACAGCACTGCCATTCATATGTTGTTTCAAACATCACCATAGACTGTTTTGCTGCTTGTATTCAGACTGATCCAGAAAATACAGATTATCAAATGGAAGAAGGGGCAACAAGAAATTTCCAAGCAAGAAAACTTGCACAGCAGGAAGACGAAAGAATGAAAAAAGAAAAAGAAGATGATGAATTGAATAACCCTATGAAAGTAGGTTTTGTGTCAAACTTATCTGATATTTATTTCAATGTTATTAACACCCCCCCCCCCCTCCGAGGTTACATAGTATATTAACTGTTTGTGTAAGCTACTTCTTTGAGTGTATCATTGGATTAGCAGTCAAGATAATAAATTTCCTTGCTTTCCATATATATTTATAAACTAGCAATTTAAGACTAGAGATTCTCTTGCGAAAAACAGTATGTACAGTTCATGAACGTTAAATGGCCCCACTGACCTGAACTGTTTTTCGCAGGGGTTGCAAGTAATCGCATGTATGTATTGTGAAATCTCTCATTCTAATAATACTTTATGTGATGTTGCATCCACCAATCCAATTCTGCATAGGTTAGTATTCTCATGGCATAGCAAGGTCTCCAATGTTACAAAAGAAATATTCAGAAAACATAAAACAACAGTTTATAGAAATAGAATACGGATAATACTGATATGTGGAGCTAGATTCTGATAACATTATTCATGTGTTCTTACAACAAGGCAGTACTCAATATTGTTAAATCAACAATAGTAGGGAGTGACCATTCTATACACTATGAGTCAATGATATGGTGGAAAACTTTTGCAACTGAAAAAATATTATGAAACAATTGGTAAAAACTGTACAACATACAACATTTTTAATCACACCAAAATGTAAGGAGAAGGTTGTGAAAAATTGTGCAAACTTTCCATCTCACTAAAATGTTATGAAAAATTTGTGAAATTTAAAAAACTTAAATTTGCACAATGTGTAACATTTATTGATCGAAGGCGATGTGAATATCGGCTGATAATTTTGGAGCATGTAATCATGACATGAATTTTAATGTATTTAAATGTATCAAAAACGCAATTAACCTCTCCTATATCAACGGTACTTAATCAATGTAGTTGTTGCTGCTCAATAAAGCTACGCAAGTGCATACATGACTAATGCAACTCCAACATAAATATATCCTTATATCCCAACATTCTAATTTAGACATAATCATTCTGTGTAAAAATGTTTGGAATGCTGTTTCTTATCATTTTGTCATCTATTTTCCTCTTTTACACTTGATGCTTGTTTCCATATGCGCCTCTGTAGATGTTTTCCTTTTCATTAACCAGGCACTTGAAAATCGTACAAAAGAATCAAAACAGGAGATGGACTTACTTGAAAAATTAGAAGAGTTGAAAGATTTAAATCAAAGGCATGCTAAAGGTAGCACAATCATTTATGTTTAATTTTAAGTGTACTCAGCAAATAAAAAAATATAAGCTGATTATAATAATAATAATAATAATAATAATAATAATAATAATAATAATAATAATAATAATAATAATAATAATAATAATAATATTAATAATAATAATAATAATAATAATAATAATAATAATAATAATAATAATAATAATAATAATAATAATAATAATAATAATAATAATAATAATAATAATAATAATAATAATAATAATAATAATAATAATAATAATAATAATAATAATAATAATAATAATAATAATAATAATAATAATAATAATAATAATAATAACAATAATAATAATAATAATAATAATAATAATAATAATAATAATAATAATAATAATAATAATAATAATAATAATAATAATAATAATAATAATAATAATAATAATAATAATACTAATAATACTAATAATAATACTAATAATAATAATAATAATAATAATAATAATAATAATAATAATAATAATAATAATAATAATAATAATAATAATAATAATAATAATAATAATAATAATAATAATAATAATAATAATAATAATAATAATAATAATAATAATAATAATAATAATAATAATAATAATAATAATAATAATAATAATAATAATAATAATAATAATAATAATAATAATAATAATAATAATAATAATAATAATAATAATAATAATAATAATAATAATAATAATAATAATAATAATAATAATAATAATAATAATAATAATAATAATAATAATAATAATAATAATAATAATAATAATAATAATAAGCGCTGATGGTGTTAAATATGAGAGTAACAGTTGTGCACCGATGAGGAATCAAACTGTGGCCTCTTTCACAAACTATGGGTACTCCCCTGAAAAAAATTTCTTCAGTTCATGAACCTCCTGAACGGTTCATGGGCAGTTCATGAACTTTATGAATTTCCATCAACAGTTGATGAACACTTTATGAGCAGTTATAAAAAGTTCATAAAGTTTACAAATGTTATAAACTAACCTTTATGAGCTGTTTTCACAGGGGCTGTGTCACTTATCCACTTCTTCAATTTGCTGGCGGCTTATAATAATTTTTGATCTGATAATTTTGATTTGGAGGTAACAACACAAACTATACTAATGTCTCAACTCTGAAACTAATATGAAACGCGCCGTTTACTACTATTATTAAAGATCAAATCGTAATCTTATTTTGCTAGTTGATCATGAACAGCTACTGAAAGATAACTATAAATCTGTAGAAGAAGTAATTGCTCAACAGGAAAAAGATGATGAGGCACTTGTGAGGTATTTTTATTATCCGATACAATAGCTTTGCTGGTAATAATTAGTCGATTCTACTAAAATAACTATACCCTTCACCCTTGCTATATACTGTCTTGAATTATCAATTCGGCAGACCTGATTGACTATTCAACGGTATACAACTCAGTTTAGGTTTAATTGTTAAATAGTCTAACTTCGTCTAGCCTATATAACTCAATAAATCTACATGCAGTTTTCAGCAGATTTAGCCTGATGTTGTGGAATGGTATGCGAATTCATTAAAATTAGTATCATCACAAAATGAATGATTTATTGTGGGTTTCTCCTTCACAGCAACCAAAGTTCAATAATCAACCCCTTATAACAGTATTATAAACAACAGAACCTGGCAAAAGGTTCAGCCTTCTAGAATCTTAAAACATTTCTACAATTTCTTCCGAATTTGCTTGTTGAAGTTTGGTATATAATATTATAATTTATAAAAATATCAATTTTTGTTAGAATTTGCTCAGCCTTCTTAAAATATTTTGACCTTTGGCTTTGTTGGACCTTGCAGCCAAGCGGAAGATATGCACTACAGTCAAACATGTTATAGCAGTCACCTCTATACAATGGCCGCCTGTCTTTAGTGGTCACTCTTGCAATGTCTAAAATAGTATTTTCTATTAAATCAAACCTGTATATAAAGGCCACCTGTCTATGGTGGTCAAATTATCTACCTCTCGTAGCTGGCCGTTATATGCAGGTTTCACTGTATGTCTTTTCATAGGTATTTTATACTGCCACTGTATCTGACATTGTCATATGATCCAGAATAACGTAACAACTATTTTCAGTCATCTTTATTGATCTTCCCCAAAATGTCATTTAATAGGTCTATGTAAGAGAAACTGAAGAATTTCTACGATTTTTATTTGATCAAAATATTTTCAAGGTGTAGATAGTGATCATTTGTTTCAACTCAGGGCCTCCTATTGATATCTTCTGTATATTATTCTTAGGGAACTTTTCCAAAATGCAGCTAAGCCAACAATTCGAAGGCTAGAGCAGCATGATAGTGACGAGGAAGAAACTCCATCTGTCTCCAAAGCAATGCTAGGTCAAACAGTAACAGATATATTAACAACTGAGGTAAGCTTGATACTTTGAAAAATGTTAGGACATCTGAAAAACGCTCTATTTGACCTAGAAAGATGGATTGTATTATAGAGATGCCACTGATATATTATTATTATTATTATTATTATTATTATTAGTATTATTATTATTATTATTATTATTATTATTATTATTATTATTATTATTATTATTATTATTATTATTATTATTATTATTATTATTATTATTATTATTATTATTATTATTATTATTATTATTATTATTATTATTATTATTATTATTATTATTATTATTATTATTATTATTATTATTATTATTATTATTATTATTATTATTATTATTATTATTATTATTATTATTATTATTATTATTATTATTATTATTATTATTATTATTATTATTATTATTATTATTATTATTATTATTATTATTATTATTATAATGTAATAATAATAATGATGATATGGTATCTAACAGCAGTTGATATAGTGCTCGATGTCATTTGACAGAGTGTGAATAATAATAATAATGGAGTCAAAGACTACGCATTCATTTTCTGTAACTCAAAGTTTCTCGCTTTATGTCAACATCAGACTTTTCTCACTATTGTCAAATAAGAGTAACTGGTATATATTTTTCATTAATAGTATCTGTCTGATGATCGCATAAAGCGAGAAACTTTAAGTTACAGAAAATGAATGCGTAGTCTTTGACTCCATTATTATTATTATTATTATTATTATTATTATTATTATTAGCATATGATACTATTCTTCAAATTAGACCTAACTACAAAATAATCTAAGTGCAGTATAAGCTTGATCCTCTAAGAAATGTTGGGGCCACTATATCTGACCTTGAGTATTGCCAGGCAGTATTAAAGAAGTGTCACTGATGATATTGTAGTTACTAGCATATAGTGTATGTACTGGACCTTTGACAAAATTACAAAAATAATTGAACAATTGTTACACTCTGAGAACATGTAAAATGTTGAAAGTCTAAAACATGAACAGAACGTCTAAACAAACTTGACCTATTTATGCTCTTTAACATGGATGGCTAATTTCCAAAGCGTTTGTGCCACGCTCTAGATTGTTGATTTGACTGCTACACAGGTCTAATTGTCTTTTAATTCAAAATATATGCTTCCTTTAGTTATTCTATTATTTCAATGCAATTCGGTATTTTGTATTATTTTAATTTTAAATATCGTAAAACTGATTGATTTATTTAGTTTTACTTGTTCAAATTAAGGTAGATTATTATTTTAGAACTACATCAGAAAATCATAATTTTCATACCACAAATATGCTTAACTGTACAAGGTTATGTCAACACAAATGTTTGCATAACTTCCCGACAACGGATTATCTGTATTATTTCGCCAGTGAGTCATAAGTTGCGGACAGACCACAAATATACTAATTTACAAATAATTTATTAATGAACGGACATTACTATTAATATAGAGATAGAGATTACTTGCATTTTTCTGTGAATTAGACCCTCATACAAGGTAATACACAGATCCGTAATTATTGAAGAGTATACCTATGCTAGCTCTTTCCAGTAACCACACTAAGTATAATCTTTTCATTGAATAGATTGTGAGATTGAATATCATCTATATCATTTTAATCGAGCCATGTATATAATACGAAACATCTACTTGGTTATGATATATGATTGAACTTATTTGTGTTTCTTTCGCCTTGAAGGGTGCAAGCACATCGACCTCTACATTAGCAAAGAAACCAAAAGAAATCATCAGCAAAGATCAAGGCAAAGTTTCATTTGGTAAAGGCTTGAAAGGTCTAATTGTTCTAAAAAAGAAACGTAACACTGACACTGAAATTAAGACTATTCCCAATAAAATATCAAAACCATCTGAATCAATATCTAATTCACCATCTACAAGTCGAGAGGATAGTAATTCTAAGAAATCTACGACAGGATGTGCTTCCCTTGGTCTACTTGGTGATTATGATAGCTCATCAAGTGAGAATGGGGAATGAGAGCGTTTGTAAGTATCATTTGATAATATTTATTCTATTTCTCTTATTTTACAACTCTAACAATGTAGCTATAGCTCAAAACATTTTTTATAGAGTAGACCTTGAAAATGTTTTGATTAATATCAATACAGTCATCATAATAAAAAGATCTTAATTATCAGTAATTGCAAATCTCATAGTTGTATGGCTTATATATATATACACATATACACATGGAAGGAACATGTAATGTTATAATGTAAATAAAGTTGAATCTGAAACCGACCTAATATGGGAATGTAGCAAAATTAAAAATATATGTGAATTGGAATTGTTGACACAAACCAGTTGATAAAAATGTAAAATGCATTATCAATGTATTCATTCAGTGTGGGGATACATCACATGTCACCATATATATGCATTGCTACAGACATTTTTGTCATTTACTGTGCAAAATTATGAACTTGAAATCATTAGGGACATGTTGTCCAATATGGTCAGGGTGAAGTGGCGATTTGTTTTTGCATTTGCCATCTAGTAGCTTTTTCGCAGGGATGGTTGACTAATTGTTTAGTGTTTTTAGACCATGTGTGAGTTTAATGGCCGGATGCTCTTCCTGACGCCAACCCATAGTGCTCCTGCCAGGGATTGCCAAACCCAAGACCCTGCGGGCCGAGCTACAACGCCCTAGCAACTGCACTTCGGCCAATCGAATGTCCATATCTCTAGTCAATCCATCAGAGAAACATTCTATGACATTTATGTTGTCAGGAAAGGGGAAGGGGAAGATTGAATGAAAGAAAGGAACACCACCTCACGGGAAACAGATCAAATTCAATCATACAATCACAACGTGTAAACTACGTTGTAAACCATCACCAATACGATCTCTGGGAGACAAAATTATTTCTTCAAATTCGAGTTGACGTAAGCTATACCCAATTTCTGTAAGTTTCATTTGAACAACCCCGTCGAAGCGAATTGGAAGTTGAAGTGACGTCCCCTCCCGGGCTGCAAACTGTGTAACAACGTTTCCCGATTGGTATTTTGCATCAAACCTAGATACTAATAAAGGGTTACCACATACTTGCCATATTTGTATTCATATTTACTAAACGAGAAAATGTTGGGAGACACGAGTGAAGCGCTAAAAAATCACGAGCTCCGAGCGAGTGATTTTTAGCTTCCCGAGTGTCTCCCAACATTTTCGAGTTTAGTAAATATGAATACAAACATTTGCAAGCATGTGGTAACCCTTTTCTAAAATAAAACAAATGTCGGAATCTCATTCGACGGCGAATTTTCAATTCATGAATTCACAATTTAAAATTCAATTTCAATTCATAAACCAAGCATGAAGAGAATCCCACAACAAGATAGATTTTGTCGAATAAAGAAAGACATATACAAGAACATAGTTCTTTAGAAAGTTAATGCAGTAATTGTTATTTAAATTTTAGGTTTACCTTGAAACAGCGTAGCCTATAATTGTCTTTCGTTCTGTGTTTTTATTTTGCATGTTACACGACCAATAACTCATTTACCACGCTTTTCTATAAATAAAAAAATCTTGAGCTAAATGTCGTTTTGTAAATCGTAGCCATTATTGAAATATTTATTGGATTGTTATCAAAAAGTTATAAATTCTGTATTTTATCACAGATCAAACTTTTTTGAAGCTTGCGGTTTTTCCCGGTTTTCGGAGCCATGTTTTACCCTAGGATTTCATGCACGCTCTTTCGACCAATCAGATCGCAGAAAACCTTCGTGATATTTTAGAATAAGGATTTCTTTATAGTATGAGCTACATAATTCAGTTAACAGAGAGCGATGCAATACCCGTCTCTTTTGGTTATTATTATACAAAGGAACGGAGCTGATGAGAAACGAACGCTAAGAGATGATATGGAATCGAGGATAACATGATATTCAAGGATTTGTTACATGGTTCCATAAAAGTATTATTATTATTAACCGTTGTAGCTTGTAGTACAAGAAACAGTAGACGGATTCAGCTTGGAACATTCTAACGTCATCCAATGGAAATCCCAAAATCCCGAAGACATCATTCAGAAAAATAAATATTTATGATTATTTGCTGGTCAAATGCAAAAGCCCTTGATGTGATCAAAATTAGAGCATTGCGTCTTATTTTAAGACGTGACAAGCTGACAGAATTTGATCTTATTTCAAATCCTGAAATAATGTACGCAAATTGAAATAAATGTACACAGTATTTGGCGGCTTGTTCAAAATAAAACCCTTAACCCACAAGAAGAAAACCTGTGACTGTTAGAGATAATGTGGTTTTAGACTTATTAGAGTAGAAGGATAAAGCTAGATATGTTCTAAGTCAATCTAAATCTCTGGTTATAATACCCGTCTAGACGGAGTTGAAGTGTTGAAATTGAGTTTCATGACAGTTCGACATCAATGAACTGTGATATGGACAGAAAGCATATCAACATGTCAATAGCTGTTACCATGCAACTGTCGGTGTCTTGGGACTGAGTTGACAAGCAAAGGAGATTGATCATTGACAGATCTGTCAAATGTCAGACACCCCAAAGAGCATACAAATGATGTCAAAATATTGATATGACGTGTATTGTCGTCTGGCGTCTCTAGCCTCTCTAGTCTATCTGCCTACCTTTGTATTCTTATGGTATTCTTTGTGTAATGATTGGTTCATTATATATGGATGTGATGGATTAGGCTATCCAGGGAATTGTCACTGATAATTGTCTAATATTTCGTATATCTTGGCAAAATATTAATTGTATCAGAAAGAAATGTCCTTATAATGTTATAATGTCAGAGCATTAGAGGGGATGTTTGAACACTTTCGAAACATTTTCAGGGCCTTTGAACATATAAAATAGGATGTGGGCATATCCCTTAAATGTTCTCTGCCACTTTTACTTCCGTATGGACTGGAGTCGGTACCTCATTTATTCTCAGAATTGAAGTTGTAAACCTTGTTGAGTTGTGGTAAGCAGATCCACTCTATCAGTTCATAATGCTGATGTTCTTCTAGTGTTTGAATCATGTAATGCTCCACGCAACGTTTCCTACTCTGTTATCTGTTTACCAGGTTTCTGTTTATTTATGTTTAATATTTAAAGAGGAAAAGCCTCACTTATCTTAGATGATTTTCAGGAGGTTCCTCAAAAATACAATTAATAAGATAAATTATAATATTTTATGAGAACAAATAGTGCACTTTATTGACACTGTGAACAAATTGACACTGTGCACTTTAAATCTGAAAATCCTGGACAGCAAAGTAACTAATATTTATCTAAAATGTGAACCTAAAAATTTACTTAACATTTAAAGTGAGCTAAATTACAAAAACATTGAACGCTTGAGGGTACATGTTATATTTGTTTGCGATGCGGTCATTGCGTGATGGTGGTTGTATCGCTTCTTCGATTCGAATGTAGTTGAAAGGCAAATTTTCTAAATAGATACCGAATGTCACGTAGAAAAGTTTAGGAAGGGGGCATCAGTTACAAAGTACTATAGTTTTGAATCTGGTTGGGCGAATTTTAGAACGCATTCGAAAGTGCCCCTTTATTCCATTGCGCATTCGAACACGTTCTTCTATATAAATTAGCGCCAAGGTATAACTTATGATTGTGAGTGGAATTTTGTTATTAAATTGCAATCATTTCATTTTTAGTTTGAGATTAGATAGTGATTATCAGCTGTTGGAAAATATGGGACAGAAAAGGGATTTTGATAAAATTGATGTTAATGCCGATATAAAGAAAACTGAAGGAGAGGAAATTGTCGTAGATGGCCGCAATCTATTACGTGAAGAGTTTTCTAGCACAAATATTCAATTAATGAGTTACAAACGTGCATTAATGGATCAACAGCCAATTCATTGGGCAATTGAAAGTTTTAACAATATATTACCAGGCAATAATATTGATGGTGGTGTTTATGAAATATTAGAAAAAGGAACTATCATTTACATTAGTGGTCTACCATTAGACATACCATTACGTGATGCCTTGAATGCCCATTTTAGTGGGAACGATGGCTTGCCATTGGGTCATTATCTTTGTGAAGAAGCAAAAGATAGATGGCATCACATGCAAGTGAGGTTTATGATAAGTGACGATCCAATGATAGATGCGAGGCTGTTGCTACGTCACTATCAGTTACACAATTTTGGACAAAGACCGATTTATAATTAAAACCATGTAATCTAGGAACTCTTCTATGTGTTCTGTTCTTGTAATTTTAACTTATAAATAAAGAATGATCCGACTATTATACAGTCAATGAAGTTATAGTACTCGAGAATGGAATAATGAATCCAATGGTATAATACGAGCACATGCACGGAAACGAATTCGCCTTTATGAAAATGTCCAAATGCTCTATCAATCACCTCCCGTGACAGTCAAATTCACTTCAGCGTCATCAGATAAAACTATGTGCAATCACATTGACACTTCTACAGATTTGAAATGATGATTTGATAGACTAATATAGAGACTGCATAACCTGTTGAAAACAGCCTTTCTGGACTGTTTGCAGATCTACTGTTTCCTTTGGTCTACCCGTCTGATTGTTATCGATAAGTTTCATGGATTTATGTAGCTTTCCAAATAGACCAATCAACGTTGAGTTCTATTTGATATTCTTCCATATTCAAGATGTACGCAGTGATGTACCTCCTCGCTCTTGCGCAAGGGATTAATTTCGAAAATTGCAAAAGCTAAAAACTTTAATAGAATTCTTGAAAAGTGTATAAAACTTGGTAATACTTTGATCAGCATTAGGTATGTCAATAGTTCGGAATTGGTATCTTATTACGAGAAGTACCGTCAACGTTAACTCGTCGTCACCTTCACGTATATGATTGCTTTCAATTTCCTGTTCATTTCCCTCAATATTTGACAAGACATGACAGTAGTTTATTATCTAATGAAACTCATCATGCTGAATACCATATGTCATTTTTGACTCCATCTTTTATCAATATGTAATCAACTGACACTAGTGAGTATTAAACCATGTTATATATATGTCAATAACATATTTATTTCTTAATATTGATTCATTTCATCATTTTTATCGCATAAAATTGGTACAGATAATTCACATCATAGTCAATAAAAACTATATTCTGTTGACTATATGTTCATATGTGAGTAGTGTCGTTCCTAATGGGAACAATGCCATATGTAATTGTGTTTCGTTATCTGTAGACTTAACTGATCACCATTGCTTCATATAGTGAAAAGTTTTATTTACTCAAAAATCAAATCTACTTTCATCTCATTTATCTTTAATATTTATAAAGTAAAGTAATAATTTTGTATCGCCGGTCAGAATCTTTTTATACATACGCTGTAACTCAGACATTTAATTTGCGTAATTGGCCGGCACTTATCGATTATTTTGGAAATACAATGCTAACTTCTTTGGGAAGCATGTTCCCCCAGAGTGGCACTTCGCGGCTACGAAACTTCCTATTTGAAAATGTGTTTCTAAAGTTTGGACCACAAAAGTAAATAAAACGTTCAAACTAATCGTTCAATCTATAATAGAAATGAAATGAGCCTGGAACTCTTTGCCGTGCACGTTTTAAAATATGTATTGATTCTAATTTGTTCAAAATATCATGATGAATAATTCTACACTATTTCCAATAACTAACTGATAGTCAAAATGGCGATATGATTAGTTTATATTTCTATAATGTGACTGCTACTACACACAGATAGAGTGAGCTGAGCTACGCAAATTTGAAAAACGAAGGCATTTATCGAATTTATGCAAAATAGGGTATTCGCAGTTTCTGTCACAAAGCTTTCCTTGAAATTTGTACCAGTTTCTCAAAAGTTGTTTTAATTTGTTTATATTTAAATGATGGTTAACGAGTGATTTAATTAACAAGAGTTCAACTCTGCTTTATTTTATCAACCTCGTTGCTGTTCAATAGGTTTAGCAGCACCATATCCCTAAGGCAGACGCAACAACGCCGATGTAGTCGAGGTTGTGTTCACTGGAAAATTTGCTGTTTGCGGGCAGGATCTTGGCCGCTCAATCATTTTCGCCGCGCATTTCATATAATTTTATCCGTATTCTGTAAGAAATGACATAATTTCCATGATTATTTAGATCTTATATCTAAAATTTGCCTACATATGTGATCCACCCGCGCAAAATTACACTAGAATTCGGCTTTCAGCCGCAGATTTTCCGAGAAAAAATACGACCTTGGCCGCGCACAATGCATTCTTTCGAATCTGGGAACTGCCTAGATCAATGAAAAAGGCTACTTCTTCCTTTCTAATATCAGCTGATTCCATTATAGGCATCATCATTCTGCACGCATACATTATACCTAGGGGTAACTTCCTAAATTATGTTGACGTCTCATGGTGCCATTTATGGAACAATACATGACCCTACAATGTTCCTGAGTGAAGTAGCTACTATATAGAAGACCTCTGCCTGATCATATTAAATCATCAAGTTTGGTCTATTCATATTCTAGCAAAATATGTGACAAAAATCTGAAAATTAGATACCATAAATATGGCATTTATACATAGGATTAGATTGTCATAATTATTATGGAGTAAACCCCCTGAAAATTTGTTTGACAGCAGTATAGATCAACATTTTGCTCTCGTAATGATTAACTGGTAAAGCTATGATTGTCGAATTTTCCCAACTTCCAACGCAAAAAATAATCAAGATGTAATCTGCATTTCCGTGTTCATAGACTATGGGTAAGATAAAGAGGCTTATTTTTAAAACATATATTCTACATTGTGGCTCCTGCACTATCAGGAATGAATTGGATAACCATTACAATCAAGAAGATTTCACAGTTGTTCTTATCAAAAACGGATCGGACAGTCATCACGGCTAGATATAATCATTTCTTGATCACAGTCAAGCCGCTAGAGGTTATACACTGCTAAGTAAAAAGAGGATCCGAATCAATGTCCCTCTTACTCCTTCCCAACAGTTTCACCATCTCATCAACATCTTATTTATAATTCTTTGTGGTCAGCAGGCAGTGTCGGCGTGCAAATTCTTGAACTTAGAAGATGTTATATTTTTGTTATCTTGGACGCGCTGCACCTGCTATGGAAATGTGCGGTGTTCTAATCAGCAAATGTTTTTGCATTTTATCAACAAAATGTACCTTTCATTATAATGTCTTATTTTTTAATGAGATTTTGGAATAAGCTGGTTTTAATCAGCTCTTTCTATTCTAGTAATGACTAAAGCAAGGCGTTGTTTTATAACTTTCCAATTGAGCTCTTTCTTTGTGATTAAGTGTTATCTCTATAGACCTTCTTATCACTCAAACTTCGAGTTTTTAATTTCAAACATGCAACAACAGCGGTTTTTCAAATGAACAGCTAATAAATTTGTAGCAGTAACAGTTTAATATCGAACAAATCACATAAAGTAAAAATTAACTTTAATTATAGGTTCTTGTTCATCAGCTGTTCTCGAATATTGATGTAGATCCAACATTACATAATTCTCCTGATTTTTGACAGTTTGATTTATTATTGACAAAGTTATTACAAATATGTAAATGCCAATATAGCTGTACTATCATAGAAATATAATATTGGAGCGATATAGTTGGATAGTTTAAACTGCGATGTTTACATTATTCATATATAGGCATATACCATTTTGAACTACATCCGACCCAGCCCATGTAGCAGTTTGAAATAGTTTTATCTAATCACTTGGAACTGTCTTTACAAGAGTAGAATATATATATATATATATATATATATATATATATAAACACAATTAACATCTAGGTCCAGATAGTAACATTCTATTCTGGGCAGGATGTTCTACAGAGTACCTAAAACAGGTCACTAAATATACAATGGCAATTTGGCAAAGTTAAACGGCTGGACTGTTGATTTTTTTTAGCTTGATTCTAGTGGGAAACTGATAATGATGAAGTAGTTCAACGTCAACGACTGCAGAAATTCTTCATAAATTATATTTACTGACTTCTGAAAACGGTATCTGAAAACAGGATAATGAATTATTGGTTTGACTTCCTCCCTTAAATCTTTTGGAAGTAAACACAGCTGATATCTAAAGTACAACTAACAAATCATTAACGACATGCAAACCCTAAAATACATGTTTAATTCAAGAGGAACAGTGAACACCAATGAATTGATTATTATTGAGTGACATACAAAATGTTATTTGTAACAGTTTTACACAGTGTGACATACGGTGAATTTCAAAGAGTAAAAGGTTATAATAGACATTTAACTGTTTAAACTTAAACCGCAGACGCCAACATTGATGATATATTCAAATTATTTTTTGATATTTTTATTTGGATAGGTTATAGTATTACAGGTCTAAAATGTCTGGCAAGGGTGACGACAAGCTCATTGATTGGCATTATTCAATATTGAAACGTATCTCGTAAATCATTTTAAATAATAAATTATCAATTCAATTTAATATTGTAATGTAATAAAGTTTTCTTTTACCATTTTTATATAATAGCTGCTCAGAGTTTTCTACATAGGAGGGCGCCATTCAAAAGCCAGCTTTTCCAGGTTTTATCACTTGAAATCCTTGAAGCAGAAGGTCTTAGTGAAAATCTGTCTGCAGCAAAGAGGCCGAAAAATGTACTTTAAGTTTTGAATAAGACATTTGAGTAAATATTGCCTTATGATCTCCGTGTGAGACAATAACTAGGTAAATCCAGGTGACTAGTTGTCGACGCCTTCAGTCACATTATGGTCACATGAAGGTCGTAATATACAGACAAACGTTGAGCTGAAATACTGAGCCGATGAAAAGTATTAGACAATCTTGCTGTCAACACCTCATCAGTAGATGTAGTGGCAAAGCTAGATTGATTGACGCGCGCTTACTGATATCATCAAGACGTGTTTGACGATCTGAAGAAACCGACCTCGACGGTCATTGTGCGATAAAGTGAAAGATTGTAAGCATGTTGGTAGTTTCGAAACTGCGACTAGATGATACTGTTCACAGACTAAAACAGGCTGTCTATCATTTAGATAGATAAGATTAAAAACACACCAGCCCTTGATGTTTGCGGATGATTACGAAATCCTACTTTTTATAACGTGGAATTTTCAAATTACAGCGTAGGGAAAACGCCGCAGATGAGAAGCATAGTACCCCGCAATGGCCTCACGTCGATTGAGGAGAGCCGCGACCGTGGTTAACAACGACCAGCTATCAGCCTATTGCGAATGATTGACAGCTCGTGACAGCTTCTTATTGATTATCGTCTGGATTTGGGACATTTGGCGACCTGTTAGTTAATTAAATCCCGCCCTTTAGATGGCTTCTTATGGTGTGAATAATCACAACTCACATCTAAGCAATTACACTGACAGTAGCATGGACGCCATCAAACCAATCACCAGTCAGTTTCACATCGGTTTCAACTGTGATTGGTTGGCGGTGACGGTGTAAGATCTTGAGTAATTGACAGCGAATGAGTTGTGGCGCATGCAATTGTTGTCTTTTGTCTGAGTCGGTTGCCTTTGATAGGCTTTGATATTCAAGGGGCCAGCTAGTTCGCTTTGACTTTTCTACGACCACTCAATGCTTCAAGTCTCGAGAGTGGTGACATGAAATCGGCGTTTGAAATCAAAGAAATCAAACATACAAATATCAACACAAATAGAAGTTATAAAACAAGAAACATAAATCAAAGTACAGAGAAACCAAGTTTCCCTATTATAGCACTGGAGATGTTAACACAAAGTGTACCGCAAATTCACAGCAATGCATATAATTCATCAAGTCACGGTGGTGTTGTCACGACTGTAAGTACGAAAAAACATTTTCAGACATACTCAGACACTCTTTACAAATGTACAATGTTTTTGTTTCTGGAGTGTGAAAACTTTCTTCAAAAGACCGGGTGTTATATTTTTGTATAACGGAGGTGAATATTTAGTCTTTAGTTAAAATGATAGGATGTGTCTAAAAGCATGCTGTAGAAGAATAACGATAGTTCGATACTATCATAGATCTGATATAAAACCTTCGTTTGTAAAAGTGTCGTGAGATAATTCTGAAATATAGCGATATTTAGTAATTCAACTTGACTACCAAATACTACTGCTGTATATAAATACTAGAAAAATAAAGTTCTACAATTCCTATTCAACATTTCGGTTTTAGATCATCATATGATTTAAAAATGTAACTGTCTTGATTGAGAATGACCGTTTTTCACCTGTGCTAAGTTAATATTCGTTGATTTTAATACTAAGTATTTTTATACAAAGTAAAGTGGAGAGTTTGGTTAATTGTTTTTGAAGTCAGAACGCCTTTTTGAGGTTGAATGAATATTAGAATTTCAAGTCCTTTGCGGGACACCAAGTGTTTAATACCATCATGCCGAACTCATAAATCTCGTTTAAAAATCCTTGGCGATAAACGAAAAGATTTATCCAATTATTTATGAACCGTGTCACTTTTAATTCCATTAACCAAAGCAAAGCAAAGTGAACAATCTAGTAGTTTCATATATATGATATACGTTCTACGCTATTCAGATTTACGATTAATCTGTAGTTTTGAAAGCATTTACTTATTACTTCCAGGCCGCATCTGACGGACACAAAACGTCTCCATTGGCACTGCTAGCAGCTACGTGTAGTAGTATTGGTAAAAGCGAAAGTGTCGATCGCCACAAGATCACCGTTGCTAAGTCACAAGGTCCTCCAATGCATGCCGTATCATCAGACTCATCAAAATCATCGTTCAAGCCATATAAATCAGATATCGTTTCAGCTCCCAATCATCAAAGTAAACCATGTCACAATCCAGCATCTTATTCATCATCATCGCCACCGCGCCATATTAGTCCGCGCCGATCAAACCCCGACGGTGACAACGAAAAACAACATAATCGTCTACACAATGATATGCTACCATCAGATATAACTCAAATAAGAGATGGTCACACTATGAGATCGCCACATACACCAGCAATGTGTTCATCATCGTCTGCTTTTTTCTTACCTAAAGTACCACCACATCACCCATATCATGGCTTATGTGAACTTGGATGCTCTCATTGTAGTACTATGAGAGGTTTAACAGAAGCACCGTCACCTACTTCTATCAATAATCGAATGTTGCCAATGTGCATGTGCGCAAATTGTTTACAAAATCGAGCATCCAACGGTCCTATTCCTGGTACGGATGGTCTGCTATCGAATTCAAAACTGCCAACGCCTTTATACGGTGGAGCACCAAGTGCATATGGCCCACAAGGAGGTATGAAATTAATGGGTGGTGGTTCTGGTGGATATCCTGTTAGCGTCTGTCCCGATCCACATTGCTTCGATTGTATGAAAGCAAGTCATCATCATACTGGTGTACATCAATCAACGCTGTCTGGTGTTGGTTTAAAGGCATATGGACCGCATGTAGCTAGCATGATACATCCTTGCGCACAAGATAAATCAATGGTTATGCCTATGTCATCGAATCATCGATCACCAAACAATTGTAGATCACCAAGACGTCTTTCGATGAATTCATCAGCATATAATTATGACAGTCCAATTAAATCAGAACCCCAATCTATCAATCCATTTGTGTGTAATTGGGTATCAGAAGGAAAGCATTGTGGGAAGACATTTGTTAGTTCTGAAGAATTACTACAACATTTACGAACGCATACATCACAACGTCAACATGCAATTGGTTCATCATCAGTATCATCTATTAGTACACAAGGACATACGACATCAATATCTGATGTTATTCCTAATCAAAACGAACCATGTTCCGTTCATGGCTGTCAATGTCATTTACAACCTAAATTATTACGGAATACGGGTTACGCTACATCTCCATATGCGCCGACTCATCCATATCGTTATCAACCATATGCTAGGCAACCTCTCTCTGCACCCCCTAACCCAATTGGATTTGCAAGTCACAGTATGTTACACTATTGAACACTAGAGAATCAAAAACTATATGAGTTGATTAAATTAAAGACTTATAAATAAATAAATATACCCACATAGATGGTTTTTCTCTTGTCTTTTTTTTAATTTACGAATTTCATAGTATTGGGAAATATTTTATTGGAGTATTTCAAAAATTTTGCTCCAACTCAATTGTATAATTTGTTGGATAGCTGTGTGAATTCTTAACTTATAGATAATATTTATCAATCGGATGTTTACAAATGAAAAAGTTCTAAACTTTAAGGCGTGTGTATAATATTAGCTGTACGTTGGAAATTATAATATTGAATTAATTTTGTCTGTTTGTTATATTAATGAACATTTCATTCTCTCATGATTTATCTCTATATACTAGTCACACGAGAAGAAAGAGATGTTTAAATAAGATAGCCGACACAAAAACAAAAACCACTGATGTTTGTGGTTAAGGTTGTATTAAGTGTGGATGTCATAATACAAGACTAAGAATAAATTGAGCGTATAGTTAATAGATCTAATATTGGGTCGGTTCTACTTGATTTGTTTGAGTGACATGTGTCAATCAAAATACGTTATTATTATTATTGTTCGTATTTTGAGCTCAGCATTGAACAAACACCTATTGAAATAGTTTTAAGACAAGCTTAATAACAATTATTTATATGTAGACAAGAAACAACACTTAAACTAGTGGTTAAACTTTAAATAAATCGTCCGTGTTTACTTCACCAAAGATTTGGCGCCGCCATTATGAATGTTGCTATGCAACTGAATACAATAAAGCCACCGCGCCAGATGTCTGAGCTGGTTTTGCTGCGATTTAGGCATTAACGATAGTCATCAGCGTTAGACTTCAAAGCAACCCAGTTTTCCGCAAAGATTCCAATCAGCTGCGGTGGATATTATTATTTCGCACAGTCAAATGGTCTAATTAGATAAGCAATGCTTGCTGAGGCGTTACTTTATAAAGCTGTTCATTGCAGTATTATCGGTCTACCATTTTGAAAGTGATCATAGATAACGGGTAATCTAAAGATAGTCATAGGCGCTTTGGTTAGCTTTAGTTGAAGATAATCTCATCGTTATCTAACATGATGACCACTGGCGTTCGTCGTGGGTTGGAGTTGACTGATAATAATGTTTTGATCTGTTTATAAGTGAGACATAGTCAACATCAAATTCTTAACTTTCTTTCTCTCTCTTTGACTATATACTATTAAATTTAATATATTATAATCCTTTAATAGTCTTTATATCTCATTTTTTAGAGGAATGCGAATTAAATATAAGATCAATTTCAATTTTACAGACATCATCAATAAAAAGTTGTAAAATCAATCACTAAACCTGTTTAGAGGCCTTTATAGATAGCCAGCACATCTCATTGGCGGTAAAATAATTGTCTGAAATAGTATCTACGCTACGATAATAATGTCACTAATGATGCTCCTTTAGAGAGACGGGGTACGATATTTATTTCAAAAATACGTCATCGAAGAACATATTATTAAGCCGAACTTGCAAAGGCTGATATTTTCTTTTGTGGGCCCGCGATATATGTATCTTTGTAAATAAGAACAATATACAAATGCTGGAATGTATAGTACAAAACTCACTCAATAACTGTTATCAATGCGAAGTTCAAATGCAGTAGAACTATATAATTGAGGCTAACTTTCAACTGGCTACTAAATGCGAGAAAGATGATCCACTGATGTACTAGCGCGAATACTTATATGACTTATATTGTTACCACTTAGGCGACTCGTAGTGATTATAGTTCTCCGTCACCGGCAAAGTTCGCCTTGATTTTAAAGTAGATTCCAGACAAAGTTGGGTAAAATTTCCATCCTTCAAAATCATCAAGGCCCGCATCCAGGCAATTTAGTTTACCCACTCCCAGAAAAAGAATTTCATAATTACATTTTGTTCAATGATTATCTTAAGCCCATTATATATATATATATATATACATATTTATGATGTTTACAATCAACTTCATTATAAAAAATTAAAAAATATTATGTAATGAAACAAAGATCAAAAAGACATTTTTACGTAATCTGGATTGACGACCCTGGAACCGTTTGGGTAATTTGGTGGTCCGTATCTCTATTCCGTTTCAATAATGGTTTTACGAGTATCAAAGGTTCTCATTTACCTTTCCTGTTTTACGATACGATTCTAGACCAACCGCATAGAAATTACTACAAATCATAAAACACTTCATCCATCAATAATAAGATCAATGAACAACAATAAATGGATTTAACTTGATAGAAGAAAATGTATAAAAATAAACAAAATATAATCGAAAGAGAAATGCGGATTGCCTCGATTTCTATGCCATTGTATGAGATATTCTATACGTGATTACTATTTCACTGGAGTACTTTAGGGCCTCTCCGTGAGTTTAGAGTATAAGACCCTGATCGGTCATTTTAGATACATTATTTTCTATCAATTATAAATTAAACTTATATTTTTTCTTATAAGAACAAATAAATATCATATTTCGGTTTAAATTAATTTCTTTTTATAACTTTTTTATCAATCGGCAGCGTAAAATCCGGTCATTGTTTGAACAAGTACGATTGTACATATTTACAGTTTGCTAAGGGAAGCATTCTCTATAGAGAAGCATGGAACTGTCACAACCCACACAAGAAGACGATAAATCAAAGATTTAAGGAATATTCATTAATATATATCCCAGACAGTTTTCAGCTATAATTCTTTCTTATGTCGGATTGTATTGTCGGAACATAAATCTACGAGATTATAACAGAAAAAAGTTTATGTCTATATGTAATAGCCAGCATTATCTACGCATGTACCGTCAAGGCCAAGGGGTAGCCGTATACGGGAACGGTTCAAATATCGAGGAACATTAATGGCTACTGGCTACAGTTCGAAAATCTTGTGCAAATGGACTGTCCCGCGAGTGGAGACCGGCCTTTACAGAGGAGTATAAAGGTCAAAAATACTTCAGACGACGATTAACGATCAACGATGTACATAGCTGACCCAAGATCGATGATTAACATTTTTAACTCAATGCACTATTCAATCTCAAGGTATCAGCAAATCTATATCAAAGGTGTGGCATACCATTAATGTCAACGCAGGATAGCCGATTAAGAAAAATCAAATAGGATCATTATAAAAGAGAAGATCAACGCTTACTTTTTGTTGTTCACATTATGATGTGAAACGATGCGGATTATATTATATAGATTAAAACTTAAAAACAATTCTGTTCTTCACGTTGAAAATGATATAAAATACACCTTTGAACTTGATTCCAAAATTGTTTCTGGGTATTCATATACCAGGAAACACATAATATCTTTCATTTAATTTTAACCAGATATATGCGTTGAAGTATTTAATAAGGAAAAATATATGTGTTATGAGATTGGAAATTATTGACCACTGTAGACAGGTGACCTTTACGAAGAGGTTAAGCCGAATGTGAACATTTGAGTCGCTTGAAAGTGCCACCTGAAGATCTTGAGTTTCTCCCTCCACTGAGCTGAATAGTGATCATCAAAGGCATCAATACTAGTCAAACTATGTAAAATAGTCATTACATTCTATTCTATTTCAATTATGCTTGCCCAGATCTTACTTTCCTCTTACGCTCCTAGACGGACATTTGAAAGCCCTTTGTACAATACCGTCTGTTCACCGCTGAGATTAACAAAGACACATATCTCTAAATCTTACAATTCCTTAACATATATACAAACAAATGCTTTACACGGGTGTGTAATGATGTCATTCTAATATAGCGTATAACCACAGATCATCTACATTAATTACAGTAACAATTATTAATAATCCCTTTATGCTACAATTTAAGATGTTGTATTCCTTTCTTCATCAGCAATGAAATTTCTAGAATATACTTTCAATATGACACATAACGTGACTTGTTATGATACTTTTAATAAACACCATGGTATAAAAATAGGGTAAGACGTGATTAGGTTATAGCAGAAGTAGTGCAAGTAAGGCCTTTCCCTCTGCGGTATAAATACGGTTATGCAGACCCAGCGGTAACTCTACTAGCGCTAACATCATATATTCTACTTCATCCAGAATATTTAGAGAACAGAAGTAAAATTAGGGAAAAATTGAGAAATACTTTTCGATGTTATTCGATTATTATCAAAATTTGTATCTGCATTTCTTTATCGATTATTGATCGAATCTATACAGCACTCTTTGAGTCAAATTAGACTTTATCATTTAATTGATCTGGTGTAGATGTATTGATATATATTATTTATAAGTCTAAAAGGGACCGTTTCCTGGATAACCCAATAATACTTAATTTGAAAATAGAACATTAATTTACTGGCTGACTTATTTATGATGGGTAAATCATGTGTGGAAATCTTCAAATCCTCAATTTAATTTTTACTGCCTCGTAATTTAACATATTTCACCTGTTCGTTTTCTCCTTACGTCATACAATAAAATAAAATAAAACTTTTGACTTTCATAACTTACAACAGATACATATAAAATTTTATACCGGTAAATATTTTTTAAATATAGTTACAATTTTTACAAAGAAAATCTTCGGCTATCTATGATATATATAATTGGTCATCTGTTATTGATAAATGTCTCGACCGTCACAAGCAAAACGCAATAAGGATTTTCAGACGCGACATTGAAATAATGTTTCGAATTTAACCATGATTTAGTAAACATTGTTGTATCAGGAGAAAATACATATTTAAGTTAACTAGTTATAAATCATTCGTAGAATCAATTATTTCACTTTATCTACTTAACACAATCAATACATCAATTTAGAAATTTTATTCATTGCTCTACATAATTAAAATTTAATGACGTTCCGTATTACTCCTCATTCATGAATCATGACATATTTATTATTCAAGAGGGTCGGCTGGCTTCAGTTTAAATTCAGACAGAATTCATGCATTGCGAACATAGCGTGTTACATCAAAGATTTGTGGGACACCAGTTTTAGACAGAAAGCTACCGACGAATTGAAATAAATAATTGACCAATTTTTTTCAAATCAACGTAATTGTAAACCAATTTCGTTTAATCAAAGAATTGTTATTTGCGCGAGAAGTTATTGAATCGCAAAAATCGTTTAGTTATGGATATCATGTGTATAGAAAATAGAAAAAATTTTGATTACCTGATTATTATTTGAAGTGAGGGATTTTGTTCTCAAGAAACAAGAGAGAATCAACTCAAAATTGTCACGGTTAACGGCACGTTTCGATAAAAATGGGGGATTCCAGGACAGAGAGTCCCGGAAGGCCAGCACAAATTCAGAAGGAATAGGATGGAATAGCTATATTCAAGTTTTTACAATCAGAAGAAGAAGAATGTCCTTTCTTTTCTGTGGGAGTAAACTTTATGAATCCACGGGTGTAAAACAATCACTGGAAAAAGTTCAACACTTATTTTTGTGTTTAATGTTGAGCAAATTTTCCTTAAAACTTGTGCCACACTGTGGTTAAATTCTGTGTAGCAGTAAAAGAAAGGTAGCGCGAGATGGATTCGAAATACTATGATTGTGTTAATGATATCATACCGCCGGTCCTATCTAAATACTGATTGAAATTCTGAAAGCTCGACATTTCTGCTTCATATCCCTACAGTGCACTAGTCAATGTAACACCTAAGAAGTAACTGCATCAATTGACTGATTTGAAACTCAGTCATGTTATTACTTATCCCCATTCTCGGGGAAAAAAACGCTCTTACACAGCCCTGGCATATACTGTACTGTACATCGCACTGCGCGACACCTTTTCTTACGACGGCTACTCGTGTACGTACGAATCGAGGAGGGGGTTGACCATGGGTTGACTAATGCATAAAATATGTATTATCACGTTAGGCAATTATTAAAACACTATACTGTAATACTTATACTTCCTATACGCTATAGATGTCCTACGTCAATGTGTATCCATCTGTTATCTGATTTTGACTTAATAAAATACAAAAAGAAGTTATTAAGCGCAAAGACCACCTAAGGTCAATTGCCGCCAGATATAAGATACCATTGGTAACGTATTGTACTATCATAGTTAACCTTTTAGATTATTCCCACGCACAAAATCTTAGATGACAGGCTATAAAACACTCATGTGAGGGTGAAACCATATATACCGGATAAATCATTATCATATTTGAACTGTCAGGGACTATCATTTTTAGGTGCCTGCAGTCATTCATTCGATGGCGCGGTTTGAACTTACCTAGATTTGAGGCGTGAAATCGAGAGTGAAAGTATACTTTTCGATAACAGCTATGTACTCCATATAACGCATAATCTTCTATATAACAAAGAGTCTTTCAATAGAAAATTGGGGATTAAGCGTCTATACATAACTTTGTTTCGTTGTTCTTATGAGAGATCCACACATGTAGGAACAGTTTTATCATTTAGTATTTTAGTACTTGAAAGATAAAAATATCTATATCCACTCTTGTTTTTAAAGTGGGTCACCAGGAATAAGAAATATGTGTTATTGGCAATAACAAGCGAGAATATATCACATAGTGCATAATAATCATGTTGAATACATTCGGGAGGAGTAATAGATCATGAGCAAGCACACCTTGCAAAACGTCCCTAATCAACGTCATGCAACTGTTTTGTTTTTTGTATGAAACACAGAATTTTCATAACCTAGTTCAATTATCGTATCTGCATTGCCTGCAATAATGCCTTGCAATGTCCTAAGAGTGGCCACGTGTTTTATACAATTTGTAGTATTTTAATTTGGGAATGACCTGCAGTCATTATAATTATAAGGCCGCAATTGATAAAGTCAGGTATTCAAACTTTAAAGAAAATAAACCGCATACAGTGAACATGGACTGGAAAAACGAAATAGATCTAACTATTTTTTATACAAAACACAATGATCCTCTATATAACAGTGCTCATTAATATATCCATGCCACATATGAAATTACAGTATTGTACATCAATCAATTAATGTGAATAGAAAAATATAGAAAAAAATATGACTTACGACATGATCGTGATCCCATATAATATATCCCGTGACTAGGGGTTCACAAGTTCATAAAAGATAATCCTCTATGTTGCAGTGTTTCTTATTTTTTTCAATATATCAGCATGCGTTGGGTAAAATGGTAATGAATCGACCGTCATATTCAGTTTGCCTGTGATACCATCACGTAATCCAACACTCGCAAGATATTCATGTAATTCATATTCCTGTAATTGACAATTTGGATATTGTAAGTCATTTGTGTCATCGTGATTTAAATGTTATGAAAGCGTATGCATAGCAAAACCTGCATATAATGATCACCTATAAGATCTAGATAAATTCATCACTTTAGACAGGTGGCCTTTATATACAGGGTTGATTCAATATAATAGAATAGAGAAAACATTTATATAACATCCACCTATAAGATCTAGATAAATTCATCACTTTAGACAGGTGGCCTTTATATACAGGGTTGATTCAATATAATAGAATAGAGAAAACATTTATATAACGGCCACCTATAAGATCTAGATAAATTGACCACTAGAGACAGATGACCTTTATATACAGGATTGATTCAATAGAATACAGTAAACCTCCATATAACGGCCACCTATAAGATCTTGATAAATTGACCACTATAGACAGGTGGGATTTATAACAAGGCTTGATTCAATATAATCCTTTTTATATATTACTGAAGTGATGATATAGACAAGTGGTCATCATATAGAAGGGGGATATTATAACAGGTTTGAATATAAGTTATACAGTATTTTATAAGTTTAACATAATAAGTTATACATTATCTGTGCAATGATAACTAGCAATACAATCAGAAGTACATTAAATTTTACTGAGGTTCAGATCAAAATAAAACTAACATAGCCCTAGGAATTAAGGGAATATCATTTAGTACTTGTGCATTAAATCAGGTTAACAAATTTAAATCAGATTTTACAGGTTGTTTGAAGTTCATAAAAGCGGAATATCAAAATAAAATTTAATTGTTAAAGTCTAAATCCTATTTCATTGAATTAGGATAAAATTAGATCATCTCTATTAAATCCATAAAAATACGCTTCTAAGTTTATGAATAGCTTATGATTAGTTCATGAACTACATCATATTTTTTTACCTCTATAATAATACAGTTATTACCGGATTCTACTGTATAGGTATGTTAGCAGTGAGTTACCCTGGCAACAAGCTAGGATGGGTTTAAATTAGATAAGATGATGCAGAATTCAATTCAATCTCAAATAACAATATTAGCCTAATTGATGCAAATCTTATGCTAAAATTTCAGTACCTGATGACATTTGATTTTTAAAGTGCCCCAAAAACAATACAATAGTAGTTTTTGAAAAGTACTGAAAAAAACAACTACTTCAGTAATATTTCAAGACATTTTTTTGTCAAATCATAAGAGAACTAAATAATTGAAAGTGAGAAGCTCAAACACAGAAATTTCCTTTTGTAGATTTTGTTAAGAAAAATCCTACCTGGTTGTGTTTCGCCTCGTTTTGCGTTTTGCCACTATGCTGCACCTACAGTATGTATCCTACAGTAAATCTGACTTCGCAGGAATAATAACTCTCTTACCTTTTCTACTGTTGGTAAGAAATCATCTAGGGTCTTTTCGAAAACAAGTCCAACTCCTTTCCTGCGATATCGTTCATGAAGTGGACAAGAAAGTGACGAATAAATAGCTGCAGCTAAACCATATCCACCCCAGTTTGACACACCAGCCACAATTAAATGGTCAGCTGCTGCTTCACAAGCAATATCATTACCTAGAGCTATGTGTTTTATAACTCTATCTTTAACTTTACCCATTCCAAGTTCATTACCACCATCACCAATTCCAATTGTCACTATGTCATCTCTATTTTCAGCTACAACATCAACAGAATAAGTAATACTTTGGTTATACTTCATTATGTAGATCAGCGATAAAACATAAGCAGAGCACCAAAAATTATAATTATAAACAAATAATCATGATAATAAACAAAATCAACTAATGATGTAATGCATTGCAGTGTAATATTACCTTTGGCAGGATTATAAACATGCCTTATTCAATCAAATGCCTTGATTTTAGAGAATCTTCAGTAATCCTAATGGTATTTATCAGCGTGGTAATTACATCCATGAACCAGTTTATCAACCTGTTCATGAAGTGTTCATGACCTTTTTGTGACTGTTCATGAACTCTTTGTGACTGTTCATGAACTTTCAGGCAATTTTACATTCATGAACCAGTTCATCAACCTGTTCATGAACTCTTTGTGACTGTTCATGAACTCTTCGTGGCTGTTCATGAACTGTTTGTGAGTTCATGAACGTGAAATTGCCCAAAAATTCATGAACTGTTCATGAACTTTCAGGCAGTTTCACATTCATCAACCAGTCCATGAACCGGTCCGTGAAGTGTTCATATACTCTTCATGAACTGTTTATGAATTGTTCATGAACTCATGGATTTTTTCACAAGAACAAAAACTCAACACATCAAAGAAATTTTTGAGATACGACCATTAGCGACCATGAACAACCGTTTTGTAACTTTGAAATTTTTGTGCTATTTTTTGTAATTTTTGAGGTCCTGAAAACAGCTTACCATGAGTAAACAGTTTATCAATTGCATCACAGCATGATGAAATATCTTTGCCACTCATAGTACAGTTCTTCCCATTAGCATTTCTTCCAGATCGCTCAATGGCAATGATATGAGAAAATCGACATGTGCCTGTTATAGAATCGTACAAGAAACCATCTACACCATCTTTGCATCCAGCTTCTTTACCGTATGATACAACGGATGCCTCATGTGTGAGGTAGCCATTATTATGACACCAATGCGTAATCTTATGCATGAGTTCTACAAAATGGTCATCCACTACAAAGGTTACACTTTTACCAAGTGCTTGTATAGCTTTTGCAATGCACAAGGCACCAGCAATCCCATCGTTTTCTTCAGGTATGTCACTGCCCATGAAACATGGAAAACCAGTTGTTATGGCAACAGCTTGTGCATCTTGTGATAATGATAGTGCTGATTTAAGTAGATCACCTTTAATGAGAAGTGGAGCTAAACCACGATTCCCAAGATCACAGATACAAATGTCTTCAATTTCAGATATAAATTTTACTGCTGGTTTGGAAATGACAGAGTAATAATCCTTTTTTTCATTCAAGCAGACAACATCGGCAGGTGGCAATGGCTTTGATGGGACGCATGAAGGGATAACTCCATTTGATCGAATGTCTGTTACGAACATTGACGCTGGGAAATGAGTAAATGAAAGTGGTATGGCTGAAAAAGATAATACAAAAGACTATCAACATATAATAATTCAAATTATTCATTTGGTGACATGTATTTGACTAACTATGTTTATAAATATTAAATATTTAAATTTCCACAAATCATCAACATAACAGAAGGTTATAAACAGGACTGGACAAAGGCTTTCTTCTGTGGGGGGGGGGGGGGTGAAAATGAGTTAAAATTCACAATCAACACAAAATGATGGGTTGATGGCATTTTGTGCAGAGCGCAGTGTCATTTTGAAAACAGACACCAATTACAAACAGCAGACATGAGAATTTTCAGATTTCCAGCGGATTTCAGACTATTTTCAAAAAATTTTGTGAACTCTAGATATTGCCTGTTTCCAACTGAAATCCATTAAAGCGATATAGATATCCTTGATTTCAGACAATTTTTTAAATTTGAATTCTAATGTCTGAAACAGAATATACAGGCAAAGTTAGAAACTAGAACAAAAATATTGAATCCTTCTTTCTTGCTAATTAGCAGAAATAAGACTAACAACATTTGTTCAGAGATTTGAGTCAGTATTCCAGAAACTTGTTTGCCCAAGTGTTACATTGAGCCTATTACCTGATACAACTCCTTCTATTTTGGTACTCGGTAGCTAGGTCTGATTCCTTAATTAGTACAAGTCAACAAGTGATATCATTGCCTATAGTGTTATTAATTAGGCCTACCTGCAGCCTTCAAAGCAAGAACTGAAGACACCCCGCAGGCATGGAACACTGGTATCTCGCCATCTTGAAGTTCAGTTGCTTGCCCATTTTCAGGAAGTGAAAGGTTATTAATGCCAATTTTCTCTGGCCACCCAATATGAATAGGTGCACCATGACAAGAACTAAAGTCTTTAGAAGCATCAACAATAGTTGTCAATTGATGTTTTGGCACACCACGCATAGAGCATACCATGTTGCAATCAAATGGTTTTACAGTATGACATCGTATGGTTGTATCATACATCGAACATGCCTTGAGTTGTTCAGCACTGAACAGTTTAATACCAGCTGCTTCTAAGCTTGCATTAAAAGAAAAACTGCAACCAATATAGAAAGTGACAAATTGATCAAAATCATAATTGCGTAGATTTTCAACAACATCTGTTATAACACCATCTTTGATAATTCTGTATGCTGAGACGTCTGATCTAGAAACAAACAGAATTGCATTGACTGATTATTGTATACTGTTGCTATTTCTGAGCAAATCCAACAATAACAACCAACAATATCAGTGAATATTTGCAAATCAAGGTGGTTATGTAAAAATTTTAACTCAGAAATATTCAGTAATTGAGCATGCTGAAGACATCAAGTGCGTCGGTCTGTAGAGTACTGTAGCATGTCCATTGTCGTTGCCCTATCAAGAGCATCATTATTCAGGGACAAGCTCTGGGGTACCCATTTGTAAGTCAAACAAGCAAAATGACTTACTGAGGCCACTTTGACAGATAAAATAAACAGAATAAATTGAGGAAGGGTTCATCCACAAAACAGTTGCTACTCCAATTGTTATATCAATGCATAAGCATGTTCACATCATTTGTTAAAATCATGTCAAGTATCTGCTGAGTTTGAAAACAGTGGAAAGAGAAACTTGTGAAATATCCTAATACAGTGTAACCAGCTTATGTGCTATTCGGATAAATGAAATTCCCGCTTATCTGCAACCTGGCTTTGAAACCTGTTAAACAATTTTCCGGTCAAGTCCTTGGTAAACAATTACAGATAACTGCAAATTTGGATAAATACAATGAAAACCGTTGCCAATTTTGACTTGTACTTAAGCGGGTTACACTGTAACAGTTAATATGTGTAGTGTCTACAGATGAAAAAACCCTCCTCAGTTCTAATCAATCGATGAACATTAAATCACCCAATTTGTATGAATTATTCATGAACCGTTTGTGGGAATATCATGAAAACGTTAATGAAACACAGGAAATTTTATGTTCATGAACTGTTTGTAAGGTGTCCATGAACAGTTAATGAATGGTCTTAAAGTGCATGAACTCAGTGAACGTTTTACAGGAAAAGATTATGGTAGGACTACTCATGACCTGATAAGAACTTGTGCATGTTGAATATTTCGACAGGGTTCTAAAAGTAAACACCCTTGATCTAAATAAATTCATATTTAATCCTATAATTCATGCTCAATTTAGATAGATCATATATTTCAAACAAATTAAAGAGGAAGATACAAAATTACAAAAGATAATATTGAGCCAAATATGACAGTTACTGTACATAAAATTAGGCTAGTTAATTACAATGATGAATATAATATGTTTGGCGTGATTCCTGAAGCACGAGAGCTTGTTTGTTTGGAGGATGTGGGTTAAGGCAATTTATTACATAATATTTTGTAATAAGAATTATTGGATAAAAGTTAACCTGGTTATAATCTTGAATCGATTGGATATTTAACGATGATTAAGGTATACGAAATAATACACAAAAAGATAAAAATAAGAATAGAACAAAATTAAATTATAAGAAGGAAGCAAATATTTAAATCAAAAAAGTTTCAAAATTATAAGTAATTAATTAAAAAATAATTACAGCTTAATTTACAAAATTAAGATAACAACAGTAAAATAAAACTTGAAAGTTGTAGAAATTATATATATTTTCATTTATTTATGATGAGCACACATAGCAATCATTGACAGTGCACACATTGTAATATTTCAAGGAGGCTATCTTTCATTTGAGAAAGAAATAGTTTCTTGAGAAATTTATGCTGAAGCGATGCCTTTCAGATGAAAGTCTGCTCATGAAAAATACAATAGGGAAGTACCAATAGTAATCAACTGTTTAGCAGCCTTTCCGTTGCAAATTACTTCTCAGAACAACCAAGTAAAGTAAGAAAAATGATCTTAGATGCATTGATTTGAATATAGTTTGGGATAAAAATAAAATAAAATATTGATACCAAAAATAGAATTGTGCTGTGCTGCTTCAATCTTCTACATTTCTTGTTCTTCACTCAAATTCTAATAGTTTTGAATTGAGTTATGATATTTTGTTAAAGTGTATACTCCGGATATTGGGAGTTTGCTTTTTGAATAGAGAAGAATTTGGTATTTGTACGATGTACATGTTGCTCTTGTGATTTTGTTTTGCGAGATCATTACCTTTAAAAATGCAGCCAAAGTGATGATTTTTTGTCTCGCTCTTTTTCCCCACCATGAACCTGTTTATTTTTCATAAGAGGGTATAGACCGGAAAAATACTCAAGGATTCATGTTTTCGTCTCTAATGCAGAACAGCCAATCCAAATGACAATCTGCTTTCAGAATGATCATTTTAACTTTCAGCTCAAGATGTAGATATGTTTTTATCAAGATTTGAGGTCCAACAAGAGAGATACAAGTCTTTAAAGTCAAAAAATGCAAACTTAACTTTTTTCAAGCGGCTACACCTCTGTAAAGCTTAGCGTAGATAAGATTATCGATGCACACTTTTTCTATAGTCAATGGGGATTAAAAATACCTTTATCTAGGAAAAGTGGTAAAGAGATGACAATCGCATAAACACTTGAAAAAGAATATCCAAAGAACTTTTGACTTTAGAGACTTATATCTCTTTTGCTGTTCCTTAAAACTAGATAAAATATATCAGTACATCTTCAGCAGGACATTGAATCGATCATTCTGAATGCAAATTGTCATTTGATTCTGCTGCTTTTTTTAAAAGACAGAAACTTGAAATGTTTAATGTTTTACCGTTGTATCCCTCTTGTGGAAAACAAACGAGTTCCTTATGGAGGAAAAATAGTGAGACACAACAAATGGTTACTTTGACTGTGTTTATGGAGGGGGTAATGATCGCGCAAAGCAAAAATACAAGAATAACATGTACAAATAGAAAATGTTTCCTTATTCAATATCAGGGATATACACTTAAGAGAATCGCAGTATCGGATGTTGTAACACCATTGATCCTATTTTAGGCTTACCAGTAGTAACCTATGGTAATTAATTGATCAAATAAATAGACATGATGATTTTCAAGGCTGATTAAGAACTTCCAGCAAATTGATAAATCTAATATCAAATTTAGTTTTATTTGCTTTTTCCTTGTCAATGTAGCCTAAAATTGTGACTGTTTCCACGAAAACTGTTATGTATATCCTTATATTTGTTTTAATCTTAATTTTTATAGTTTAGTAACATTTATTCTTATATTCAATCATCATCCAGTTAATTATTTTATTGTAATCGATATATTGTAGTTCAGATTAATCTTTTATATTTATATTGTATTAGCAAGAATGTCCGGTTTTTGATCAACCAATATTTTAGAGTTGAGTTTATTGTGAAGTTAGATATTAATAAGTCAGTGTATTGTGAGACGCGGTGATTGGTAGCTCATCAGCTATATGGCTCCAACCCGTCGTAATAAAGTTACTTGATAGCATTCAAGTTTGTCATTTTTTAGTAATTTGACTTGTGTTTCGACTAGCAATAATAATTCATACAGTCCTCTTTTTGGCCAGAACAGTGACTTACCCAAGTCTCACTTTTCACTATGATGATTTTCGTATTTTGTAAGTGACACCTGTGTCCTTCGGCAATTCTATATAATTTCGCTATCGGTACCAATGATGATATTTGATTATTTGATTATTTAATTTCATTAATTGACTTAAGGTGAAAATTTGCCAGAACGATAACATCAAACAAATTGGCGTTGTGCAGGATTCTGCACAACAAGTCAACATAATATTCAAAATCAATCTAAAAACTGTAAACTTGACCCTAGATGTTCAAACTGCTTTCTTGTCACGGCATTGTTCAAATGACTTTATGTTGTTACAAAAGGTTTTCATCTCAAATGTAACATTGCGTGATTAACACTGTCCAATCTAAAGTACGGAATGTTAGATAGACAACACAACTTTGACGTTATGATTCTTGATCTAATTCATTTTTTCTCAGCAACATTTGGGTCAAAACGTCGTTACTTCGAAGGCAGAATAATCTAATATTTTAGCCTGGCATGAACTGTTCTTTTTTATTTGCAAAGGGAGAACAACCGTTATTCTTTATTATCATTTTATTTCTGTCTCTGAGATGCCATTGCAACTTTGATTTTTAGTATTGCAACTTTGATTTTTAGTATCTCATATATGCGGTGATATTATGAAAAATTAAAAAAAGAGTTGACATTAAAATATCACTATGTGTTTGAGAACATATGTCATTCTACATTTACAGCTAAAGTAGTCACCCTTACAATGCTAGATATCTGATTATTGTGCTTTAGTAATCTTCAGTTTTCAGAGGCGATTGAATACCAGCAGCCATCAAACCCCTACATTGGCCGTTTTGCGAGGGGTGTGACGTAAACTGAAAACCCTGTATAGGCCATTATTATCGTCCGATTACGCTGCTAGTTGCACTTTCCAAAGTGTTCGAGCGGTTTATGAACTAACAGATAAATAGTCACATGTCAAACAACAAACTTTGGTATCAGACAATGTCAGGGTATCTAAAACACCACTCATGCGAAACAGCACTCATCAAGGCAACAGAAGATTGGCGCAAGTTTGTAGACAACATGCTACATGTGTCTGCAATCACCCTAGATTTCAGCAAGGCTTTTGACTCATCAGATGTGCACCATCAAATGCTGCTTCTTAAGCTCACAATGTATGGATTTAGTGCATCTCCAATTGAGATTATTTCCAACTACCCTTCAAGACAGGAGACAAAGGGTGAAAGTGGAGGGTAATATATTAACATATGAAGCCACACAATCTGGCGTTCCACAAGGTGGCATCTTAGGGCCTACCCTATTCAATATTTACATGAACGATCTTTCCTCCATCCTAGAATATGCTAATAGTGGCCAATAAGCAGACGGTACCACCATATACTACCAACATACGGCCATCGACATAATGTCAGCTATATCAAACGGAGAACTACAGCTTACATACAACCGGCTTGAAATCAATATGCTCACTATTAATGGAAGCAAAATGAAATGCATATCATTTGGTAAAAAGACCCAGAGCTAATTGTAAATGGTCATATATTAAACTTTAAAAACAGCATAAAGGTACTTGGAGTAATATTTGATAATCAGCTTTCAATGACGGATTTTATAGCTGCCACATGCCGAAAAGTAAAATCACATCATCCGCATTATCAAAACTGAGGCATTTTATATATCCTAAATCAATGGTACAACTAATTAAATCATTAATAATACCACATTTTTGATACTGTGGCACACTAACTAGCACATTAGATAAGCATCTCCAAAATCGTCTAGATAAATGATGGAAAGCATCTGTTGAGCAAACTGTTGTCAAAGTTAGATATGGGAAAGAATTGGAGTCAGTTGGTATTCATGTTGACACCATCCGCCATCAATCACTGACATCCCTAATGATGCTATGCTATGACGCTTGTTCAAAACTACTACCTTAATATTTACAAAGTTTCACGCCAAGGCGATTATCAGACAATCTATTCAATCTATTTTTAGCTAGCTTTGAGTCGCGACTAGAGAGTAAAATACCTCTGTATGTGTTCGATCAATTTAATATTTTTAATTAGATTTAGATACGGGCTCCAAATTGGACTTGATGATTCCAACAACGACCTAACAAACGTCTTGAAGGCACATAATAAAATGGTGCGGATTAGTTGAGACGAAACTTTTTAGCATTAAATAAGATCTAGAGTAGGCCTTTTGTGATATTATGGAGCAGTGTTTATGTGGTTTTAAATCGGATGATAAAATAATTCCAAGATGTCTTATTTTTGAAATTTGAGTAAGTTCATTGTTTGATAAAGAATAAATAGAATCTGGTATCTTTAAGTTGCCAACAGAGAATATTCTGCATTTATCAAAGGTTATTCGTAATTGCCATTTTTCAGCTCACAAGCAGAATGTTTTAACGTTTCGGTTAACTAGAGGATTTGTAACATTGTCTTTTGTGCAAAATGAAATTTTGCATCATCAGCAAAAAATTTAATTTTACATTCGCTTTCCAAACAATTCCCTATGTCATTGATAAATAATAAGAACAGAATAGGACCTGACACAGATCCTTGTGGTACTCCACTCGTGACAGGAACGGTTTCCGAAAAGGAGACATCTACACAAACTTCTTGCAAACGTTCGATAAAAACGACTTGATCCATGGAAATCAATGTTACTACAGCTGTAATAACTTTTGGTGACACACAGTGTCAAAAGACTTGCTAAAATCAATACAATAATCCCGTTGGTGTTTCATAATAGATTCTCATTTGCTTAATGCTACAATCAATTGAGTAGTAGTAGAACGATGTGCAAGAAAGCGGTATAAGGTTTAAGAGATCAATATCAATAGCTATATACTCAATTTCTTCAATTGGATCTTAAAGTTCAACAGAGGTAAACAAAATAGATTCTTTAATGAAAATTGCAACACCACCACCTTCAATTGAAGCGTCTCTGTCGTCACGTATAACATTATAATTGTTTCCAGCAATGATAAAGGAGTCTGGTATTGTCGGCTTAAGCCAAGTTTCAGTGACAAATATGAAGTCGTATTCATCAGAATGAAGAAATGAATGGAAAATAGATAGTTTTTTCATGAGAAAACGAGCATTGAAATAATAGCATTATATAAATGGAGTTGATTTTGCTGATAAACGGGGGTTTGCTGATGATTGGTAAGTAGCATTGTAGGTGGTTTAGCTGAGTCTCCATTCTTGTCAATCGATACTCGTGGAGGAAGGGAGGTGGCCTCATCCCGTACAATAAAGGCTGACGGGGCAAAGTTGGCACCACCCTATTGATGCAATTATTTTCAGGTACTTGGAAAGAGGTGTTGCTTGGCAACTATCTTAGAACTGATGTGGTGGGATAAGTTGATGAAAAAGCAGGTAAATGACCCAAACTTTGTCAAGGGGGTACAGGCGCTTGATAACCATTGCCGCATTTGTCTATGTAAGTGTCCGATTGACTATATTTCTTTGTATTCTCACTCTGAACTCTAACAGTTTCTTTAAGATGAGGCAAACTTACATTCTTGCTCAAAGCATTCTTTCCTTCGGTATGACGTCAGACAAATAAATAAATGGAATCGAGAACAATATTCTTTTTCACGAGGACAAAAGCCAGGAAAGTGACTATGTTTCAGATGTGCATAGCATAACTTTGGATGATAATTAATTCAAATCCTCCATTATGGCCAAAAAAAACAAATTTAAAAATACCATGTAATAAATCGTTGCAAATTAGAGAAATCGATGGAAATCGCCCTTGGATGTTGATTGATGTCATTTAGAGGTATAACTATGATCATAATTTGCTTCATTGTCCGTATTAAGTCTGCCAATAACATTGTTTGAAGAAAAGGAATTGATTGATGCTTGCTCTAAATGAGAATCAGAAGGGGCTTTCAAAGTGTATGAACTGGCGTTAACAAATGACAATTGATCTTGTAATAGATCCGGTTCATCGTCATTTGAATTGACAGTGGGGAAAACAATAGCGGAATGTTGTTGTATTTTACAAAGTGTCCGTTTCAATTTCGCCATTTTGCGAATTTTCACGATTTAATGATAATGTAGAAGAAACAATTTCATATTCATGATCGGTATTTTCTTTACATTGACTATGAGTATCGTATAAACAAAGACCCAGATTTATTAGGACTTCCTTATTTGAGTTTTTCATCATCTTTTTTTTAACATCTCCTTAACTGCCACTACCAATCTCCATGATGTTTATCAATTTTTTGTTGGTCTCAACTATCTTCCTATCCATATCAAACTTATTGACATTAACATCAGCTGAAGAAACATTGAAACAATGTGTAGAAAGAAGTGTCATTTGAAAAACGAACAATTGGCAAACGACATAGTAATTTATATCCTTCAAAGTACTAAAAGATGAGTGATAAATGTAGAATAATAAATAAATCAGAGCAATTTAAAGATAGAATGTCTGCATGGTAAGAATGGTAACTGGATCCAACGTTTTTAAATTGGCCTTGATTTGATGATCATAAAACCATATAAATGTATAGAATAGCTAGCCACAAATTAAAGCTCTTGAGAAACAATACGGTCGTAAAATAATACAAAATACTTGTACAATAAAAAGAGAGAGAAATTGGTCCAGCGAGAAAAATATTAAAATCCGGTAATTGAAATAAGCTCTACGGATTTCGATTACGTTAATATGTAATTTTTTCAAAAGATCCAAATAAATACTATAAAATGTTGTATATAACGCCGTTATATTTTTCAAATTTTGCGCCGTCACTATGCCGCCATGTTGAAATTTGCCTATTTGATAGTATGATGTTTGTTCTATCTAGGTGGTAATTGGTCTATTTGCTAATTTATGAAATTATTTGTGATGTCTTTGTGAACTGAAAAGGTGTTAAATGTGATTCACACATCACTTCACATGTAGGCTAAGCTACACTCGCCGAGTCGCTTATTTACTGCATCCTGTTTATAAAATAGGTGGCACAATGTGAACAATTAACACATTACTTCATTCTCTGGAATTTTAGGCTACAAGGTCTAGGTGTACAGTAGCGGAATAATGTGCCTTATGGAACTAGGCTAAATAGTACATAATGGACATTGTTACGACCGAAAAACTAAGATTTTATGGCCACAGCACCGCTTAACCTAAACCAATAAAAGGCTACTGTAATCTAATACGACTGCGGCAGCAGAACTTTGAATGAAAACAACAGAACATTAGTTATTATGATGGACATTATGATCGATCATTCAAAACAGATAAGCCAAAAAGGGAAATATTGATTATTAGGCTATAGGCTAACGTTAAAACTGAAAATAAAATGGAACCATAATTTTGATCAAAATCAAATATATGTAAATATCTATAACAACAGAACAATAACATTAATTAATAATAGTGACGTCATCTTGATATAATATTTTAATGATAGATTTATTAGTGTCATTTGCCATGCTAGCACCTGTACTGAATATAACAGCTTTGTGCTATTGTTAACTTTATATTGTAACTTCCATTTATTAATCACGTATTCCCTGCCTTGTAAATAGTAATGTATTATCTGTATTCGCTCTCTTACTCTTGAACTGCCATCGTGTAAACATTAACTTGTATAGCTGGTTCACCGTCAAAGAGGCTCGCATGACCAAAATGCTTTAACTGTTTTGTTCGTTGAAGCGGGAAAAGTCTTGCATCTTGTATTTATGTTGACTTGGAAGTTGTAAAATATATAAATCTTCATTTTGATAACTTTGATTTCTTGCAAATTAAATTTTATATTTTTTGCATTTAATCAAGCTTTTCCCTTGAAACTCAATTTGTATTTGGTCAGATACATTTTAATTCGAAGGCATGATTATCTACATAATTATTTGATGTTCTACTACGAACGGTTTAAAGACGTCACCATGGAAACATCAATAGAACAATGACTTGAAGCTTTTTGACTCATGGTTACGTAACTGACCTTGAGTCTATGCTGTCATGGAAGAAAACGTTTTCATTTTTGACTCAACTCTTTTGTTCTTTTGAAATAACGTTCAACAGACTGCCTTGCGTGCTAAAAAAGGTCGAACAAAAAGCGATTGCGCAAGAAACATCATTTTATTGTAAAAATACAATGGGCAAGCTATGTGATAATTCCAAATTTTTAGCTGGATTTGACATATTTTTTTTCCATTGCCCGCCATGATGGTCGACTCGCCGCTTAGTGAGATTACAATTGCATTATTAAATGAAATGTTTTCTAATACTCCTGGATTAGTTTACATCGTGATTATCTATTCAATGGTAGAACACATGATTGTTTTCTTCTTCTCGTCATTTGAAATGGTTAATGAAAGGTTTTAATCGTTATGTAACATCACTATTTGAGGTGAAACTTCAAAGATAATTTTTGTTGTGTTTTGACCATGAGAACTTTTAAACCGACAATTCATCATTTGTTTGGAGGCTTAGACAAGACAGTATTATATATTTATTGTTTATATTGTTTTCTGAAGTTATTTATTACATTAAACTGCTAAGCCAGTTGTCATGGTATTATTTGAAATAAATTCTAAAGACTATTTAAACCAGTTTGTCCATGCGACAACAATAACAAGGCAATACTCCGAACGGAAAATTTCACATCATTTACTGTAGGTCAAAAAATTGCGCTAGGCCCCTAGTATTAGTAGTGAGAAATAAATATTCTTCTGGTAATAGTTTTCATGGTTATTTGTTGTTTCCATTCCTATAAAGTTGTTTATTTAAATGCTTTAATTCTGCTGCGACATCAGCTTGCTACTTTGCACGTAATTTACAACTCACACCTGCATTACAAGTAAGTGAAAATCATTTCATCTATTCTATCTTGTTATGGTCTAGTGGTGGAGCGTCTGCGTCAAGTGCATGGGGTTGGATTTCATTCCCATCGGTCTGCATTAATATATTTTTTTTCCTTTTTTTATTTGATTTTTTATTTGGATATTATTATATTATTTGGATATAGTTTTAATTTATTTTATTTCATTTGATTGAAGTTGACTTTTTTATTTGATCTGATTTTATATCATTCAATTGGATTGATTTTACTTTTTTGAATTCGATTTGATTTTATTTTTCTTTGCATGATGATTTGATTGATTCGATATTCTATTGAATTTGATTTCAATTGGTTTATTTTGATTATTATATCATTCACCATGAGTCCGAGCGTAGCCGAGCTATTTTTTATTTTGGAACCCCCGGTTTATTGCCATATAAAGGCAATTACGGAGAAAGTCACGGCTCTGTGATAAAGCTGCATTTGATTCGGTTTGCATTTAGCTCGCTCGTATAACGCAGAGGCGCGTTTAATGCATTAGGTTCGCAGCGCGCTTGGATTATGCGAACTTAATACATTGGCGAGCTCAACTGCGTTATACGGAGCGCGCTAACAGGAAACTTAATTTGAATGCATGAAATAATTTAAAAGTATTAGGTTCGGTTCGCTCGTATAATCCATGCCTAACACTTGGTTTCCAGAAGTATCAGCAAGAAACGAGCAATTTAATTGATTAGATAATTACAAGCTTCAAATAAACTTTTTGAAAATTCTGAGTAGTCTTAATGACGAATCTCTCATTTCCGCGTTAATTATAATCAGCCAATTGAGTCTTAACCCCGTCAATACAAATACAATCCCATTCATGTACCGTACGTTAATCCATATAGGGGCCTATATATAGCCTACCAGAACCTACCAGGTAGGCGGGCCGCTGCTAGGCGGTTGGATTATATTCTACAGACCAGTTGATATACATTAAAGGCCCAAATAGTCAAGGTTCCAGGACTGATAATATAAAGTTTTATGTTCAATTTATACTCATGACGGCCTTTTGAAATTTACCTCACGTCTGATGATTTGGCCAGAGATGGGGCATCAGTTTGGCCAGGTTTACTTTGGAATAACAACGGACAGCAAGATTGATTTAGCTGGCAAAATTCAAAGAAAGATGACGCATATTCTTGTGGCAGAATTGCAATGTTTGCTTGGACAAAGTCTTTACATAAACCATTCGTGCTTTCTTTAAAGCTGTTACCACTTGCAAAATGCTTTCTTGCTTCTTCAGGGGTGCATGTTTTGATGTTCATTGCGAACTTGACTGTCCTCTTCAAAATATGCAGAAAACAGCCGTGTGTCCGTGATAAAACTTGGTGAGATAGCATTGTACAAATCCAGCCTTGCACAATCAAATCACGGTCAGAGCTCAAGTCAGAGCTGATCTAGCCTCATTTCAATTTCGAGAGTAAATTTCATGCTCAACAACATGGTAAACAGAATATTCAACAGGCTGCATGGAGTCATGCGCAGTAGCACCCTGTCCCGTCTGATATTTTGGCCACATCTGAATTAAATCTGAATCTCGCACGATTGACTGTACTGCGGTTTGATTTGTATTTCAAACTCAACTTGACTTTGAGATTTCTGATGGCGGCCAGAAAATGGCGGTCTTGTCCGAATGTAATGAGATTAAAGTTTCAAAATAACAGCTTTCGACCATAGTCATCGTCATATAATATAATTTGTGTGGATACAAAGTTCTTATCCTGGTCATCGTAAAAATCCAGTACAGTTGATGTAACATTTATCAATTATTTGCACGTCTACGTTGTTACTTATCAACGAACAGTCTAACAGAGACAGAGTACACGGTGTATTTTTAAATAGCTAATATTGAATATTGGACAGGGTAAGGGAAGATATTTGAAAAATTAACATGAAATATGGTGTAATCTAACTCAGCTTTGAATAGTAAGATTTGATAATATCAATATAACATCAAAACATGAATAAATTGTACACATAGAATAGGCTAGTCTATATTTTCTAAAGTCATTGCTCGTAGAAAAGTCGTAGACTAGCCTACCTTCAAATCATAGTCTATAACCTACATTAATCAGAAAAGTAGGGGAAGGAGCTCACTCAATCAAGTAAGGGCCAAGGTACTAACTGATGATAGATAGGCTTAGTGATCCACTGTCTTTGATCTGATATAATAGTTATTAAATTACAAAAAAGCTAACATTAATGAGCGACTATTATGGAAGAGCTTTTGGTCTCCACTACACACATTATCTCAATTCAGTTGAAAACTAATAGTTATTGTTTTTAAAAACAACTTATCTGAAATAGTAAACAAACTTATCTATTTGTATTGTAGACTTTGCAACACTGAACCAGAGTAAATGTTTGTAATATTGTTTAAAATCATAGAAATGTAGGCTACTTGCAGAACAAAATCCTCTGATAAAGTGTTCCACCGTGGATATAGCACAGCTAATAAATGGACTCTTAACCACTTGCAGAAACAGGACAACTGTGGCATTTGGGACGATTACTTTGTCATAATCCTTTACACCTTGCCTATAATAATTATTAATTAATATGTATCAACATGTGTGTATATGCATCAATATGAGATACTTACACAACAAATAACTAATGGACAATCTACAAGATTATGGGCTAAGCTAATTTTTGATTTATAAAGGGTAGGCCCCTACAAAGTTGAAAGAGACAGCATTCTGAGGTGATCAGTCAAGATAATTAAAATTTAAGCAACATCGGTAATCTTCATCAGGATGTCTCGTGATATTAAACTACCTCCTAGAAATTATGTTAGACATACGGGAGGCTGAGAGCTCGACTGTACGCAGACATATGTTTTGTAGATTAAGCCTAGTAATCAGCAAAGAGAAATGTTAACTTTTCAATAGCAAATATGCCCCTAACATGCCTTGGCAGAAATCATGAAACAATAGAGGGATGGTTTATATTTCGTGTAGGGCCTACTTTTGTGTGTGTACTCTTTTACTAAAAATATCATCATACATTTATGAAAATTGATGTTCTTCAAGCAAACATCAAAATAATGAGTTTAGAAAGTTTAGAAATAGATACAGTTGAAATCTGTGTATAGCAGCCAGCTATGAGAGGTAGATAAATTGATCAATGTAGACTGGTAGCTCAATAGTAGAGTGCATGTAGTTCCTGTGGGAGACCGGGGTTTGATACCTCATCGCCTGTCGCCTCACACAATGTATTTTATCTATATGTACCAGTAACTTTCATGTAATAGAGCTCATTGTAATTTCAATTAGTTGATTATAAATTTGACTGCTGTTCAGACATTCATTCCCATGAAAACGAGCTTGAAGCTTACGTGGTTAAATTTAAATTGTAAACTGCGAAGTGAAACAAAATGATCCCATCACACCATTATATGCAGGTGGCCTTTATATGCAAGGTTGATTAGATAGAAAATACTATTTCAGGCATACCAAGAGTGACCACTGTAGACGGTTGGCTGCTGCATAGAGGTGACCACTATGAATTCTGGCAAAGGAGCATGTGGCCATTGTTTTCAAATTAATTTTAATAAGACTAGGCGTTTGGCGTGGTCCTGGAATACTGTAGCAGAAAAAGCTACATGGGTGCAACCCTGGGCAGCACAATGCTGTACCAAAACCTTTGAAGCCATTGTTACTCGAGTCTTGTAGATAATCTGTCTCCCCTACTACCTTCTTTTAAGTCACTTCAGAATCAATCAAATGCATTTCTAATTTTGTACCGATTTTGTCTGAAACTCTCCTCTTACACCCCCTCTGAGTTTTGAATCTCTCTCTTGTCACGTGGGTATTTTCAGTGTGCGTTGTTCAAGGTAGTCAAATTAGCCCTATTCACAAATTTATTCATAAACAGGATAACAATAATTATGGAGCAATTTCTCTTTGCCTGTATTGTCGAAATTAATTGAATTCATTTAACAACTATCAATTTACCAATCATGAATTAGAAAACGTTCCTGCACAACAGTAGTAAGTTTCACTTGATGTTTACATCTAGAAACAAGAAAGATTTTGTTTGATGCCTTTGTTTTCCATCATTTCGAAACTGTGCTGACGTCTGGGAGAACCAACAGTATGCAAAAACACCTTGATTGCCTACATAATCTACTGAATAAGGATACATGGCATTGGTGTCATTTATATTATCGATGATTAGAAATAAAGTATACGCTAAGTAAAGCCCTCTTTGGTTAATCCGTAAAAGTATACGCAAAATGCAGGCTGTGATAACAATTCTTGAGCTTTAAATGGACCAACAAATATTCATGAATTGTTCATGAAAAACAGGCCATTTAACCAGCTATAGCTACGTTCAGCCCAAACTATCAAGGCTGTAAAAATTGTCAGTAAGAAAAATTGAAAGCAGCACAAAAATAAGTGTATAGTATGAAGATCAGTATGTATAGTACTGCACTTTGAAAAGTTGAAACGACTCAACGCAACAGTTATTCTAATGTTTCTTCAAAGGCTTATTCAAAATGAAAAACTACATTTAAAATAACTTCTCAGAAAAGTGACTACTGCCCAGAATGTGTAAAACAAGCTTGTATTTAAGGTTCATGAATAGTTCATGAACTCAACAAATTTTTCGTAGGGGAATAGGCCTACTTATTTTCGTAGCACCAACCAAAGATATATTTATGTGAAAATCATATGATAATAATTAATGAAATATTTTGTAATAATAAAATGAAATAAAATTTAAAAGGAACTTTCTTAAAAGCATCAGGACCAAATTTCTGAGTAATGAAGAAATCATACCGTCTATAATATAAACTTTGTAATAGAACCTACATTAATCATACTATCACAGAGTCATATCTGACAGGTATAATTTAAGTGAACAACCTTCAACCTTTTTGGCTGTGTTTAAAATCAAACCCACAACGAAAGTTAAACTAAAGTGACAATATTGTCAATTACGAATAAGAAAATATAATAATTAAAGAATTTGACCATTCCAAAAGTACATATTTATGTTAGTTGTGAATAACAAATTTAACCTCTGAAAGTTTTGAGCCTCATTTATTTTGCACCTGCGTATTAAAGATGTGCGAATCCAATCAGATTGGATCGCATCCAGGTAGTGATATTTTAGGTCTTTGGACTGGGTAAAATTTGTATTTATTGATTCCAAATGATTTTGGATTTTGAAACTTGGAAGAGTATTTGTACTTTGTAGCGATTAATCAATGTGTTCTAGTTTCCTCTCAACTGACCGCTTCTTGTACATATAGCGACATTCATGTTCCACTCTCTAGTATTCCACTCTCTAGTACATCAATTACACGTTTGATGTGAAATGAATTATACAATTTCTTCAAGGAAATGATCAAGATTATTGATTCATTGTACATATTGTATTATCATTTTGATGTGCTGTATGTGACTGTCTCATGTCAACACCCTATATAATTTCTGTAATCTATCTATGTTGTCTATGTGTAGATTGAATAATAAATTAGATACAGTTTAGCCTTCATTGTGCTCACTATCCATTGGGTCTCGAATATCAATTAGTTGTTGTTATAGCAAAGCCAGCTATACGACATACAGTGATAGTACGTCACATTTATTCATGCTGGTATTTATTATTGCTGTGTGGTAGTTTTGTATTTTATCACAGTAGTAGTAACTAAGTGTCTAACGCAGAATATCCAGCATCAAGTTAAAAGATATCTGATTAAAGCGCCTGAGACTGTATCAAGCAATCACCCATAAATTTATACATTAAAAACTTGGATTAGTTTACATTAATTACAAATTATTTGCTTCGAATCGGATTATATTTATAATTGGCATATTACTTCAAATCGGATTGGAATCGGATCATTACAACATTCATACCCGTAATCAATTTTGTGTAAATTCGATCTGATGCACACTTCAATGCGTATGGTCTTGCTTCAAGATGACATGAACATATATACTGGCTCTTGCTATCATTGAACTATACTACAGTTACGCCTACTTGTAGTTTTTAAAATTGAAATAAATTGATTAAAAGCCTATCGTTCATTCATGCTCTTTTAAATATTTACATTGTTTTATGGAATTCAGATAATCGATATTTTCTGAATTGATTAATACTGCACGCTGTTAGTTTTGAAGCTTCAATATAATTGTTTATGGTATGACGACTTTCAGCGCAATACACTGCAACTGACTTGTTTCAGTCAAAACTCTGTGGCTTGGTAGAGATTTTATCGATAAGAAGTACTATATTAACATATCATATCATAACTAACATTTTGAAATATATTGAATGTTTGAGGATTATTAAGATTTAAAAAATCAATTTCTTATTCAACGAATTGATTAAAATTAAAGCTGATAAATACATGTATATATGATAATCATATCATATAGACAGTGGATCACTAAGCCTCACTATCATCAATTATTACCGCAGTTGATTGAGTGAGCTCCTTCCCTTACTTTCCTGATTAATGTAGGTTATAGACTATGATTTTAAGGTAGGCTGGTCTATGATCAATGACTTTAGAAAATATAGACTAGCCTATTCTATGTGTACAATCTAGTCTAGTTTTGATGTTATATTGATATTATCATATCTTACTATTCAAAGCTGAATTAGATTACACTATACTTCATGTTAATTTTTCAAATATCTTCCCTTACCCTGTCCAATATTCAATATTAGCTATTTAAAAATACACCGTGTACTCTGTCTCTGTTAGACTGTTCGTTGATAAGTAACAACGTAGACGTGCAAATAATTGATAAATATTACATCAACTATACTGGAATTCTACGATGACCAGGATAAGAACTTTTTATCCACCCAAATTATGTTATATGACGATGACTATTGTCAAAAGCTGTTATTTTGAAATTTAAATCTCATTACTTTCGGACAAGACCGCCATTTTTCTGGCCGCCATCAGAAATCTCAAAGTCAAGTTGAGTTTGAAATACAAATCAAACCGCAGTACAGTCAATCGTGCGAGATTCAGATTTAATTCAGATGTGGCCAAAATATCAGACGGGACAGGGTGCTACTGCGCATGACTCCATGCAGCCTGTTGAATATTCTGTTTACCCAACAACATATCCAAAATGTTCCGAAATCGGAGCAGGCAAAATGCATTAATTTTGCAATTTGATTAATGGCATTCCCAGTAGAAACATAAAAGCGAGGCTGTCAAGTTTCAGTGCTTGCATCATGTGATTTAATTTGAGGGAATAGTAGCCCTGCATCATTTAGGTCATATAATTTTTTTTTTTTTTTTAATAATCATAAAATATATATAGGAAATTTTTAACATATTGTACAGTGAATCTGCTTTCTAATTTTTACTTTATACATAAACTTTTTACTTTTTAGGTCATATAATCGCATATAATATAAGGCTACTCATTGGTCAGAGCGTACGGACGAATAACAAATGGTTTTGATTATTTATCCGTACGGACGAATAACGGAAAATTTGTGTTATTGGCCAGTAACCAGGGGACGAATACTGACTAAATCCCCATTATTCGTAAGTACGGACCATGGTACGGACATATAAGCACTTCGATAATATAATATGCTTAAAATTTCTTTCCTGTAATTATGTATCAAATTATCAAAACGAGGCTATGTACAAAGATACACAAACGTCATAGAAAAACGAGAAAAACATATACAAAGTCATTAGTCAGTAAAGAATATTATTCAATGTTTTAATATTCCACTAGAAGAATAGATAATGTAAATACTTTATTTATCTTATTTGGAAAATAAGAAGTAGATATATACATTATACACAATATAGCATAGACTACAGTTACCCAGTCGTTCATGTTACTAATTTAACCATGGAATGAAAATTGAACACAAGAGCTACACCTAAGGTTATGCCCAAAATGTTGACTATATCTTTATCCATATACAGTCAAACCTGCTATAACAGTCATCTCTATATGCTGTACCACCTGTCTAAAGTGGTCACTTTTGCAATTTCTTAAAATAGTATTTTCTATTGAGTCAAAGATTGATGAGCTTGGCTGCAGTTTTGATAATTTACTTTTTTCTGGTTCTTGGCTTGTCTAAGCAGACAAAGAAAGCTTGTATGAAGAAAATAATTTGCTCTACTTTTAAAATTTGCAAAATTCTCTAACCGTTAACTTTACTTTCTTTAATAAAATTTCGTCAACACATTTTCGTAACTTTGAATACAAGTGAGTAAAACTGTAGGGTTCACATACGTTATGTGTTTGACAGCTCTTCATAATATCCCTGTGAAAAACTTTAGGAGTTTATGAACAGTCCATGAACAGTTCATGAACATTTATGAATAGTTCATGAAAATTGGGGCCATTTAACGTTCATGAACTGTTCATGAATGCCTGAACTGTTTTTCTCAGGGGATCTATCAAATCTGTTATTTAATAATCTTCCTTGTGAAAATAGTTCATAAATGTTAATGCTTAAGTTTCATGAATAATTTATGAGCAGTTCATGAACTGCTGAATTGATTTATAATTTGTCCATCAACAGTTCATGAATATTCAAATGTGCATGAACATTTCATGAGTAATCAAATGTTAATGAGCAGTTCATGAGGTTTGCGAGAAGCTCATGAATCATAAACATTTCATGAGTAGTTCATGAAGCTTCTCGCAAACCTCATAAACTGTTCATTGAAATTTGATTTTTTTAATTGATTATTCATGAACTGTTTATTAACATTTGAATTAGAGGTGTGCGTCGGATCAGATTTACAGAAAGTTGATAACGGGTACGAACGTGAAACTGATCCGAACCCGATCCGATCCGAAGCAACAACATAAATACAATCCGAAACTAAAACTTCTAAATTAATCCGAAAAAATCCGAATTCCACAGGGCATCAAAGAGATGTAAAACATGTAACTTCCAAATAGACGTACATTTAGCCAACATAATTTAACACTGTTGTACTTATATATTTTATTTAAATCTACCAATGCTTGTTTACAGTCTCAGATGGACGGCTAGATTTTTCTTCAATTTGAAAATCTTTTCTTTTCAAGCTTGGCTGATGGACATTGTACGTCGGGCTAAAAATTTTAAGTCACTACTACTGCGATAAAATACAAAACCATCAGACTCTAAAAAGAATATACGACGTTTGACTTACTAAGCTGTCTATCGTTATATAAAGTTATAAACTATGATAATACAGAGAATGAACTGTGGAGGAGAACATGAGACACAGCAAGCATTGAAACGATGTCCCGAACGATGTACGATTAATCTAGACATCTTAATATTTTCCTTCGTAAAATTTTGATTGATTTCACATCAATCGAGTCAATCGAACCAATTGTAAAATTGACGACATAACAGCATATTAACGTAGCCGCTATATTTACATTGCAGAACTTTATTTTCTGTGTTGAAAGGAAGCTAAAACACATCAATTACTGCAAAAGACAAATACTTAGTCAAATTTTGAAATCCGAAATAATCCGAACAAATAATATCACTACAAATCCGATCCGATCCGAAGGCCAAATATGTCAACCCGAATCCGACCCGATCGGGTTCGGACTCGGATTCGGGTCGGATTCGCACATCTTCAATTTGAATATTCATGAACTGTTGATGGACAAATTATAAATCAATTCAGCAGTTCATGAACTGCTCATAAATTGTTCATGAAAATTGGACCATTTAACATTTATGAACTATTTTCACAAGAAAGATTATTAAACAACAGACTTGATATGTGCCCCAAGGAAAACAGTTCAGGAGTTCATGAACGTTAAATGGTCCTAATTTTTATGAAATATTCATAAACAGTTCATGAACAGCTCATGAAAATTTGTGGCCATTTAACGTTCATGAACATTTTTCGCAGGGATGTGATAAAGAGCTGTCAAACACACATCGTGAACCCTATTGCTTTACTCACTTGTATTCAAAGTTACAAAAATATGTTGACGATTAGTAATGAAATGAAAGTTGATGGGTGGGAAATTTTGCAAATTTTAAAAGTAGAGCAAATTATTCTCTTCGTACAAGCTTCATTTGTCTGCTCAGACGAAGCAAGAACCGGAAAGGAGTAAATCATCAAAATTGTATCCAAGCTCATCAATCTTTGATTCAATAGAAAATACTATTTTAAGACAGTGCAAGAGTGACCACTTTAGACAGGTGGTACAGCGTATAAAGATGACTGTTAGGCTATAGCAGGCTTGACTGTGTATGGATACAAGATATAGTCAACATTTTGAGCATAACCTTTACGCAAAGCTCTTGTGTTCAATTTTCATTCCATGGATAAATTAGTAACATGATTGACTGGGTAACTGTAGTCTATGCTATACGAAGTTACATTGATGTAAGTCAAGGAGTAAGTTATTAGTTTTCTGCTGTTTTTCTGCAGGACTATCATAAAATAGTAATAGCCAATTTCTGTCAAAAATAATTGCGACCATGAACATCGCTAGGCATTTGCCTGAAATTGTTCATTGTGTATACTGTATATATATCTACTTCTATTTTCCATATAAGAAATATAAAGTATTTACATGATCTATACTGCTATAGTGGAATGTTGAAACGATAAAAAATGTGAAAATTCATTTGAAATCGAATGACTTATATCATTCATTGTAAATTTTATGATAAATTTAGGAGAGAATAAAATTAGCAAATCTATTTATCACAAATATATATTATACATACGGGTAGTTAAATTCATGCAATTACAGCAACTGGAATCATTTTTTACCGTTAATTAATTTTTAGTCATTCACATAGAACTTTATTGTAGACCCACAGAGAGAGCTTTCTCTATATCATCTAGACAAGACGTCATCTTATTTACATCCTCAATGCTTAGCTCTAATTGCAGTGTGTTTGATGACACCTGCAAGCAAAGTAATAAAACAACTGAAATTACAAGTAATCAGTAGAAGAGAAATAACATCATGGAATAGCACAGATTTAACACATGAGCAAAACAATTAATCTCTACAGCAAAGGAGCATAACATATACTTGAGCTCCAGCCAAATGCCTTTTTTATTTCACCAACATTGATAGGATTTAATCCTATCCTACGGATGTTGTTGTTTTTTGCCAGCATATTGGGGTTGGCCAAATGTCTTTTTATGTTGTCAACATAAGTAGGATTTATTTGATTTGATTTTCGTCAACATCAGTGATATTTTGAGGGTTTGCAATCAGTCATTCGAGCCTGCCAATCCTGAGTCGAGTTATGTTATTGTTGACCAATCAGAAGAAGGCTGAAATTTCATAAATACTACCGACGTTGGCGAAAATAAATAAGTCATTTGGCTACTTCGCCAACATCGATAAGATTTCTTCAAGGACAATAGAATTCAACAAAATTCTACAAATGTTGGAGAAATTTTTGAAACACTTCAAACACAAAAAGTGAAATTCAGCCAACAAAATCCTAAAAAGTGAGGGCGGCCAAATGACTTTTATTTCGCCAATATTTATAGGATTTTGTTGAATACGGCTATACACTTATAACAGGACGGCTATACACTTCGTATAATATTATATATTATCTTGGGGGTCGGTCGCCCTGCCATATTCTGAAAGTGGCATGGCATCATCCCTTGCTTACCGATTCAACCTCCGTATCATCAAATTTCATTTGAATTACGGCAGATGGAACATTAATTTCATTTATATCTTTTGCTTGCGTTTGCATATCTAATCTCCAGTTGACTTCAGATAATCTACACCCCATCTGTGATTTATTAATCATAATATTCTCAATTTTGGTCTTACTACTACGCCAGAATTTTGAAACAGCAGCAGCACGGTTTTGTGTTAAAGGGGAGTCTTTCTTTTTCATCTGTGAGGTGAGATAAGCTTCTAATTGGTTAAATTCCATATCTGAAGTGGCCAAGTTGTGTAAGATTGCTTCAAACCGCGACAGTAGTAGCTTGAACTCATCAAATTCCATGTCAGGATATATTTCTGCTTGCAAAAATTCATCTGTAAATCGCTCTTCTCCGTAATACTTCTTACCAGCAATCCCATTAAGTAAAGCTACTATTTTTTTATCAATCGTACTCATGTTGAATCAAACTCAAGGTATGATCTAGGCAATAGCATTAAATTGAGCCAATTAAGCCATATACAAATAATAAGGTCTAGAATCACAGCAAAGGGCGATTTCACTCAACAGCCGCCATTGAACCCTACATAAATCACGGCCGTCACGACAGTTAACTGGATGTGCAAAATTTCAAACGAGGCAAATAGGAGAAGGCTACTTTTTGCCAATTTAAATCCACTGCTTTGCTTTAGGAGTTTAGACTTTGGTGTTTACTAACTTTAATTAGTAGGCCTGCAGTCCCTGCACCATCTGCATGAATCTCTCGAAGTATTACAGATCAGCGTACGTTAAGCATTAAAGATGTTTAGAAGAAAAAAAAGTATAGCGTACTTGATACCAAGAGTAATCGATCTGCATCGACGGAAAATGACAAACTTACAAAGCTCAATCACTCTATCAGATCATTATGATGTTGTTGTTGTTGGAGCTGGAATGGTTGGGAGTGCATTTGTCTGTGCCTTACGTAAGGATAATTCGATAAATACTATAGATATTTTCAATCATATTTCTTTGTCTTTAAATGTTGTAAATAACTATTTTAGGCTACATATTAGAGATAGAGCCAACGAAATTTGATTTGTAGTTTCTCGTCAACTTTTTTGGGGGGAGGCTTTTTTCATTTTTCATTATTCATTATTATTTTTTATAGAAAATGAAAATTCGAACAAATCTACTAATTAATTTTTAAGCAGATAATTGGCGCTTTAGTAGGCTATATACATGTATGTCCCTTCCATGGTCCAGTCTGCAAATAATGGCAATCTCGACGAGATCTCGGGGGCAGCAACTGATCAAATTTGATCAAATTTGACTTAAGGGGCAGCAAAATCCATCATTTCAGCAAAAAATATGAAGAAAATGACGGAAAAATAATTTTTAACTGCCGATTTTTGAGGAAAACTGCAGCTCCAGGGGGCAGCAATCACAAGAAAAATTTTCATCTCGGGGGCACAGCTGCCATGCTTTGCAGACCGGTCCATAGTGGAAGTTCCTTGTTGTCATGATATCGTGCAGGTACTTATCGAATCACTATCATGTTATAAGTAATCCTGTCAAGTGTTAACCAACACTATGACGTTTGTAAATGTTAGGAGTTCGAAATAAACACAGTTAGTAAATAGACGTGTTTCAGTCTCTTTGATAATTCTCGCTTTGAAACATGGTGTCAGAAGTGGTTTAGATTTTCTGTCAATAAATATAATAATACTATGGCAGGATACAATCAACCCAATAAGTTTAGCTTCCGACCAGAAGAGTGGGAAGACTTGCTTGACGAATTCAACAGGTTCAGACGAGCAACAAAGTTGAATAAAGAAGATGGCGAATGTCAAAGGGATGCTCTATTATACTGCATGGGCAGTAAAGAGGGAGCCAGAATAAGTTTGACAAACCAATTCACCAACTACTTTATTCCTAAGAGGAATATTATCCACGAAAGGGCGGTATTAACTTTTGCCGTACATCTAATAATCTTGGTAATGGTGACAAACTTTTAAAAACATTTTCAGAGATGACAATAACATCCGCACCAGTGTCAATTTTAAATGTGACCTCCGTATTTACAATCTTGATGGAAACTAACCACAGATCATTATCTTTATCGTTATTAATATTGTCCAGATAAAAATCCCCGTCATCTGCCTCGTCAGTGCTATCAGTATCTGTGTCTTGTTCTATCGCCTGGACTGATTTGGAGAGGCAAAATTTACTGTAATGACCATTTTTATGGCATTTGTGGCATTCTTTGCCGTAAGCAGGACATTTGTTTTTCATGTGTCTTGTGCCACAGCGACCACAATTATTCGCGTTGCTGACGAGAAACTTTAAATCAAGTTTCGTTGGTAGGCCTATATCATATTAATCGAAACCGACTAGGGTACTATTCTATGATCTTGATTCTGATTGGTTACTCAATCAATATAAAATCCGTGCCCAAGAAAACAAAACAAGCAACAAAATAAAACATATGAGATGACGTTGTTCAATGGTAGGCTATGCATACACAATTCTAATCTTTTTTATCAATTAATCTTCTCACAATTTTTTCGTTGCTACTTTATTACATATTAGTTCGCTAGTCAGCTAAAATTTAGAAACAACAAACTTTTATTTTACAAACTGCAAGCATTTCTATGTTTTTAGATACTCAATAGTTAGCCTATTATGCTCAAGTTTGCTATTTTGTGGGGTTGTAGTTTTGTAACTGGTATTAATATCCAACTGCTTTGTTTTAAAAATTAAATCTGAAACAAGTCTAATTAAAATTCATCCTCCAAATCACGACGCTGTTCATCTTAGGGGTGCAGCTGCTATGCTTTACAGACCTGTCTAGCCGGCCGCAAAAACTTCTTCATAGTTCCCCAATTAGCATTATCTTTTGAAATGTTGGTGCTGTGGTATAGGATAATTAAGTAAGTAATTTAGACAGTTATTGCCCTACCGAAGGCACCAGGAATTCTCTATATTCGCTCTTTATTGATCTCAATCCCGACACTGGCAATCAATTTCAACAATTTCATGGCATATACTTGTAGGTTTCGATTGCCAATGCGCAACGATGGGCTGATACTCACAATGCAATTCTCTCTGAACAATTGCATCCGCCATCCTTAGAGGCACTCATTTGATGTTTTAGATAAAATTAAGGCTGAGTTGACCTTTGGGGGTATGAACCATGAAGTCAACCAGATATGATTCGATCTGAAGTTCGGTTGCTCCAAGTTCATCCCTTTGATAATGTAATAAATGCATCAAATGTAGAATATCGAATGATTCAAATCTCTATTAAAACTCAATAATCTGATGGTAAATTAACATTTTCCTGTCTTTTTTTCTTTCAAAACCTTTTGTTCGAAATAAAGGAAAATAAACATTGTAATTGTAAAAAACAAAATGACTACAAAAATTAAGTCAACTTATTTGTTTGTTTGAACGGTCATCGAAAATCCTCCTAATTAACACTTGTAACAAAGGAGATTTCAATGAAGCGTGCTCGTAAAATTTGAATTTTACTGTGATATAACAATAGGCCTATCTCTTACCGATTAACACCAATTCAATTCAACTCATTCATAGGGTCACACACAGTTCAAATAAACATTGCCAGCAACTTTGCAAGCTCTGTATGGATCCATCTATAAAAATAGTTTGAGGACAACAGCCAAAAAGCGTGAACTTTATTGTATCACTGTAACGTTGTCCTGACACCGAATGAATCTTCTCTTCTAAAAATGTAAATATTGCATTTTAACAAAACTGTGATAAATATACTTTAAATTGCTAAATTCCAATAAAAATGACAAGGATATTGACTTTTGAACAAGTTGTAAAAACAAAATTTCCATACGTTTTTGCAAACTTTAAAGTGTCATAGAATCAAAACTGTTATCGAATTCTAGGATAAAAATTACATATCTGAAAGCAGTCCATCGAGTTGTGCATGCCTGTTATTTTTCAACAAAGTCTGAGAGGGTGACTGGGAAAAGTACAGATTCAAATATGAATGACCCACTGTTTGATTTTACAATGATTGTGGTCATCCTGTTTGTGTGAAACTTGTTTGTTGTTTATTATATTTTATAAATAGTTATCTAATTAAGGATTATGGAAAGGGAATAAGAGATAGCCTATGACATGTAAATGTAACTTCAAAAAGTCATTATGTTTAATTATAACTAGGCTTATTCAACCTTTATAATATTCTGACTTCTGATGTAAGCCTGTTTGTTTGTGAAAATTTGACTATCGTTTTCTATTTGACAATTTAGAAAAGTCCCCATACTTGCATAATATGAAAGTATTGGTTGTAGAAGCATCACCTCCAAAGAATACATCAGCAAATGATTTCAAATCTTCATTTAGTAATAGGGTATCAACAATTTCATCTGGATCGGAACAGTTTTTAGATGGTGAGTTTATAGTTTTGCATTTATTGGAATAGGTTGGAAAGATATATTATGATGTCCGCAGCTAACCAGTTCCACTATTCAGTTTATTTACCGCGGCTGAAAAGTTAATTGCAGCAGTTAATTAGTCGCAGCTGTTCGATCAATTTATTGCATATGAAAAGTTAATTTACCGTGTTTAATTAGTCCAAGCTATTTAGTAATTTTCCCGCAACTGAAAAGTCCCTTTATCACATCTAATTAGTATCAGCTATATATCGAATATTTACCGCAGCAAAAAATATTTATGTCGCAGCTACTTAACATGTTTCATTTCGTTAAAGGCCTTCCGTTACAGAAATCAGTTCTGTGTCATTCTGGATATAACTGTGATTTAATTGTCTGATTTTCGTTGCATTTTGCCTTTAACTACACATGTTCGTATCCTTGATAAATATTCATATTCGACATGGATTTCATGGATTTCATGGATTTGCTTGTCCTGAAGATAATGATTATCATGCACTCGATATACAACAACAACGCAGCAAAAATGGAATCGCAGAATGCTGTGAATTCCGTAAAAGTGTCAACAATAAAGCTGACGCTATGTTATTCATTGACGAAGAAGGAGGATGGTCAAAATTTTATTCTAAACTTACGCGTGAAGGATTGAAAGAGTATTACCGTTGTAGAAATCAGCGTGGTGAGCAGAAAATAGATGTAATAGTCTATTCATTTGTATTGTTTGGGGGTAAAGATGCAATAAATTACTTTTTAGATGCGATTTTCAAAGTTGCGTTTATAACTGACAATTAGCTGCAAAAATGAGCTATTTAGCTTCGGCGAATAGGCAGGTCCACTAAAATTTAAGTATCTACTTTAAACATATCCATACGAAGATCAAAGGATAAGTTTAATATCCCCGATTTTTTTTTTCAAAAATATCGACAAACCATCTAGATATCTGACTTCAAATGACATTGCGTAACCATGGTTATGAAACGGCAAGTTTTGGTGGGTGAAGGAATGTGACGTCATAATCCGGACAAAGTGAGAAATCTACTATTATCATGACTTGATATCCAAAACCGTTCATCCATCAATTCGTCATTTTTTATCCAAGTTTTTTGTTAATAGTATAATCAGAACCGCTGATTTTTAAACGAGACCAAGGGTTAAGTTTTGTTTCTTTTTTCGCTTTGTCCTTTTTGTAGCGAAACAAAACAAATCTTTTCCATATCTTTCTCTCGCGGTTCCCGACCGCAAACGAACAAAATCAAGTTTTCCCTAGTTCTCAGCCAGGCCGATCTGCACGTGCATGACGTGTGAACACACTGTTTTTGTCAAAGACCTTCAAAGTGTTCGTTCACTCGTCTTTACCAAGTCTCACCGAAAAGTAGGCAGCATTCACTTGGAAATATATATATACATTTGATATTAGAGAAGAAACCTCACTCATATATAAACGGCTTAGATCATCACTCGAGCATCAAAGTAGTGTTATTTTTATTTATCAAATCTTCGTTCTTTTATTTCGTCTGTCATCACCAGATATAAGACGGTGAAATCACATTCAGTGTGCATTTATTTGAATGTAGCAAACACTTTAAATGGACCAATTAACGCTTTACCAATTCTAGATTTGGATTTATTCTAGTAAATCAGAACTCAAATTCAATAAAGTTGCCGTTTAAATGAAATATTTTACACATCGATCACGCATGCTACGACAGTTTACGTCGAGGCGTATAATTTTCTGAAAACCGAAAAGCAATTTATGATTCATTTGCATTGATTAACAAATATTTACTTGGACCAATGATTAATCATGCAGCTTGTGTGAAGGCAATGGACGCTATTGATGTAGTAGCTATATTTAGCTATATATCTATTTTATCCCATTGATCAGCGAAGACAGTGAATGTATAGTTTTTGTAGAATCATGGTAGAATCATAGCTACAACAAATTTGATCCTATAATAGACCATATGATTCACGAGAAAATAACGTGGATAATTTGCTAATAAATGGTAGATCATACAACTCCTTTCACTTATTATCCAACTTGTTTGAAACTTTATGTGTGTAATTTGAAATTCAAATAATTTGCTAAGCTAGTCTACCATCCTTGTTCCTTCTCGCTTCGACACTCGAACCATACTTGAATGTAGACAAAAACAACATAAATTGATATAAATATTTCAGAGCGATTTCCATTGATGAATATTTCAGGTCACCGTAATAAGTTTTTTGAAATCAGCCTTCAATATTCTGAGCAAGAACAGCAGTGCTAATGGAAAAGATTACATTCAAATTTGACGTTCAACGATACCAATAATTACAAAAAACGCTAAAGTCTCCATTGTTTAGCGGCGTGTGATTTTGTTCTGTCCGGAAAATGACGTCATAATATAGCAAGCCAATCACAAATCGTTTTGACGTTCTACGAAATTTTTGGATTTAAAACTCAAAAATGAAGGGTTTTTGGAAATTTTTTGGGAATTTTTATCAGTTTTATGGAATTCTGCGGGTATGATATATCCGAAACACGAATAAAATCAACTTTGAAATTTTTAGTGGACCTGCCTATTGTCTTTGAAGCTACTATATTTGAAAAATGCGGCTATTAGAAAATTAGCTGCGGAAATGATCTATTTAGCTCAGGCAAAAAGACTTTCAAGCTGAGATCTTTCAGATGCGTCTATTAGACAATTAGCTGTGGAAATGATCTATTCACCTGTGGCGACTTGAATTTTTAGCTGCGATTTTTGAAAGATGCGGCTATCAGTCAATTAGCTACGATAATAATCTATTTACCTGCAGTAAAGCGACTTTTCAAATGCGGAGTTAATTCCATTCCGATTGGAAATGTAATTATAATAGTTGATAGTTTGTATTGCATTTTGCTTGAAGGGAGGAAAATTATATGAATAAATAAATAATATGTTCATATAGATCTGTATAACAACATATAGCTCTAAATTTGAATCACATACAGCTCAATAATTTAACAATAAATGCAAATTGATTAAACATTTTTTATATCTATTCTTTGGTCTGGTAATTCTTAAATCTGCACCAATAAACTCGTTCGATAATTTTTAGTAAAATTGTGTATTCAACATCCGCATCTAGATAACTAACGTTACCATATCTCAACTAATATATACAACATTAGACCTAACTATTTTACATTTTATATTGATAGGCCTACACTACAGTCTAGGCCTGCAATATAAAAAATATGTACGTTTTCAATGATTGAAATAATGATTGAAGTAATAATAATTGATTGAACTGCAATGCAAAGGAAAAATTATCCATCATTCTACTAGGAAGAGCTGCTTTTTTACAATTGTTGTTATGATGTTACAATTGTTTTACACCAATATCTCTGACCAATTCTATATCTGCTTCTCCAAGATAATAATTTTGCTTGGGATTATCTTTATTCAAATGCAGTACTTTGCATCTGAGGCATGCCATTGTTAGCAGGTTATTTGCAGCCAAGTGCATGATGTTGTCAAGATCAACTCTCAAAGCAATATGATCAGTAGCCTGCGTCCAGACTAAAACTTTTCTGAAGCAAAGTGTAAATTTGCTCCGCATGAAGCAATCTAAATTATTTCAAGCGAGTCCAGCCAAAAGGCGTGAATCTCTGTCAATTAGCGGCATTGTGACACCGACATATTGAGCTGAAAATTACTCCAGCTAAAACGTAAATATTGCAATTTGAGCACAGAAATTGAAATAGCACCGCAGGAAGCAGCCTAGCAAAAGAATGAGTCACATAGGGTTAGACAACTACCTGCTGTGCAACTTTTGTCAACATTTGAAAAAAATCGAAATATTGCCTTTTTTGCTACGTATTTTTGAAGTTTTCGTTTCAATTTTAATGGCAGTAAATGTTTAACTGCTTGGCTTTAAATTATATACTTGGCAAGACAATTTATTCCTCTATTGCAGATGTTTTATATCGTTGAAATCCAACGAGAAATGGGAAGGATATAAGCGTTTAAATGAGTAGCGAAAATGTAATTTTCACACCATTTCTGCGACTTCGAGGTGCCATAAAATCGAAACTGTTGCAAAATCGTGGCTATAAGTTACATTTCTAAACTCAGCTCATCGAGATCTATATGAAGGTGCGGGGAAAAACTGCAGATTCCCCATGGAATGACCCTTTTAGTATTAGCTGCCGGCATATATAATCTGATAACTGCTGTATTTGATGATATCAACTGTCATTATTATATATTACAAATAATAGGCTACTTGTCCTAGTACAAGAGTATTGGGTGCAGGCTATACCAGTTTAAATGGTTTCCAATAACGAAGGAATGATGGCGATATTGGTTAAATTCAAAAAGTCTTCTGTCATATAGTTGAATGATTAATTTAAATCTTTGAAATTTTGTTTTGAGATAATTTAAAATAATTTGGTGTTTTAAATAGAGGACATTTGGTTTAAGAAAAATTCAGTGAAATCGCAGGCTCATAAATAAGCGCAACAATACAATATTAAGTTGATTGCATAGACTGTGATACATTTTTCCAACGATAGCATAAAAAGGTGTTATCATCATTTATAAATAGATTTTTGCCTATTAAATTTACAAGTATTTTATTTTGTGGATTGAGATTGAACTGCAATGCAAAGGAAAAATTATTTGGAATTTATGTGGATTTGAGTATGGAGGGTAGAGGCATTCGTATAGGTGTATTCGGTGAGATTGTGTCATCTTGAAATGTTACAATTTTGGATGTGATTATGGGTTAGTAGGTGGTAGGTAATATGAGTTTATACTGTATTACAGATCAAATAATCAAATAAAGCCTATGTCTGTCATATTCTTCTCTTTCTAGTCAGGTTGCTTCTTCTATATGGGTTATATATGCACTGGAACCCCCACTATAGACAAATGGCTGTTATGTAGGCCCTAAGATCTGTATCCACATTGACAGGCTTGACTGCAAATTGGACAAATGTAAACAAGGATGTTGAACTTCTTTTTCATAATGACAATACTGCTCAAAGGCAGTTAGTAACCCAATTGCATCACATGACACTATGAGATTTCAAAGTACTGAAAACGATACGGCTACTGAAAATGTACTGAAATATTGCTGATTTATTTTCTTTACTTTAAAAATCTCATAGTGTGAATCTAGCCACATTGATAATGAGAATGAGAAATGACACTAAATGTCCTTGAATTGCATCAGCGATGTCAACACATGTCTTTCTATTTTGTTGATTTAGAAATTGATGCTTGGAAAATGATAAGTGAAAACGGTGTTAAGAAATTCAACAAAATGCATGTGAGTCATAATATTGTAAATCAATTTCTGGTATGCTATCATATACAGTCCAACGTACAGCAAACATTTGGATTTCTAAGATTAAATTCATTTTGATCTTTGAAGGAGGTAGTTCTGGCTGACATGCAGCTTGTGAACTAGTAAGGCATCAAATGGAATATTTATTACCGTAATGCCCATTGAGTGGGGCACTAGGACAGTTTTTGAACCGTTCAAGGTTTAATGGTCTACTTTTATGAGCTTTTATGGAACTGTGTTACACAAAGTTAATTGCCTGCTATGGTATTTAATTTACATGAGATAGAGAATTCTTGTATAATGTTTTGATTTTGAATGAACTGAAATAATATGTTATTTTTATCTTTATGTTCCTATGTAAGGTTTGGGATTCCTGTTCACCTGGTGTAATATCATTTGACGATAACGATGGCAACTCATTGGCAACTGTTGTTGAAAACCCATTAATTGTACATTGCCTTCACACCATTATGAGTGAAAATAAGAATCATTGTGACTTTGCTTTTGGTTCAACAATATCAAAAGTAACAACACCTGTAAGTAATCTTTATAGAGCTCATTCAATTCATGTGTCGATGGTGTCTTTGAGTTTCGATTATGAAATGTGTGCTATCATGAATTCATATCAGATACATGAATTTGCAATGTAAATGTTCATAAAATGTCCAAAAACAAATTTTGAAATGATATCTTGCCTGAGGATTTATATTATTCCAGAAAGATCCGTTGCCATATACAATTGATACTTCATCTTGAAACAGCAAGCACATTGGTGATTGGCGCCATAGCAAGTTTTAATGAAAATATAAACAAGAAATAAAAATTTGTTTAGCTGTAATTAGAGGACCATTAGAACATTTTAAATGTAGTTCATAATTGAATTTGGACGGCGTACATAACATTTTATGTTGATCACATGAAGAGGAAAACAGTGTACAAGCATGAGTAATTTTATCTCCAAAGCCACATAAACCCAAGTTCATATTTATCAGAGTATTTAAACAAAGCTGGTATAGGCCTATGGAGATAGCTTCATCATTTTATTCATCATTCTACCAAAGACTGGGTAAGCTACAGTGATTCCTGTGTTATTATTAGGCCAACCAAACAGTAATGAGAGGTAGCTATTGTTCCTATGCCAAGAAAGTAATCAGTATGGCTAGGCAACCAAAAATAGTAATCTGTTACCGTTACCAAAAATAGTAATCACTAGGGCCTGCTGATAAAATTAATTTTTCAGAAAATTAATTGATTACAGGTAAAACTTACTGAAAAAATAATTGATTATAGCAATCAATTACTTTAGTGCAGCCCTGGTAGTTGGTTGGTTGGTTTTTTTGGTGTATTTTTAGAGAATTTATGTGTGAGTTTAAGTTTAATGGCCAAACTGCTTTTCCTCAGGCGCCAGTCAATGTTACTTCTAACAGGGATTCGACTCAATATTCTGTGGGCCAAGGTCCAATGCCCTAACAACCACACTAAGGCTTCATGGGAAGTGTATTGCACTGATTTTACTAAACAAAACAATGATTTATAAATGCTTGTCTTGGGGTTTGTTTTGTTTCGAGCTCTTGAATAATGTATGGATAAACTAACCACAAACCTGCAGCAGATTCATCAAGCAGTAATTATGAAATAAAAGTTAATGAAATAATAATTACAGGTATACGCATACATTTTTATTTTTCATCACTCTGATAGGGAACTTTACCTTCTATGCTTTGTTTCATAGTTTTCTTTGCATACTTGTAATTATTATTTTTTATCGATAGTACTGTATGTGTAATTATTACCGTTGTGTATTTTATTTCTCGCTGCTCTATATTTTTATACTTGTTAAAATGACAAAAGTACAATATTGTACTCTTCAAAGACAGGTTCCGACAAAAGTGGGGATCCTGGGATCCAAGATCCCGGAAGGCTAGACAAAATTCAGAAGAAAATTGATGTTTTTAATGATTTTCTGGTCAAACTTCAACAAAACAATTCAGAAGAAAAAGTTGAAATGCACCTAGGATTCCAGAAGGCTGAACTTTTGTCGGACCCTGTTCAAAGATAGTATTGTTTAAACCCATCCCTAATCTTCTTGATGCCTGCTTTTGAATGAATTTATTGTATCTCCTGCGAAAAATTCCATGACTTCATGAACTGTTCATGAACTTCATGAACATTTATTTTGTGGGTTCATAAACACTTCATGAACTAGTTTCATGAACAAGTTCATAAACTGGTTAATTGACATGAAATTGCCTGAAAGTCCATGAACAATTCATGAGCTGTTCATGAACTTTTGGGCAATTTGAGCTTCATGAACTGATTAACTTTTTTTCGCAGGGGATATAGTGTTTTTCAAGCATATCAAACCCTTCCTATTTTTGAAAAACTTCCAGTTTTTGTACAGTAGAGTGGAATCTGTTAAATACTGCCTTTCTGAATATTTTATTTTTCATCAAACAATTCATTGAACATGTTATTATTATTTGTAGAATGCTATACATGGTTCACTAGTTGATGTTGTGTTGGATGATGGAAGACATGTTAGAGCTAACTTATTGGTGAGTTACAGAAGAAGTACAATGTATGTGCAGCGTAGAGGAACTAAGTATCCTGCACAAAGTCTGGACACTCTGCCACTTAGCTACCAGTGAACACATTATTAATATATAGATAGATTAGTACGAGTATTACTGGCCGTCTTAAATTTGGGTCTGGACTCTTAAATTTGACCTTTTGAAAAAAAAAATTTCAAAATTCATAAATCCCATGAACAGCCTTTTTTCATCAACATTTTCAAAATAGAATTCCTATTTTTTCTACTATAATACTTATATTAAAATTCCATCCAAGAAATCATGACAGCTATTTGTCTCCTGATAATTCATCTAATTTAACTGTTTCTTTTTATGTTGCAGGTTGGTGCAGATGGTTATAATTCTAGAGTGAGAAACCTAGCCAACATTAAGCATTACAGTAAGAAATATGATCAATCTGGTGTTGTGGCAACTGTAACATTGGAACAGGTGAATAGTTTAAGATTTAGTTTGAATCTCCATTCATTTAATCAGATGATATGCATATTACTTTTCAGTCATCAACCAATAGGTCAATGTGGTAATCAAACAGAATTAGGCAATCAAGATGGTGAAACTCCATTCAATTCTAAACTGTATTGAGCACTCCTTATTTTCAAACAGTTATGCGGAAAGACGCAATGGATAATTTCCTTTTTCATGCATTAAAATACATTGAAATGCAGTATTATATGTTATATGTTATATGTATATGTTATTATATGTTATATGTACTGTTAATCGTTGACTTTCACAATTTAGTTTAACTCTCAACTAAAGTTAGGTAGGGGATTCTCATAATTCTCTTGGTTTGAGCAAGATTCTTGTTGATAGAAACCATAGAACCAGAGATTTTATATTACTAAACAAGTTAAAGCTCATTAAGTTTATTGGCTTTGAGTGAATGTCAAAGGCTTTGCTAAATATATTGTGGAAATATGAATTTGTTCGGATCAGCGCTGAAACCACAAACAATTCACAAGTTTTAGTAAAAACTAACGTACATATAGGGATAGGCTATGATTGAAAACTTGAAATAATGAAATTAGTGAAATAGAATAAATGGCATTGAATTCATCACTGGACAATATCTCTTAGCGTATCCTCCCCATAGTACTGAATGTAGAATTCAGACAGTGCGATTTTCATGAAAATTGCTGAGAAAGCTCTTCTTCCCTTAGATATCGCAACTTCTGACCTCTGATTTCAAAGTGCACATGACACTACAACTAGCGACAATAATTTTTCGATTTTTAAAACTTTTTATAAGTTGACTTATTTAATGTTGAAAGTACCATATTTCAAAAATAGTGCTCCTTCGAAAGTTAGCCTAGCTCCACTAGGCCCACTATTTCTCTCCGTACCTGCGCTCGTCTGCCACCTGTACGAAGCGAAGTGATGTACAGGGGCATGTGGCACAGGTCTATTTGAAATTTGGAACTCATGTTCAAATGACAAGGGAGCTCACTATGGAAAAATAACAAAGTCTATACTTCAAAAAATCGTAACATTTTTCTCGCGGAAAAGAAATTGTCCACTTCCCAGAACAGATGTGCCCATATCTTTGGGACACCTTGTTAGCCATGTATGATTGAAATTGAACGTGAATTGTAGAGTTGGGACAGGTTTTATTAGACTTCGATGGAGTTTTTCTGTCAAAACGTGTTGAAACACTAGATCGTCAACGAACAAGGTGTTGAGTTCTTAAACATCGGCAAAACGCTTTGTTATATCTAACGTTCCTTGCTCTATTTTGGTTGGTATCCCGTGAGTACAATTCTTCAAGATATTTTTCAAGGTTAACAGACAGACGACGCTGCTTGAAGCGCTCCATGATAGCGTTTTCTCAACAATTTCATTCATGCTGTGCACATTAGTTTCACCTGAATTAAATATACTGTAATAAGATTTATTTTCCAACTCACAATAATCTGCATTGAAATTCAGATTGTTGGTGACATCGTGATAGGGTGGGTGTAGTATCAATGTTATTGATACAGCTACGTTGGTCTTATCTTCGTTCTTAGCATAGTTCTTAGTTTATCTACATAATTTACTAAAATGGCCAGACATACCACAGGCGTTACATGCTTTACCAAAAGCTGGACATCTTGGTTGATGAGAATATCCACAATTTCTACAAGTTGCTTTTGTGTTGCTCGTTCCTCTGCTGGTGTTAATGTTGTGAACTTGCGAAATTTGTGAGTTTGAGGGTGTAGTCAATACTGATGTTTCTTTGGTTGACAAATCATTTCTGTTGTAATAGTGCTCACTCTCTGTTTGCCTCTGTTTGAGGCATTACATGTAAACGAGACTACCTCGTGTTTGACTCAATTAAAGATGGCTACTTGAGATGTTGTGTGATCTTTGTCTGTCACAATACTACCCACATTAGCTTACAACATGGTGTCAAGTGGGATTTAGTAGTTAAATACATTTTCATTTATTGCAATGGCTGAGTCCGGTGAGTTTTCCAAGCCTGGTCCGCTGGTGTTTGATGCATCAGCTGCAGAAAATTGGCGAAAATTTATGATGAGATTTGACATCTACATGATTGCCAAAGAAAAAGATGGAAAGCCTGATAAACTCAAGGTGAACATGCTCCTAAACTTCGCTGGTCCTGCTGCCATCGAAGAGTACAGCCACTTTACGTATGGCATAGGTGAAGACAAAAATAACTATGAAGTTGTTTGCAGAAAATTTGAGCTTTTATGCAAAGGAGCAAGAAATGTTATTTATGATCGTTTTGTGTTTTTCAATCGTTGTCAGTTAGAAGGTGAGCGCATTGATGCTTTTGTGAGTGAATTGAAGAGATTAGCAATAAATTGTGAATTTGCAAATTTGAAAGATTCTCTTGTGAGAGATAGAATTGTTGGTGGAGTACAGTCAAATGACCTTCGAGGTGATTTGTTGAAGAAATCGGATTTGACGTTGACAGCTGCTCATCAATACTGCAGAACGTATGAGGCCAGTGAAGCTCAAAAACAGCTGTTTTTGCCTGGCTCGACGAACACAGCAACCACTACACTAAATGCAGTTTCTCGCCATCCTGATGCCATTAAACAAGTGTTATGCAAGTTCTGTGGATACAACCATGTACTGAAACGTTCGAAATGCCCTGCTGTTGGAAGAAAATGCAATGTATGCCATGAAGCTGGCCACTTTGCAAAGATGTGCAAAGAAAGAAAATCCTCCAAGCCCGTGAAGAAAGATCCCTCTACTACCCATGTGGACAGTGTTGAAGGTGAATGTGCCGATGTGGATAGGCACAATGACCCATGCATATACTTTGGTTCTATTGAACTAGATACTGTTTATGCTAGAAACAAACTTAAATCAAGTATGGTGGATGTAAATGTTGCTGGACATAATATTGCCATGAAGGCCGACACAGGGGCTGAAGCAACAGTCATTCCATACGAGTTATATAAGAGGATAACAAAGAAACCTCTTCGAAAAATTGTTCAGCCACTCAAAGGATGGTTGGCTGACAAAGCTATTCAGCCTAAAGGTGCTGTTCGTCTATTGACGAAATACCATGGAAATGCATTAAATTTGAATTTTTTAGTAGTAGAAGGAAAATTTACACCTTTGCTAGGGTGTGAAGCATGCGTTGATTTAGAAGTGTTACACTTCATGAATGTAGATGCTATTTTAAAATCTACACCTGGTGGCTCCAACATCGACAGTCCTGGTAGTATGACTGTGTCTACACCAATAATGTGTGAGTTCAAAGATTGCTTCTCTGAAGAACCTGGTAAACTTGAAAGGGAAGTTCACTTGGAAATAGATTCCAGCATGTCTCCTGTTGTACATGCACCAAGGAAAATACCAATTGCACTTATGGATCCAGTGCGTAAGAAGTTGTTGCAAATGGAACGTATAGGTGTCATTGCAAAAGAAACCTGCCCTACACCATGGGTATCTTCCATGGTAGTAGTAGATAAGAGAAAGGATAAAGACCATCAAGGGAGACCAACAGAAAAAGATGTCAGAATCTGCATTGATCCAAGAGATTTGAACAAAGCATTACAAAGAGCCCATTATCCTGCGGCAACTATCGAAGACATTGCATCACGGATTGAAGGTGCGCAAGTATTTGCAGTTCTGGATGCCTGTAGTGGCTATTGGCAGTTACCTGTTGATGAAAGCAGTTCGAAACTACTCACTTTCAATACACCGTGGGGCCGGTATCGCTTCACGCGTCTTCCTTTTGGAATTGCTCCAGCTCCTGAGCTTTATCAACAAGAGATGGATCGGTTATTTGAAGGAATTCCAGTCGAAATCATTGTTGATGACTTCCTTATCTTTGGTAAAGATAAGACTGACCTTGATCGCAAGCTTCATCTTGTCTTAACTCGAGCTAGAGAAGTTGGTCTCAAGTTTAATGCAAGAAAGATGAGGTACAATCTACCGGAAGTGCGCTATGTTGGCCATACTCTTTCTGGTAGTGGAATAAAACCTGATCCGGATAAAATCCATGCCATTCAAAATATGCCAGCACCAACTGATCAAGCTGGTGTTTTGAGATTTCTTGGAACAATAAATTATTTGGATAAATTTATCCCCAACAAAGCTGATTTGCAGGGGCCGATATCTGATTTGTCTCAACAGAACACAGCATTTACTTGGGAAAGTCCTCAGCAGGATGCATTTGATGCTCTCAAAGCTATATTGACAAATGCACCTGTTTTAGCATATTTCAATGATGGGAAATCAACAACCCTCAGCGTAGATGCAAGCTCAACTGGTCTTGGTGCTGTGTTATTGCAAGATGGCAAACCGTGTGCATATGGATCCAGAAAGTTAACAGACTGTGAAAAAAGGTATGCAAATATTGAACGTGAACTTCTAGCCATTGTCTGGGGAGTGACCAAGTTTCACACATATGTTTATGGACGACCAGTTATTGTACAGACTGATCATAAACCGTTGGAGACAATCTTTAAGAAGAATTTGAATGATGCACCACCTAGATTACAGAGAATGCTACTCAATCTTACACCCTATGACTTGACAGTAAACTATGTTCCAGGCAATAAGCAAGTCCTTCCTGATTGTCTAAGTCGTTCTCCTGTGTTTGAGAATATTCACCCTACTGTCCCGACACCTGCTATTTCGATAAATCTGATGTGCAATCTTGGCCTAAGACCCTCTTCTATAGAATCATTCCGGAATGCATCTGCTAATGATGCTGTCCATCAAGTCCTCATGAACTATGTGGTCAATGGTTGGCCTGCCAACAAGGAACTTGTAGATGAGCTTGGAAAAGAGTATTATAGCTGCAGAGATGACCTGAGCGTGGAAGACGGGTTGCTTTTTAAAATGGATCGTCTGGTAGTTCTGAGATCATTGAGGCGTGATATTCTGGAGGATATTCATGGTGGTCATATGGGCATAAACAAAAGCTTGTCGTTTGCCCGCGAGTATGTTTTCTGGCCTGGGATGTCTTCCCAAGTTAAAGAACTTATTTCAGCGTGTGATATCTGTAATTCATTCAGACACACTCAACAGAAAGAGTCCCTTCTATCCCATGAGATCCCAGGTTTACCTTGGCAAACTGTTGGGAGTGACTTATTCAGTTTTGGTGGAAATACATACTTACTTGTTACTGATTTTTATTCTAAGTTTTTTGAAGTTGAGCAGCTGAGAGAAGCCACTGCGAAATGTGTCATTATCAATATGAAAAAAATCTTTGCTAGGTTTGGAATACCTGAGGAAGTTTTCAGTGATAATGGCCCGCAATACAGCAACACCCAACACCTCTTCAGTACTGCTCATGAGTTTAAGCAGTTTGCAAAAAGTTGGGGTTTTGTGCATACCACCAGCAGCCCTGAATACCCTGAATCAAATGGTGCAGCTGAGAGGGCCGTCCAGACATGCAAACGAATTTTCAGAAAAGCACATGCCTGCGGGAAAGACCCCTTTGAGGGACTATTGCAATTCCGAAACACGCCTTTTGAAGACATTGGTGGATCTGCTGTCCAACTGCTGATGGGGCGCAGAACACGAACCACCATGCCAACACATCGTCGTCTATTAATCCCTGAGGTTCTCCAACCGAAGCATGTGATCAAAACGCTCAAAAAACGCCAAATGGCATCTGAGGCACTAGTCAATGTGCATGCAAAAGATTTACCCCCATTGGCAGAAGGAGATCCTGTCCGCCTCAAGCCTGGTCGCTCCAAAGAATGGCGAAAGGCAGAAATATTGCCCCGCTCTTATATCATTAAAGATGAAAGTGGAAGAGTTTACCGGCGAAATCGACGCCACCTTATATCTGTTCCAAATGACACCCCTATGGTTCCACGTATGTCTGGCACCTATGACCCTACAAATGAATTCTCTCCATCTGCTGCATCTGATGAATCACCACCAGAACAATCACTTCAACCGCCTGATGGAGTTGCTGCTTCTGGATCTGCCGTCACAGTAACAAGATCAGGGAGATCTGTCAACCCTCCAAAACGCTTAATTGAAGGATATTAATCATTGATTTATTTGTTTGTTACTTTGCTTGTGTAATCTGTTAGGAGGAGGGAGATGTTGTAATAGTGCTCACTCTCTGTTTGCCTCTGTTTGAGGCATTACATGTAAACGAGACTACCTCGTGTTTGACTCAATTAAAGATGGCTACTTGAGATGTTGTGTGATCTTTGTCTGTCACAATACTACCCACATTAGCTTACAACAATTTCTATTGATAAATTGATTTGATTGATGCAGTTGTCTCACTCTTTCTCTCAAGTCATCATATGTTGCTTCGGGTACTAAACGTATATAGTCCAATAATTCTTTGCATATTGTTTTATCGGTAAAACAATTTATAAAGACCATTTTCTTTAATTCCTCTGATGGATCTTGTTCTGTTTTATACATTTCGAAGGAGCATTTGTCGTTCGTTCAGCGATTAAAAGTTTCTTTTTGGGCTCTACTAACTCCAGCGCTTTTGCTTTGATTTCGATAAATGAAATATTTTCCAAACTCTTGGGTTTAAATAAACGGGTCAGTTTCATTAATGCCTCTTCTCCACATACTGAGAGAAAGAGATCTGTGGTCTTGATTTCCTTCACTAATCACATCTTTCACATGTTTTGTTCTTGCTTTTGCTGAATATGCCGTAAACCAAGCTACTATTCTCTCCGCATCGTTCAAATTCAATAGTCTGTGCTTTGTGTCCATATTATGATTAACCCAACAAGGGGACGCCAAAATGTTGTATATCAAACTATGATAATTTGTACCGACAAAGGACACAAGTGATCATTCACATTGCTAAAGCGGATCTGAATTATATTCACAATAAAAGAACATAGAAAGGCGAATACAGGAAATATGTAAATTACACAGTTTAACACAAAGGTGAGGAATTTACTTCTAACTAATTACATAACAATTGGTAAGCCAATGACAGTAATTTGACAACTCGGAGACGCATTATTGAAAACGTGAGTCTCAAATTTCACCTAATTTTTAACGCGCCTCGTAACCATTCAAAAGGGACAACAAATTTCGACTTTATCTTTCTTAACTGCAATAACAGTAGCGGTTTCTACAAATACAACAATTAAATAAAACAATGATACTTTATGAAACATTCTAAATTTGATAACACAACAGAGTACAATATACACTTACCAAACGGTGAATATCTCGATAGCAATATCAATTAAAACACTTAACTCACTCTAACGTTAACTCTTCACAACAAAATCATACATGCATAACGTTAACAGAGACAACAATAGAATTTTATCAAACAAAACGATTAACACACTATATTTTCGTGGGAACAGTACTTAAGGCTAAAGCCTTGATTTAATTGACCTTATTCTATAAGATAAGAAAGAACTTTAGAATACTGTGTGTTTTCCATGCTGAATGTCGAATTTAGTCTTCCAACTCTTTTTCCACAATAACCTTCACAGTGATACAATATAATTATACTCTTGGCACCTTTCTGACAGTAGCGATTGCACTTTCAATGGTTTTGTGTATAATCATCCTTTTTAACTTCCAATACCAAAATTCGGTTTCAAAGCCGATTCTGACTCGTTTAAAGATCGAGGCAAATCAACGGTAACAGTTTAACGAATTTTAAAATTGTTTCTCCTACAGCAATACACTCTCTGTTCAACCTTCTTTGTCAGGACCTGCTAGGCACCACAACAATTGTTGCTGATTCCGACCCTCACCCAAATGCAGCCTAAATGAATACAGTAATAGATGAGAACTGAAAGTACCTGGATTGTCCAGTGCTGCATTTGCATCACAACTATTAGCACAAGGCATGTTGGCAGATTCTAATATATTATATTACTAATATAGTAATAACCATCAGTGTAATGAATAAATAATATAAACAGCATACATCATAACAAACCAGCAACTACGAACAAAGAATTAGCATAAGATAATAAAATAACAAGTTTGTGAAAATATCACCATATGGTTGCATAAATATGTAACTCATATCATTGAACTAATCCAAAGAATCAAGTCCCATCTCTTCAAATATACCAATACAGGAAACAAAAACACTTCATTGTCCCTGTCCTGATCATATACTAAGCTGAATATAGTCTTGGAGGGATTCTGCACATTCTGACTATCGACACCTTCCGCTGTCCCTTTCTACCATGTAGCAGAGTCTTCTGGGGTCCCCTGGATCTTGTGTTGAAACCTTCTTCTAATCAAATTGTTTGGTTCTGCGCATACCATAGTTCATCGAATAGTTGTTTCGACTTTTTGTGAGCGGGAGCTTACCTACCATGCTGAATTTTGTCAAATACTTTATTTTTTTGATCGTCTAGCCTGGATTTTCTCTTTTTTGCATAAATCAAGCACTTGATTGGCTGGACGGTAGTTGCTACTTGTTCCCCACTAAGCACTGACTCATTGTCATTGATAAGACTTTCAAATGCTCAACCTTTTTCTCTAGTGAAAATAATTGTCTTTTGCTTGCCTTGTGATAAAATGACGAATATTTTGCTTTAAATTGAAAAACATATCAAACATATTGTAATTGAAGCTGGACTGCATTTATTCTTTATTTCTCATCAATTTCTATTATGTAAGCATCAACATCTGTTGTCGTCTTCCATGTTTTACCAGGTAATGCGTAAATCCTGTCAATGAGATCCTGCTTCCTTGATATTCTTTTTCTTTTTTACTACTGCCATTGTTTCCAATTTCGTTGCTGTAAAATTTTCATTTTACGCTCATCCAGCTTATTTTTTATGAGCAAGTAGTTTTACCTTGCTTCTTTGAGGTATCAATCTTTCAGATCAGCAGGTAACCCCTTAACCACTCCCTTTGTTTATTGTGAACCCACAAGATCAAGGCTTCAATTCAAGTTAATGACGCATTCTGCCTGGACCGTAGCAGGTTATCAAAAAGGGCAAAATCTCTTTCATATGCTATGTTATGCTGCTGGACATTACTGGTCTGCCTTTTGAAATCCTCAGAAGGTTGTGAGTGGTTGCCTCCCTCAAGTTGTTCTGCCGCTCGAAGCTCTGCCGAAGATTAAAAGCAGTCCAGCACAAATCATTTCTAAGGCTTGCTGGGTTAACACGTCCAGTTCTTCATCATATTCCTTGAACAGGCAAACATTAATGAAAACTCAATAAATCACTTAGAGCTCACATATGAATAGCGGTTTTTCTATTAAACAATTATAGAAAACAAACTAAATTCATTAAGCAAACAAAATATTAGTCTTTTCTGCTTTTTCCTGAAAGCCTCACTAATGGTAAGCTGATTTGCTCTAGCTGATGGCATTGCTCTTTTGAGGAGGCATTTGTTGTAGTGACCTGAAGTAAACAAGATCAAATAGCCTATAAGCGAAGTTAATGTATCTGAATGAATTATTTTCACTTCTATGTCATTGGAAATCCTTTCATAGTATTCCTATTGAAGGTATGTGGAGTCATTCTTACGGCTTTTGAAGTATTGGATTCTCCCATCAGTGTTTGCATCCACTCTAACCATCATTTTGCTGCTACAGAGTCCGCACACCAGGTTCCACGGCCATTCAATTGACCTCTTTCGAGACTTGACGATTCGCCCTGGAGAAGATTGTTCCAATTTTGTGTTGTGCAATATGAGTAATTCTGGCAATGATAATAACGACGAAATTTACTAAGTGTAAGCATAATTAATTACCAAGCAAACATATAAGAAGAAAATCCAGATCATTAACAAAGCCTAACAAAGTATACAGATAAAAATGATAACAAGAAACCTTTTTTCAGTTTTTCTTCATCAATTTCATAAGTAAAGAGACTTGGCACCAGCGTTGATGTTTCGAGAACGTTAGAGACATCTGAAGTAACTATCTCAATGTTTATTATTGGGATGTTCTTTGTAAAATTCGTTTCTCTTGGATGAATAGTACGGTAATTAAATTTGGATCAAAATGATGTTTTATAAAACATTATTTCAACGTGAAGTCTTAATTATATAATTATGTATACATATATATCCTTTATTACCTTGAAGTGTATCAGAACTTTTGAATATTTCAGTGAGCTCCATCTTAACCTGAACGTCGGTGTTGATGGAGTACACTGAAGGACCTTCAGCACATTTGTGTTCTCTCGCAAACCGGACTTCGAGACTTTCTTTCGAAAAATTGATTTGGCAATCATTTTCACACCCCCTTGATCACTAAAACGTAAATGTTTCAATTACTTGCAAGTACATCTTACAGTTCTTCAACGTGTTATGCATATCAAGTCCCATATTTTGATTAACCGATAGGTAACCAGACTCCCCAGCTGTTTAAAGCAGTCATATTGACCTTTCCCATCCAGACACGCTTCTTCAAATTTAAATAACATTTTATTTTTGTTCATCAAAATTAACAAAGAGATGCATTCTAAAGAAACAGGAACCCATTTCTAATACATTACGCCTTTCCACCTCACTCCATATATCCCGAGTTTCACAGTACTTTGGTAAAACCTAACTTTGGTAGTTTCTAACTTCTCCAAGGAGGCTACTGAAGGCTGGATGTTTACATTTGTTTGGTCAGTTGAAGTATCCTTGATGGATGCAATGAAGTTTTCAGTTGTAGCTTCAATGTTGCTACTTTCAGAAGCTTTCAACTGTGCTCAATTTTTCTGTCAATGCTTCCATTAAACTTTGTGCTGTTCCATTAGCCATTTCTAGTATACCGAGTAATAGAGTCTACCTTCAGTAGTAGTAATTTGAAAACCCTCGTAATGTTTATGGAACTTGGATGCACCATCAATGTGTAATATGTTTCCAAGTGTGGAAGAAAAGTCAAGCGCTTTTAACATTTCTTTTCCAATATGCTTCTCTGCTAGTTATCAAACTTCTACAAAAGTCGGGACAATAATCCTTTAGAAGGCAGTTAAAAAGTTTTGAATAACCGCTTTAATAACATTATTGACATTACTCAAAGATACATTACAGGCATAAAATTCCGTAATTAGTTCCCTGATATCATTGGTATATTTCTCATCTGTGAATGTAGTAACTATGTTACTTTCTAGCAATTCATTCAAGTTTTGTAGCTCGTTTTCCTTCAATTTTAGATTTTTCATTTTCTCTTCAATTGATTTATTTTTCTCTGAATTGGATTTTTTCCTATCTTTTAATAATAAATAATGTATTCTGTTCTACTTTACCTTTATAATATGACGCCGTGTGCTGTGCTTTGCTTAATGACTCTTCTAATGTTTGGATTTTGTCAGCTTGAGAAAAGCTTTCATCCTTTTGAACATTCTACTTCTGCTTCACTCTGTATCAGCCTTTTCTGTAGAATTAATGTCAATATGCACAGATAATTCTTTTTGATCTTAAATCACAATAATATTCATCTTTATATCCCTTCTGTTAATTTTTTTATTTAAGTTCCGAACATTTTTAGCAGGAAGCCTCTTTTCTAGACTCTCTATAGTTTCTAATGTTTCCTCAAATCTAGATTCCAAATTTTCTAGCTCTCTGTAATAAACTGATCATACTTAGTTAACTCCTGTAAGTGTGAATATGACTGTGAGCTTATAGGTTGGCTGTTTCTGTGTTTTAGATTAGATTCAAGTTACTACTTGTGACAGATTGCTGTTTATTTGACTCTTGTCCCAGTTAATAGATTTTCAGTTGTTATTTTTGTTATTTATGTAGTGGCTATATTACATCTCCTTGTTTAAATTTTTTTCTCCTTTTAAAATATTTATCTTTTTTTGAAAATGTGTTGCTCTCTATCAAGGTCGTCTATTGATTTGTAATAGCTCTCTATAGCAATTTATCGTAATCTTCATTTCATTTGTGTCTAAGCTCTATTTTACTTATCTTTGCATTTTTTCAGATACAAACAAATCATGTCTCAACTTCCACTTTTCTGGGGTGTCTTTCTTAACTTTTGAAACAGATCCACACATTGCTGCCTGTGAATTGAATTGCTTTTAAAGAGAAGCATCTTTCTTTTAACCCCTCATTTTTTAATGCTTTTTCGTACACATTTTTTAACCTTCTATAAATACTAAGCATGATCTAGAGCTAGACCTAGTTCTTCAAATGGGATAGAGAAAATGAAAAAATGCAAGAAAAGTCAAGGGTAAATTTTTTAAATTTTTATTCATATGAATTAATTAATATGAATAAAAATTTTAAAAATTTTTCGTTGACTTTTTTTATCTAAAATAAGACCACAAAGAAATAAGTCATATGATCTTTTTTTGCCTAGAAAACGTAGCACATTGACACGATATTTCCAATAATGGTCCACCAAAATAAACATTGGTCCCATAATTCAAAGGTAGATTAGGAAAAGCTAAATGACAATGTACAATGAACTTGAACAAACATTTAAATTTGTAGAGCTACTGATGTACCTACACCCATCCTTAAAGTAGCCCATTTTAACACAATTGAATGAATGAATGTGTAGCAGCTAATGCATTTTACTTTATAGACCTCAACGCGGTGATGGAATAGGGTAGGAGAATGAGATGCTTTAATGCAAGGCACATAAAATTCTGTAACGGGGAACAAGAAAGGCACCTCATAGCCATCTGCATATTATCTTTTGAGCATAAACAACATTTTGTTGGACCAAGATTGAAAGATTTGGATCCAACAACGAGGAGCTCTTTTGGAATTTCTGCCCAATGCAACAGCCTAGTGTCCCGTCTATTGCTCCATTCTGAACGTTGATTTCCTTTTGATGATTATACTGACGGTGACGGTTCTGGAGGTAGTGATGATAGAGGTAGAGGTGACAGAGATTTCAATTTGGATCCGTAATTCACTTGCCTATAGAACATTAATTATACAAAAACAGAACATTTAATTACTGTCTGATTGATACATCACAACTGTCAATCGAACAGACATCGTTCAAGGTAATTATAGATTGATCTATTTATGAATGTGGACATAGTTGTTTCATAGTTAGTATAGTTATAGTTTGTTATGTTATTATTACTATTTGATGACAAAAAACATTTGTAATTGTTTGTGTGTATAATTTATAATGTTTATATATATATACTGTATACTGTAAATCAGAATTTTTCAAAAATCTATGCATTACTCAGAAAATAATCTAAAACTATTTGAGTGGGAGTATATTGATATAGCTGCATCTTGTGTCCACTTTCTCTTGAAGCGATTGCGTACGGCTCTTTACTGTTCTCAAATATTGTGCAGTTGGTAGATAAATCGGATAATCTTTGATTAATACCTGTTAGTATTTGTTTTAGTATATTTGGCGGCTGGTTGGAGTTGATGTTGATGCATAAAAAAACATAAAAATAGCTTATTGAGAATAAAGGAAACCATAACTTGTTTATATCACTTGTATCAACAATAGTAATAGCATTGTATTAAACAATAGAAAGTGGCATTACAGATAGTTTATCATATAGAACGTAGATCATATATATTTTCATTGTGTAAAAAATCTGTCTGAAGATCGCCGTGAAGTGCGTGAAACTTGAGTAACACTAAAGAATGTGTATCTTTTACTCTTTCAGTATAAATTATTATTATTTACCATATCTAATTATGTATTTACTAAATAAAAAATTTAATCAAGAAAGATGTATGAATTCTCGCTAGTGATTGCTACTCCAATTTTACACCATCGGCGTTCATATCAGGCAAGACTGAATCATTTTATTTAATGTTATAAGGCTCTGATTTTTTAATCATTGAGTTACTACCAATGCAGTTATTTATTCAACCATTCAACAATATGATTTTGTAGTACGAAATAGTTGTTTTATTTTGAGAGAATTCACATGAAATATCTTACTATCTAAATACTTAATACACTACCAACCAAAAAACTGTGAAAATATAACGTTTTTTTAACGTTTTTACAAACCGTGAAAAAGGCGTTATTTGGGCCCTTTTTCACAACGTAATAAACCTTGAAAATGCCGTGAGTAAAGATGAAAAAACCGTGACAACATCACAAAACTAATACCAAAATATCCGTGAAAGGACCGTGAAAACATTGTGATTGGGCCGTGAAACGTACAGGCAAAGTGAAGGCAATATTTCTTCCCATTTTCATAACCCACGCGACTTTTAATTTGTCACAATAAATACGCTCCTATATGTTCCTATCACATCAGATCGAAACGATAAATCGAGATCAGGCATCGCAAATACAGGAAAATAATTATATGGTAAAATTTAATAGAAAAATAAACAATATTAATTAACAATAGGCTACAATTAATATAAAATCATTGTAATATATTTTTTAAATATTATAAATAATTTTCTTTTTTCTCTGCCTTTTTCCTTCGTTGGACATAACTTGAGGGACTTCTTGATATTCAGGTAAAAGAGTTGGAGATTTAGCTTGACTTGCAAATTTAATTGGTATTTTCAATTTAGCCAATTTCCATTTAAATTTGTCTTTAATCTGAAAAGATAGATTCAATAACGTTGTTATTCAAAATTATACAGAATACATGGAACTATTTGAAAAAGGTCGATCTCCATCCCCTAAGCGCTTGATATTTTATAAATATAATCTCCAATTCACGTAGACTTTATAACTGCCGAACTTCGCAATGTGAGCGCTTCTCTTATTTTGAGTTTTATGGTAACCAGTGCGTAATCATCACCGCTATTGTAACTTCTGTAATTAACTCGGACGCCTACCACATAACTCATCTCATGCAATAATCTACAATTGCCCACACTTTAGCTGGTAAACAACACAAAATGATATACTTACGGGTGCATCCTTGAAAAAGAAATTTCCCTTTTCCGATTTCCCGTGAAGCTCAATTGTTTTAGCACTTGATGATGGATTCTTTGCTTTCAATACAACCATGGCGTACATGTCTGAATAGGAGAATAAACCGAGTAAGCATCGTACGTATAAGCATAGCTAACATTAATAAATATGATAACTGTTGTGATATTGATCTTATGATTCATACCATTTTTGTGTTTATGTGAATTATTATGAAGATGCATAACAACGATAATTAATTTTGTTATGCTGAATATTATACAGACAATACAGTATCATACTTCAGCTTTTGATACTAAATTTTGACTACAAAAGCGATCATATTATTAAGCAATTATTTGATTGGACTGAGTGTAATATGCAAAATATATAATAAAATTTCATACCCATTGCTTGAAAATCAGTTAGAATTGGTGTAAAACTAGAAAAAGGCAGCCTTTTTTTAGTTACAATATAAAATATTGACACGGCTTAAAATGTCATTTAAATTACCTCTAAGAAATGCAATTGACAACATTTGAAATAGAAGTAATTACATAAATATTTATAATTATGCCGTGACTCTTAATCATAAAAAATTCCGATGAATTTTGAAGTAATTGTAATAAGTTTTATTTGACCTTCCGAAGTCTCGTTTTGATCAGAGTCTGTATGCACTTGGACTCACCATCACAGATTTCCGAAAGGACTGCCCTCCCAATCTCTTCTTCATCTTGAGTTGATATGAGTGTGAATCTGAAAGTGAATGTAGTCTATACAGTACACTATACATATCAGAACGTAAAAGTACACAAGAACGTACAACGAGACTACCGCCAAGCTTAACTATATACTATTATATAAAGCCCGCATTCAAATGAGACACTACTAGCTGCATGTGTATGGTATCTTCATAGTCTATAAACTGGTTTTTTATTGACTATGGTATCTGCAGTTAAAATTTCCGTCTTTGACAATGTTTTCTATTAGCCTATAAATTGTTAGTAATTGAATAAGCAATTATATATTTTAAACATCGACGTCTCACCCTAGTAAGCGATTTTTAATCGCGTTCTGTTTTGATACGATTTCTGATCTGCAACAAATTAATACATGTAAATTAAACATTGGTATGTATAATCTTTAGATATATGTAATAGAAGAATCGCACAATTACCTTGATGTTGGACAAGGTTTAATATCTTCTAGTTCTCTCTCAGATGTGGATTTTCCATCGTAATTCCAACCTTACCTTCCTTTTTTAAATATTGGCGTCTGTTTGACAGTGCTTCCGCCAAATGCTTGTCAATGGTATTGGCATGTTCTTTGAATTCAGGGTTACGATTAAACATCTAAATTAACGAAACGAATAAATTTTGTTTATCTCAGGGCATATTTGAATATGATTAATACATTGTGAAATGACTAAAGTACCTCTGCGTGAAATCTAGTCTTTAAACCTCTTTTCTACAATTCTTTAAAGCATAACGCTTTGTTCCAGAAAGCGGAACGTTTTGCTGCTTCCCTCACCAGGTACTGTAATTAGATGACAAATAAAAATGGAACTTGTTTTAGATAATCTGATCTAATGGATGTTTTGGAATTAGATATTGCATTGCTTACCTTGAACTTTGAACCTTGTATCTTTATCTTTTCGCCTTCTGGCTTTGACGCCTAATTCTGCATATCAAGTTAATGACAGCAATCAACTTATACCATAATGAAAAAAAATACAGCCTGTTAATCAATTATTTACGTTAAAAATATCACCTGTTGTTTGGATGGAAGGGACTGAAGCCCCTTCCGAAACTTTTTCCAAGACTTACTATCAAATCAAGCTCTTCGGCCGGTGGCAATAATAATTTCTCTATAAATTCTTTGTGACTGGCTAAATTAGTAAATCTCTCCCAAGTATTGAACTGAAGTGTAATACAGAAAATTTATTTCAAATTGAATAATGTTGTTGAATGTAGTTCAGGTGATATTAAACTTAGATGCGCTAGGGAATCTCAGGTGATTGACAGGACGCCTGTCAATCATGATAAGGGCCTGGGAATAGATATCAGACAGGTCACATGATGAAGTCCCTAATTGGGCACGCCTAAGATCCAGAAACCTCATTATTGCACATGCTGTCTAGTTCACCTCTGGAATATCCAAGTTCGCTATCTCTTAATCTAACATTGATTGGTTTATCTCATTATTTATTACTAACGACATTCTCATCATAATCATATCTCATGCATTTATGTCATACCATCATACTGCTCTGACCTCAGCGTCAAGCATATCTAGTGCAACCATTTGCATGTCATCATACAGCTCGACCTCAGCGTCAGTCAAATCGTCTCTCTTGTCAGCCACGTCTGCACCAATTCATCAATATTCTCGAGATCGTCATCTCAGAATCTCTCGCATATTCACATGCGTCATACTCACACAGTTGCTGCTATTCCTGACATCTTGATGTCGGTGACCGCTTGCTTGCAATCTTACAATAGTTCATACAATCTGTTCAACTGTATCATTAATATCAATCTCAACATGAATCGGTGGAAGGTGGGGATTTCTTTCCCACCCTCCTCCCATCATCAACATGGACGCCGCTCAAATGCTCCCTTCATAAACCTAATTACGATAGGTTGATTAGCAAACTTTAATTGATTATTAGTAACAATTATGACAGATAAAGCACCACGAGCAGTATTCATAGCAAAGTAGCCCAATCCCCCTTGCGATATAATTAGAACTGACAATGCTAGCTGGAAATAAAGCAATTTGCTTTAGCAGTACTGTATATATTTATATTGAGTTCATATCATATTATTGTAGCGTAAACCATGCTTACCTTGACATGTTTTCTCAAGTTTGAATACAATGTTTCAGACGTAGACAATATCTTCTTTATGGGCAAGCAAAGTTTGCATTGGAATTTGAGATTGTGACCACATTTTGTAATAACTGTAAACAGGCCATCCGAATGCGGCCATGGATTTACAACGAAATCATATTCGATTGGGATAACTTCTTCCATATTTGTTAACTTTTACAAAAGCAGAGTAAAGCAAAGTGTTATCTAGATCTATAATATGATATACTCGATAAAGCCAGACAAACTATTTCTACAATTCACATATTTCTAAAAGCCAATCACGATCTAACTTCAGTTATTATTTAAGTTGTTAACAAACAAACAACTCAATTTCAAGGCGGTTGGCCAAATAGTTAAGGTCACTCTCTAGTCTAATTTTGGGAAAAAATAAAATTTTGTTGAGTTTGAGCTTTTCTTGTTTTTAGTAAGTATAATTATTAAGGAACATGATTCTGAATTTTTTTTACTACAAAACGAACGAAAAACTACAAAATAATACATTTTCAAAGATCATACCTAGCATTTCTTGTTGTTTTCATGCTTTTTTGGTCCATTTCGTGCAAAACATTGCAAATTTGGAAAAAAATGGTAAATTTTGGTCATTTTTAAGCATAAGACATTCATTTTGTTGGTAATTTATCGCTGTTTCCAATTTTTCAGGCCATTTTGTTGTAGCCTCTGCCATTCAATCGATATTGGCTTCTAAATGAGACCTTGACCAACACCCTATCAGACAATGGAATTTCTAAACATCAAGTCGCTCCAATATTCCAAACAAAAGGTTTTTTTTATATTGTCCAATAGAAGTGCTGTATTGAAGCTACTTCCACACTGCATTCAAAAGGGTTCAAAAGTGATAGTTTTTCACGAATGTAATCGTTTTGAAGTAGTTTTTATTGCTTTCAACTGTGTATCCGAAGTCTTGAAATATTTATTGATTTCTTTTTCGTGTTTATAATGTCTTCTGGTGATTCATCAAATGTTAGAAGGAAATTTTCTGTCAAAAGGAGGTGTAAAAGGAAGTTATTTCCAGCTAAAAAATCCCTCAACGAGAAACAACAGGAATCAGCTGATTTTGATGAGCAACCTGGAGCAAGCTCGAAAAAACTGAAGTTATCAGAAAAAGATATTACAATTGAGGATAAATGTCATGGATTCAGGCTTGTCAATTTAAAACTTCTTGAATTATTGATCAATGAAGCTTCGATTTGTAAATCATGCAAACAAGGGAGACTATGTTTACAAGAAGATTCATCAAGAAAAATGGGTTTGTCTTCCATGATTATGCTAACCTGTGAATCATGTTCAGCTATCACTGAATCATACACTTCCCCTATAGCTGAAGGATCTAGAGGTTATGAGATCAACAGAAGAGCTGTATTTGGAATGTCAGAAATTGGTGGTGGCAAAACTTCACTCGAAAAGTTATGTGCAATTCTGAATATGCCCGAAGCAATGACTGAAACCTCCTACATAGACAATTTGAACATTGTGAAAGAGTCTCTTGAACAATGCGCATCATCCAGTATGCTAAATGCAGCTAAAGAGGAGCATAACTTGCAGGATGTACAGCAAAGAAAAATTGCTGACTGTAAAGCTATGTTCGATGGGTCATGGCGCAAACGGGGCTTCTCCTCCCTGCAAGGAGTTGTCACAGCTATATCGGTTGAATCAGGCAAAGTTCTAGACTACGAAAGCATGAACAAATTGTGTTCTTCTTGTTCACGTTGGGGCTCAAAACCTGAAAGTTTAAAAAAACAATCCTGGAATGCAAATCATATATGCCCAGTAAACTATGATGGGTCTGCCCCTTCCATGGAGCCGGAAGGTATAAAGCGAATGTATGAAAGATCGGTAAAGGATAAGAAACTCAGATATACGGGATATATTGGTGATGGAGATAGTAAGTCGTTCTCCAATATAAAAGAAAGTATGCCTTATGGGAATAAAATTGACATTAAAAAACATGAATGCGTCGGACATGTTCAAAAGCGCATGGGCAACGCTTTGCGAAAATTGAAAACACAATGGGGAAAGAAAAAATTGCCTGATGGTAAAACTATTGGTGGACGTGGTAGGCTGACAAAAGACCTTATAGGTAAGCTGCAAATATATTATGGTCTGGCTATTAGAAGAAATAAAAATAACTTAGAAGCAATGAGAAAAGAGGTTTGGGCTGGTCTATATCACACAGCTTCGACAGATGATAAACCACAGCACCAGAACTGTCCAACTGGGAAAGAATCATGGTGCAAATACCAAAAAGCTGTTGCCAATAAAGAAACGTACTCCCATGTTAAAACTATACCTGAGTCAATTGTAGCTGTCCTGAAACCTACATATGAAAGATTGGGCAAAGACGAAATACTCGAAGGATGTCTTGGTGGCTATACGCAAAATTCTTGTGAGGCGCTGAATCATCTTATCTGGTCTAGATGTCCTAAAGGTGTGTCATCTGGGAGAGCTCACCTCGATGCTGCTTGTGCTAGTGCAGTCACTGTATTCAATGATGGAACCTCAGCCTTAAATAATGTGTTAATGGCCATGGGAGTAGCACCAGGACAATTCATGTTGGCGCAAACACGTAAGATTGACCAGAAAAGAATTCGTGAAAGTGATAGAAATGCATCAACCATCCAAAAAAAAATCAGACAAGCACAGAGACAGTCGAAAAAAGCAGTAGAGGATGAGGTATTAGAGGAAGAAGGAGTTGCTTATGAAGCAGGTGGTTTTTAATCCAATTACAACTAAAATATAGACAGATAAACATAAACTTTGACTTTGACCGCGATTTTCTCAATTTATGATTTAGAGCGATTTTCAATGACCTTGACGGATGTAGCAAACTCATTTGTAAAGCTATTGCTTTCAAATTTGGATTATTTATTTATTACTGTATTATCCATGCAACTATAGTAACAGAATTTTCATAACATATCTAAATATTTTTTAATAAATTTTTTTTGAAACAATCGATTTACAAATTTCGTGACGTCAAGTTACAAATCTGTTTTTTTTTTTATAACTTGCTAATTAAAAAATCTAATTCTATAGTTGCATAATGCAACTCTTAAGGAATACTTGTACTGAATTTGGGGTCCAAAGCTACTTCCCCTGAACCTGGATCCTTGTCAGGCCAAAGGCTATATTTCGTGCGTTTTACACCAGAGAAGCTATTTTTAGACCAAAATTTTTAGATCCAGCTCAATTTTGATGGGACACAAACTGATTTGCCACAAAATAACAATTTTAGTGACTTTGGAAATGGTAGAAAAATGTTAGACTAGAGAGTGACCTTAACACCATTTCGGTATTTCTATGAAGTTCTATTTTAATCGCAGTACTAAGCCACACAGTACCAAAGCAAACAAAAGCAAGTAGAGGTGTTATTTAATGGCAGCATGGAACTTTTGTGAATAATGAAAACACAAATCCATTGTAATGTAAACAACGAAGTAATCACAAAGTAGCTTCACCGTTACTTTTCATTAAATAATCCTTGTTACTTCAAAAAGTAAATAATTAGATTACTTATTACTTATTCTTAAAAAATGATTAATTATTCCTAGAATTACTCTGAAAGTAGCTAGTAACAAGTAGCGCAATCTGAAGCTCAGTTGCTCTGCCATCTGAGCTAATCCTCCCAATTATGTGGACCAGACTTTACTGTCTATACCGATATCTCAGAAGTCTGATAAGATTCAAAAGGAATCAAACTCAAAATTTCCTATAAAATGTAGTTTGCTTTGTTTTTGAATAAAATAGAATAGAAGATTATGTGAAATGTAAAGGCCAACAGTAAAACAATTGATTAATTATACGGTGGCTAGTGTGGCATAAGCAAATGTGCTTTTCTATTGAGATATTCTAGTGTATTTATAAATGACCTAGGTGATAAGGTTTGAAATTACAGTAAAATGATACCTTTAAATAAAGAATTATAATAAAAAAATTGAAAAACAATAGATATTAATACAAATTGATTTAATGTACAACACAGAATTAGCACTTTTGATGGTAATTAATACTCATTTTAAAACATGCAGCCTATTGAATAGATAATAAAAATATATGAAACTAATATGTTTCTGTTTTAACTTCTTTACTTAGACAGAAGACAACAATATGACTGCATGGCAACAGTTCCATCCAGCAGGACCAATTGCTTTGCTTCCGGTAAATATGAACTAAACAGGAATATATATGTCTGTGATAAGAACTAGTAATTTAAAGGGTTGAATGGCGTTATATATTAGCACAAGAAATGCAAAATGAGTCACAGGGCGTGGTGAATGGGTATTAGGTTTTCACAGACTCGTTGCATCTAAAAAAAAAGTAATGTAGATGGTGTTGCCCCACCGAAGGCACCCGTACCACTCCTCTATTTCTAGAAGAGTGGCTTTTTTCGCTGAGAGCAATGGTTTTAAACGCTCTTTATTGATCTCAGTCGCGACACTGCAGATCAATTTCAACAGATTTCATGGCAGATAGGTCTCGATTGTCAATGATGTGCCGCAGCTACTCATAATGCAATTCCCTCTGAACCATTCCATCTGCCATTCTCAGATGGTACTCATTTGATGTTTCAGATAAAGTCAAGGCTGAGTTGACCTTTGGGGGATTTGAACCTGACATGATATGATCCAATTTGAAGTTCGGTTGCTCTACCATCTGAGCTAATCCTCCTTGTTGCATCTCGAATGTTGATAGAACACTATTCAGCCAAATTACGATCTTTAAGGTCTATATCGCATTTATAGAATCACATTTCCTGATTATTTAAACAACCTAATTTAAATTGAATTATAATTCATGTTTACGTCATGGGGCATTTTTTCAAGTATGTTATATGATGTGTTTGAATCTCTATTCGATTAAATCCATTTACAACTTTAACGTTCAAGCATCTAAATAACCCCAAATTGATATGTATGTTATAGCCCAAACTTTGATCAGTAGAGCTTTGACAAACAAAGCTCTTAACCAATCACAGTGCGGGAAAACATATTTGTTGTGCATGCACTAATTAAAGATTATATAGATTTCATTTTCAAATTCAAAATTTCATAAATGCTCAGAATTCTTTGAGAAAGAATAGTAGATGCAAGAAGTATGTTTTTCGTCTAGAAAATAGGAATATTCTCAGACAACAGCCCAAATCACTAGTGATTGAGTTGTACAGTTGAACCTGCTATAACAGCCACTTGTGTATAGTGGTCACTATACACCCTGTATATAGAGACCACCTGTATATAGCAATCAATTTATCTTTCGCACATTCTTCATACATGAATCAGCTTGTATTCTCTCATATTATTGATTGTGTTGGATTCCATTAAAGTTGTTATCAGTTGTTAGTTATTAACTACTACAGTATACACTATTTTCCTGATTACCTAAGTAAAACTTCGTTTTATCTCAAGTAAAATATTTGTGAAAACTATTTTTGTTTCTTGATAAGCTATCATCCTCTGAAAGTTCACTTGTTTGGTCAACTTCAAAATCGCATGCAAAGACATTACGGAAGGTTTCGGATGCTGCATTTGTTGATGCCTTAAATCTTGCCTTGGTAAGTCTATTTGCATTTTAAGATTTGAATTGAAGGTTATTTTTCAAACCTCTAATAATCAATTATTTACTACTACAAATATGATGTGTATCAAACCTGTTATGTTGCATTTATATGTCAACACCTCCACAAGTGTGTGAAGGAGCACAGATTTTTTACTTTATTTAGTTTAGTTTATTAATTTAGTCTATAGGTTCAATAAGCAATCATTATTTAGACACGCTCAATATTAAAGATCGATATGAACATTTGAAAGAAATATTGAAGTACTGTATGGTCGACATGAATGCTATATCCATGAAATGATGTTCACAGTCCAAATGACACCTAACAACCTCTCAATAAATTCAACGTTATTTCAGATAATACTCTCAGATAACAGCGCAAATTACCAGCTATTGAATTGTACCTGCTATAGCAGCTGCCTGTATATAGGGGTCACTGTACACCCTGTAAAGAATAACATACGCACAAAACCTATTTTTGAAATTTCTAGCGCATTTCATTCGAACTTTCCTTACTTATTTTGGTTTGTTATTTATGTTATTATTGTTTGACAGAAATAAAATAATTTTGATACCGGTAGGTATTAATTTATTTTTATGAGGGTTGCCAATAGATTTTTATATTTTTTTGTAGCAAACACCTTCCGAGAGTCTTTCTGGTTCTTCATCGTCTAATATGCTGTCATCTGCGGTGCAGCAGATTTCATCGATATTACAACCAGGTTTGTTCATAGTATATTTCTCTGCAATTGTGTGCAACATTGCATGGCAGTTAGATGTACCCGTGTTTGAAGTTTCAATGTATCTGATTTGATACCCATTGAATTCTAGGCATTCTCATGAGCATGTTATTGTAATTTTCGAACTATTTATAATGGTTATTAAGTGTTTAGTTTAAACTTTATGGAATTGTGGCCAGTTGAAGCTCATGAACTGCATTTTATAGGGGTTCTTTGTATTTACAAGTAACGAGTTTCACGCCTAAGCGTAAAAAGTCTCTTTATGATATAATCAATAACTTGAAATATTATCATGTGTTTAAAGCGAGGCATATCAGCACGATTTTGAATGTGAGTGATGTAATCCAATCAAATGTATTTAAACTTTTCAAACAATCAAATAACAACATAATATTCTAACCAAAACATTCAACAAATAACAGTTAATTTGTTAAAAAATTGACCATTTTTAAGATGTGCAACATATATGTCGTAACGTTTTCGTAAACTCGGAAAAGAGTTGCTATGTACATATAATTTATTTATTTACAATTTTTTATTATTTACAAATAATTACGACAATGCTTCTTTATACATTATATTTTGTGTCTGCCTTTCATCCGATTTGACTCACGTGGACTCAGTAAAAAAGGAACTCAGAGAATGATGTAATACCGGCTGCGATGTAAAACCGGCCGGAGGAATTATTTTCCTCGTTACTATGTGAGAAGTCTGTCCGTGGTCTCGGTAAAACGTAAATAATTTGTTTGTGATATGATTGATACGAAAAAAATTATCAAAGAATGACTGAAATAAAATAATTTTATTTTGAGAAAACATGTTTTGGAACTCCACATGTTTCAATAGAAATCAAAACAAATCAAATAATTTATATTATATTTATACATTTACATTATTTACATTCAAATATTTACATTATCCAATTCAATATTTGAAATCGACGACATTTTCACATGTAGTTAATGTGTAGTTTACAGACAGGACGTTAATTCCCGTCTCCACAGTCATGTCAATGACCTTATGTTTAAAAAGTTGTGATGTCTTGAATTGACACAAATTAACAAGTTGTCTCATCGCGATGGATTACTTTAGTAAAGTAGAAACCAAGATTTACTGCTGCGTCAGCTTGACCTCTGTTATTCTATCACAAATATTCAACCTTTGTTATGAAATATGATTGTGAGGATTCCCTCCTCAGGGATTCCCCCGCGTTCAACAAGCAAAGTTGAAACGAAGAAGCTCTCGCGGAAAGTATGATTTTCGCTTCGTTCTATTTGATTGAGTAATAATTGATGCAAATATTAGGTGGAAAATGATTACCAGAAGAAGGCGAATAGTTTGAGATATTAAACTCAAAAATTGAGCGAGATCTGGTTGAGTTATGATCTAAACTTAAACACTTACACTTATAAATACACACACAACAGGGCTATTTGTGATAGGATAACCTAGGTCAGTATTGCGTCCAAATTTCTCTGGTTCCAGTCTTAAACTTTATACTGTCCTTATTGAGTCTTCACGGGGTATCTAAAAAAGTAAAAATCACTGCAGGTGGAATCCCAACAATCATGACTTTCACGGAAGCCAGATATGTTTTTCATTTTGATGTGAGTGTGATCGAATTGTATACATATTGAAAGATGCGCCAATTATGTAGCTCTTTGCAATATACCATTATGTGCGTGTGTGTGTGTCATTGTCGTTTGAATTTCATCCCAAACTATGATTTATGAAGCTCAACCAGACGTTTGTAATCATTTTGCATCTTAGGTCTATATGCTGGTTCCAAGTTATGTAAACCACCATTGATTAAGTCTGTTGAACCTAAAAGTAGATCTGTATTCCCATATGGCCTTGGTCATGCGATTAACTACTCAAGAAACAGAATTGTACTGATTGGGTATGTAGGTTGTCTTTTTTATTTAAAGTAAAATTATTCAATTCAATTATAATCATGTGTTGAATGCACAAATAATAGTTACAGGGTATAGACATCCAACACTATGATAGTGCTGAAGAATCAGATTTCCTGTTGCAGAACTTACTTTCCCTGCAAAAAATCATGAACTGTTCATGAACCTTCTCAACTGTTTATAAACAGTTCATGAACATCACTTGGCTTGTTTTTTATATACTTTTTCATAAACACTTTATCAAAACTGGGCCATTTAGCGTTCATGAATTGTTTGCAAAGCGGCTGTGTAGAATATTATTGTTTTCATCAAAGCAGACCAATCCATATCATCATTCTTCTAATAGTTTTGTTTATCTTTCTTTAACGACAATGTTGATAATGTATGATGTGAGACTGTGAGTTCTCCTTCCTCTTCATATTATGAAACATATAGTACTGACTACCTTAATGACTGCTCACCTGTCACCGAAGAAGAAGTCTTAAAGACAATCTATACTCTTCCAAACAAGCAATCAATTATGTTGGAACCATTACCGACTAGGATTCTTAAAATAATTTCAAGTGATATTGTATTCTACGATTCAACTCCTCAATCGTTGAGGGGCATGTCCCAACGTATTTTGAAAGGGCCATGTTACTCCATCTCTGAGGAAAGTTGGACTTGATATTGATGAAATGGGCAACTACTGTCCTATATCTTTTTTGACAATATTATCAAAGCTACTTGAACGCATTGTGTGTGAAAGGATTACAGCTCATCTAAAAACTCACATGCATTTTGCCTACTGTACAATCTGCCTACCGCCGCAATCACTCAACGGAAACAGCTATATTTAAAATCATGTCAGATATTATAATGTCCGCAGATGAAGGGAATGTATTGAATGCCGTTGGAAGGGAATGTCCTCCTCTCTTTTAGATCAGAGTGCTGCATTTGATACCGTTGATCAAATTACTCAAATTAATCAAATTACTCATCATGTAAGTGGAAATGCATTGACATAGCTTACAAACTATTTAACTGACCGGTCTCAGTTTATTTTCTAAGGTCAAAGCAAATCATGAACTGTGGGTTTAGAACATGGTGTACCTCACAGATGCCAGTCACATGATTTTATGGACACATTTTTCGTTCATTCAGACCAAGGCTTGCAAATTTGAGCAAAGCGAAAATAGTCCCATGAATTCAAAAACTTTTTGTTCAAAAGCAAAACCACTTTTTAAATTGAGCAAAAATGGCGATTTTCGGGTCTCAAAACTTGCGTGTCCCAACTCTTATAAATAGATGGCTCTGGTTTATACCAATCAATTTACAGCAAATTGTGTTTTCAAAATAACAATTGTACTTTAAAGTAAGAATTTGACTTGCTTTTGTCAGTCCAAATAGATAATGACATTGTCATTTCTTGTATTTCCATAGAGATGCTGCCCATCGAGTTCATCCATTGGCTGGTCAAGGTGTTAATCTTGGTTTTGGTGATGCAGCATGTCTGATTGATCAACTTCAGTGTGCTGTTAAAATTGGAGATGATATTGGTGTGTACAATAGACAAGGTCCAACAAAAATGTTCCTACAAAAAAGTTATTGAGTTTATAAACTGTTCATGAACAATTCATGAACTAAACTGTTCATGGACAATTCATGAACTTTCCTCAAAGTTGAATTGCCTGATTTTCACCAACTTTTTTATGCACTCAGATCACAAACGTCTATTTGTGAAATCGGGTCATTTAACTCCCATGAACTGTTTTCACAGAGAGGTCAAAAATGGGGTCCTGGGATCATAGATCAGGCCACCTAGTGCAAGTACAGCTCTATGATGATTGATATGTTTCTACTTTATAGGCCAAACTCAACAAAAATTGAAAAGAAGGAAATTGAACAGGTTCCGGAAGACTGAATCTTTTGTCAAACAATGACAATTATAAACCTACCCCTTTGAAAAAAGTTCATGAGTTCATGAACGTGAAATTACACAAAAGTTCATGAACCAGTTCATGAAGTGTTTATGAACTCTTTATGATTGTTCATGAACTGTTCATGAACCCACAAAAAATGTTCATTAACTCATGAATTTTTTTTTCACAGGGTAGCTATTATATTTCAATTTTGTTTTCTGTATGAACCAATTATGCTGCTTCATACCACGCATTGGATTGCAAACAAAAGGCAAATCACACCTCCTTCCAAAACTAATTATGTCCTCCAGATGGACAATTTATATAAATAGTGAACTTGTGAACTTTTTTGGCAGGGGCAGGGGGATGCAAGTTTTTACCATGTACCGTTGACGATCCCCTTGTACGATCCCTGATCATTGACATGCAAAGTCCAAACTTCATTACTTATGACCAATAAAAGTTGTCAGCAATATATTTTATTTTCTGCAGGATATATTCAGCACTTATCAAAGTATGAAACACTCCGACAGCGCCACGTTATACCTATGCTAGCTGGCATTGATGCATTAAATGGACTATTTTCAACCAGTTTCACACCAGCAATTATAGCACGGTCATTTGGCCTGCTTGCGGTGAATTCATTAAATCCAGTGAAGGTATGTTATATTATTTACATTTGCACCTTTAAAAAGGATTAGGGTTATAATTTTATTTTATCTTTCACCAAACAAAAACTAACAATTGCTGGCAAGGTATAAGTTTCGTTTCCCCACTTGTGAAATAAAACATTGATGATTGACTACCTTTTATGTCCTTCTACAATTTGCAGATATAAAGCAAAAATTCAAATTTCAAACCTGAAAAATTGTTTATACTTCATAATAGTTACAGAAGTATATTTATTGAATTTCAAGTTAGCCTTTAGAGATGTCAATTTGAATAGTAAAATAGTATCGCCCTACCAAAGGTGCCAGTACCACTCTGCTATTGCTAGAGGAGTGGCTCTTTTTGCTGAAGGCAGTGATTCCGAAAATGTTTTAGAAAAACAAACACAAAGACTTTATAGAATCTGATGATACAAGAAAGCTCTAGCCATTTTTGACTTCATTAGTTCATGAATGTTAAATGGCCCAATCTCCATAGATTTTTGGTGGTTCTCAATTAGTTAGTCTGTTTTATATTGTAATTTATTTGAAAACCCTACCGGTAATTACAAGAAGTGTATGTAATTACTAAGCTAGTAATATTACTGAGCAAAGTCATTTTCTCTATCTCTCTTTCTCCAGAACGCAGCCATGGCTTTTGCACAACAGTGAACTACGAAGTCTAATATTATGCAATACGAATTCTACCAGTGGATTATCTCGAATATATCACAAGCTGTATTTACCTGGCTTTAATTTAAACTTGAAAAAAGACAATTTAGCAGTGTTTGTCACACAAACCTGGTAGCCTAAACATTGGAGAATACAACATCTGTTGATATTGAAACAAACACATGTAAGGTAGTACTATATGGAAAATTCAAACATCCTAAATAGTTGACAAACAGCAATTGTGAATTGTGCCTTCCTAGTCAGCAGGCATATACGGAGTACATATAAAATAAATTATACATAAATGGAGCTAGGCCTATAGTGTTTAAATCCACTGATGTAAATACATAGAAGACAACATGAATGGTCCCTCTACTTTAATTAAAGGAATAATAAAGGAAGGTACTAATTTTATCTTACTTTAATTGGAAAAAAAACAATCAAATAAGAGTTTTTTTAGAGGGTTCTCAAAAACTAATCTATTCGCATTTATACTGTCAGTGCATTCTATTAGCTTGTAACTTTTTTCCTTTGGATTTAAAAACTATAAATGGACCAAAATTGTACACAAATGTAATGTAATATATACAAATTGTAAATGACAGTACTAATGCCTGTCTATAATAAATTATACAAGATACAAAACTGTTACCAAATGTTGTTCTGATTATTTTATCAAAGCGATATATTCAATCGAATCGGCTAGGATAACAAACTAAATCTAAATTATTTTACATCGAATATAAAAATGTGATCCGTTTATAAATATTTATCAAACTATTGTTGATTTATGATGATACGGTAGTATATGTGTAGCCTGTACCTTCTTTTACATCACTCAAAGTGTTTTATTGATTTTATTATAATCCTAATATAACAAATGCTCTCGGAGCTACATAAAATGCAAAATAGCCTATCATGCTATAGGTTGTAAATATATATGGGAGTTCAACAGTTGGTTTCTTGTAAATATTTCCTTCTGATTCTGGCAATAAGTGTGGTAAGACGCTATGCATAAATGCTTTACAGACAATTTTAACTGGAAATAATATAGACACGCCTACAATAAACCTTGCTGTACTATAAAATAACCATGGTAATACGTCAACAAACATTTCATGGGGAGGACCAGCATATGGCTCAGGTATAGCCATTTTATTCACATGGAATTCACCCCATGATGCTAATAAACAGCCACAACCAACAGCTAAAATGCGTCCAGTATCACCTCGACTTGTTGTCCATTTATCACTTGTTGGATAAAAAACAAGTAAAGATATATGTATGATAACAATTATAATAGCTGCATTAGGATATGATAATAATGTTTCAAACGTTGTATCAAGATAAGGAAGAGCAGCGGAGATGGTCACTGTAGCTATTGCCAAACCAGCCAAAAGATCCTGAAATAGAAATTAAACATAGGTACAGACATGTTGGAATTGATAAATATTGATGTAAATAGTAGTAGCCTATTGTACAGTACGTAGTGAGTAGAAGTGATCAAGCAATTACTGCAATTAAACTGCACACAAGCATTCTTTAGTAAGACGTTCCTCTAGCCTGTGATTATGTCTAACATCCAGCACACAGGCTACACTCATTGGAAAACATTGTTTTTTTCAATCAAGTATGTAAGAGTTTGACTGCAAAACTAGCAACTAAGTTGTCAATTTGTGATTTCACATCTGAATCTGCGTCATATGTCACTGTCTCCGCACGATATTACAACAACAAAATCCTGTCACAAGACTTGAGGTCGCATTCCTCACATCTGATTGGGCATTCCCGTTTTCAGGAGTGAGCAACGACTTTTAGTAAGAAGTTCCTCTAGCCTGTGTGCCGGTACTCATGACACGGTTTCATGAAGCAGAACATGGGATAGAGGCTCAGTTGGCTAAGCATGTTTTTGCATAAAATTGTATTAAAATGATAAATAATGCCAGCACCTGATAACATACTTTCCTTTCAGGACTGCAATTTTTACAATAAAACGATAGGCCTACTGCTTCTTATGCCTCTAATGAGCATTTCAACGCCATTCTAAATGGCTATGCTTGAACCTAAATTAAATACTGGTACATGTCGTCTTCTGAAAATCTGACAATAAAGATTATTTGCTGTCTCGGTGGACAATTTCAGAATATACTCTTTGAATAGTCATGAAAAAATCACCACTAATTTACCTGAATATTATGCACACCAACATATAAACGACTTAGACAAACAAGGCCACACCAACAAATAAAGAAGATCACCCCTGCCACGAGGGGATACTATAAGAACAACAAAAACATAGCGTTAGTATTAATTGAACAATATATCAATTCTTAATGGATATAAATGCCTTGACGTTTGGGTAGCTAGGTAGATTTTTAAGTTTCTCTTTTTTTAATAGTCATTCCTAATTTTGACTTTTGAGTTGCTCTCTCAATAGGGCGTTTTCACAGATCAGAAAACTTTTAATTTGTCAATTTATTTTTCTAATCTTTTTTCTTAATTCAATGAATAATTGTCTGTCAAATTTTTGTTTGTGCTTTAACGTGATTATAAAAAGTGTGCTTTGTTAATTATTCGCCCTGTTTGGGCATGTAACTGTCATTGTCAATTCCAAGGCTTAGGACAGTTGAGATATATGAGATTTTACGCCATTTAACCAGAATGAAATTCTGACTGCATACATAACAAATATTAAAATGCATAAAAGATTTCGAAAGCAGCAAATGAAATTTTTTAGTATTTTTTTGCAAAATGATGTTTGTAAATTCTATAAATAAAATCCCAAAATGGTGCAAACTGTCATTTTATGTCAGCTTGATTTAGCTCATTTCTAAATGTAAGTCGTGATGCTAAACACTGCATTGAGTCTCTAAGATGTCATTTTTGACTCACGGTTACGTAAGTGACCTTGAGTCTATGCTGTCATGGTGGAAACGTTTTCATTTCATTTCATTTTTGACTAAATCTATTGTTCTTTTGAAATAACGTTCAACACACTGCTTTGCGTGCTAACAAAGGTCGAACAAAAAATGATTGCGCAAGAAACACCATTTTATTGTTAAAAATACAATGGGCAAGCTGTGTGATTATTCTAAATTTTTAGCTAAATTTTTTTGACATAAATATTTTTCCATTGCCCGCCATGATGGCCGACTCGCAGCTTAGCGAGATTACAATTGCATTATTAAATGAAATGTTTTCTAATACTCCAGGATTAGTTTACATCGTGACTATCTCTTCATTGGTAGAACACATGATTGTTTTCTTCTTCTCGTCATTTCAAATGGTTAATGAAAGGTTTTAATCGTTCTGTAACATCACTATTTGAGGTGAAACTTCGAAGATAATTGTTGTTGTGTTTGACCATGAGAACTTTTAAACCGACAATTCATCATTTGTTTGGGGGGCTTAGACAAGACAGTATTATATATTTATTGTTTTTATTGTTTTCTGAAGTTATTTATTACATCAAACTGCTAAGCCAGTAACCAGTCGTCATCGTTTTATTTGGTTTATTAAAATGTTTTAATTCTGCTGCGACATCAGCTTAAGAAAAGACAATTTCGCACGTCATTTACAACTCACGCCTGTATTATAAGTAGTGAAAATCACCTCTTCTATTGTATCTTGGTACGGTCTAGTGGTTAAGCGTCTGCATCAGGCGCGAGGGGTCTTTGTTTCAATCCTATCGGTCTGCCTTCTCATTTTTTTTTATTTTTTATTTGATTTATTATTTGGATATATTTTTCTTTATATTATTTTATTATTTGGATATTGTTATAATTTATTTCATTTTATTTGACTAGTTTGATTTTTTTATTTGATCTGATTTTTATATCATTCGATTGGATTGATTTACTTTTTTGAATTTGATTTTATTTTATTTTTCTTTGCATGATGATTTGATTGATTTGATATTCTATTGAATTTGATTTCAATTGGTTTATTTTGATTATTATATTATTCACCATGAGTCCGAGCGTAGCGGAGCTATATTTTAAAACTGTGATGTTATTCCTTGCATTATTAATGATTCTGTTAAATATGCAATAATAGAAATTGATTTGTAAGCAAATTATTAAAAATTCCAATATGGACTTTGTGGTATGACAGACTGTAACTTGGGTCATAGATAATAACATTGACTATGATAATAATATAATGACATAGATCAAAGGAGCTATGCTCATTGTTTTAATCAGAAAGAGGCAATTTGAGTAAATTGTGCATGCTATGCAAAAATAAGTTTCAAAGAGTGTATTTTAGGATCTAAATTAATAGACTTAATTCGTCAACGTAAAAAACAACTGGAAGAAGTGTTGCACAACACACACTTTTCTAACAACAAGTTTCCAGGAAAAGGAGGCGTGGCACATTCCAACATTGGATAGTAAAAGTACTGCAGTACAACATTCACGAAAAAAATAAAAAATTTCAAAACAAAATTACCAACAAGCATAGAAAAACGTACCTCAAAACGACCATAGCTGAAATATACAAGTGTAAAAGGTACCATAACACCAACTGTAGCATGTGTCGAAGGCATACCGTATTCATTCTCGTACGAATTCTCCAAGATAATAACAGGTGGAGAAGGAGGTCTAGGCCATTTTAATAATTCTTTCAAAACTTGACCAAAGTACATTGTGAATACCCAAAGAAAAACAAGTCTTCTTCCAACATATTCGTCGAGATTCCAGTAAACAAATGGAAAAAATGTTATGTAAAATAATTCGTTGCCAAGTTCAGTACCAAATAAGAACATTGAATGAATAAATGTATTATATTTAAGTTCTCCTTTGAATAGTTGAGTTTTATTAGGGTCAACGCGTTCATCACATTCTTTTTTATTACTTTGAGGTTTACCATTTTCTTCTCTATAATTTTTGACTCCATTCGCCTTCAGTTCGTTGCCATTACTTGTTATCGAACCATTATGACACTCTTTAGCTGATGTTTCTTCTGATGCTTGGCTTTGAGAAACAGACAAACCACAAAACTTCTGGAATTTTGCTACAGTATAAGGGTCACCCAGAAATTTCAACATTGCGGGATTACGTAGGTGAATATTTAGTCGAATACTGTAATTCTAACTCTAAAAAAAGATTTGCAGAGGTGAAAGGCTCGAAGCAAAGCAAATATGTCACTACTGACTGCTTTAGTGACTGTGGTCGATGAAGCAATAATGGGCTGGGCTGCAAATATGTGAAATCACCTCGTGTAATTCGAACAACCTCTTTCGCAAACTGATGTTTGTTTTCCTTCCTTCAGCAGTCAGCATGGCGATTTACTTTTGAAGTAACTTCATTAATATGTAGTGTCTTGTTTTTGAAAACGAAATGCTGAAAAAAGTATTACTCGATACATTTCTTCTTTCAAATTTAGACATGCTCTGGCTACATTCAATTATATGGCACTGTTACTGTGTAGGTAAGTAAGTCATCTACTAGTTGAACTAGATATAGAGACAACTTGGAAATTGTAAACAAAGGGTGACAGCAGTATCACAGTTAGAGGGCTAAATCAATACATTATCAATGCCCCGCCAATCATCTAGCGTTCCAGGGTTTTGTCCCCACTCGTAAATTTGCTCTTAAAACACCTGTTGACACGAAATACACATAAGGAATGCAAACTGTGTAAAATAGTCATAGATATATTTCAATATTTTGTTAAAAAGTTTGGAATATAGGCCAAATGGATATTAAATTCGCAAACATTCGTAGGATTTGGAAATTAATGATAATCAAGAAAAGACAAAAGATCAAAAGACGTAAGGCCCAGGTCAGTCTGCAAAGCATGGTAGATGCGCCCCTTGGAGGAAAATTTTTGTTGAAAATCGGCTGTTAAAATTGATTTTTTTTGTCATTTTCCTCCAAATTTTTTCTGAAATGATGGATTTTGGCGTTCCTGAAGTCAAATTTGATCTGTTTCCGCCCACCCTCAATTGGACGTTGGACGTTGCCGCCCCTGAGATATCAGCGAAAGTTGCCATACTTCTTAGCAAACCGGGGCCCAGGTAATTTAGCAACCAAATATGATGAAATGATTCAGATTTAGATAGGGTATCATAGCCAGGGTAAGGGGAGACCGAAGAATTAAGTTGCAAAGTATTATAAAAGTTTGCAAACAATTAAGAACAGACAGTGTAAAGACAATATATATTATACGTTCACAATACTCCAAACCTAATGGGGTCAACTCATAAAAAAATCAACATTTTTACCTTTTATTTTTACTTGTTGTACTACATGACTTGATTACTTTGCCAAGTTTTTTCGGTAACAGATAAAAATATTTTTTGAGAATGCTTATGCATTTGAACAAATGAGAATTTCAAATCTTGAAAAACGGAGAATGAAACACGTCAAACTGTAAAATTTCTATCACAAAGATTGAGCTCGATAAGATCAGTAGGCCTAAATCTATTGAGCACTCGACGACATTCGTCAATAGCAACAACACGACTTTCGAATATTTCGTTCTTACGAGCGAGTGCTTGATAGTTGCGGTGATCTTATCACGCTCACTTGTTATGATAGAAATTTTCACAGTATTGATATGACGTCACTTAACTTTCATTACAGTCAAACCTGTTTATAACGGCCAGCTACTAGAGATAGATAAATTGACCACTATAGACAGGTGGCCTTTATATACAGGTTTGATTCAATAGAAAATACTATTTTAGACATTGCAAGAGTGACCACTATAGACAGGTGGACGCTGTATAGAGGTGACCGTTATAACAGGTTTGACTGTATCTGTTTGTCACGATTTGAAATTCTCATATTTTCAAATGCTTATTCCTCAAAAAGTACTTATCCGTTTATCAAAAAAAAACTTAGCAAAGTAATCAAGTCACTCAGTACAACAAGTTAAAGTAAAAAAAATTATTTTCGATTTTTTATGAGTCGACCACATTGAGTCAAGTATGACAAACATCATCAAAGCAGAAATATGAGACAACCATATATGACCAAATTTCCATACATCTCATTACCATACAAAGAAACACCTTAGTGACAATTTTTGAATATGCGTTTGAACTTTGATTCACTGCATTTGAATGAAGTTTACCTTGAGAGGGCAATATATCTAGCTAACGAAATAACAGCCTTGGATCATAACTTTTTGGGGACAAAATGAATGATCTGAGCTAATACTTAATTCAAGTGAAGGAAAATATTATATTGTGTTTACTTCATTTCAATTCATATGTAGTTATGAAATTAGGCTAATAATGGCTTCCAAAAAGCACCTACATAAAACCTTTTTTAAAACATTTACAAAATTTGCTCAGATCTACCTCTTTTAAACGACATTTAAATAGATTTAGAGACATTGAATTTACAACATTTTCTGGTAATACATTCCACATATTTACAACACGAAATCAAAAAAAATTACGTTTAAATTGGTACAATGGGTTTGGTGTTAAATGTTCAAGCTTTTTAGAGTGTCCGCGGGTGTTGTAAGGGTTGTTATCAATAATAAAAAATGTTTCAAATGGCATGTCGACAAGATTGTTCGATAGTTTGTAGCACATGCAAAGATCAAAATAAAGACGACGATACTCTAACGATTCTAAATTTAATATGATTAGACGGTGTTCGTACGAATTATTTTCGTGTTCGTACGTGTGTTTGATTGTGAACTGTCTGCTGTATTTATGCCATTGTACTACAGGTAGCCTGTGTGCAGGCTCAAAATGTTTTTAAGCAAAACATTAGACTACTGTCTTGTTTAGAATCATTTTGCAGCTGTGTGATGCAAGCTAACATATATTGGTAACAAGACAGAATAATCAGCACATTGAATTATTGGCTAATGTTTTGTACATCAATAAATATCATCAACCTTGTATAATTCATGACGAATTTAAATCTTTACAAATATAAATTAAATGAGTACTTCATATATGCGTTAATATGCTACAATATTTTCAATATCATATTCTACATAAAATTCCAGGCTCAAATTCTGTTCCATAGCTATTATACATTTTAAGATTGTTATGTTTACGTCTAACGAACTCTATTCATTATCAAGTCAAGTCGAGTTGTGCAGCATTGCTTCTTGGACTGTTTTAGGTACACGATTCACATAATATGAATGATCCGAATTGGTTGCTAATATACCCTGTGTAACTACATGATTATCAGTAACAGAGTAGTCAATCTTTTTACCATGAATATTTGTAAATTCACCACCAGCAGATACTAACATCGCTTCTGGGGCACATGTGTCCCATTTTTTGCAACCTCTACTAGCGAATATATAAGCATCAGCCACACCCTCCATAACCTGTATTACTTTGTAGCCAGCCCCACCAGTACGAATAACAGAATCAGGAGACATAGCATTGACTGTTTCCATCACAAGTTTATTGCTGTGAGATTTTGTTGTTGTTACAATGCGCCGTCCATTATTTGGTCCAAGACTTTTCATACCATGGACCCCTAGACCTATGATACTCCAAAATGTCCGTCCTTCTCCGTTTGAATTTGCATTGTAGCCAAAAAATGGTTGATGTATTATCCCTGCCACTGCTTTGCCTTTTGAGGATACGCCAATCAGAACAGTAACATGGTCAAGGTTACCTACAAGAAATAAAACAAACAATAGTACCGGAATTTGCTGCTGTTATCGGTGGAAGCAATTTCTATAAATCAGTCAGCAGCTGCTGTACTTCAGTAAGAAATTCTCCTGGAAATACAATGATTGTGAGTTTGAATTAAAAGTGAGTTTGATTTCAAAATTGAGCTTTTTTGAAAGAGGACCGCCAAAGTTTTATAATGCAACTCAGTCTGTCATCACTTCTACTGTGGATTGTATGTGCCTGTAAAAGATCATTTTGAAGTTTAATGTTACAATATCAGTTACCTTCTGTGAACTCCCTGGTGCCATCAAGAGGATCGACCCATACAACTAACTAAAACAAAACAAAGAAGAGATTGATAGAAAATTAGATCATATATGTATTCTACAGTTGGTAGGCCTACACTAAAAAGAATAACTACAACTATGATTTTTACTAAGAGTCTTCTTAGATAATGATTTGACGCAATACCTGACAGCAAATATATTTATTAATGAAGAACAACGTTTCGGGTTCTCAACTGAGCCCATTTTCAAGTTAAATACAAGGTAAAAAAGTAATCTAATTTATAGTTTTTACATAATAAATAGCTATAATAAAAATGCATCCTTGGGGATGAAATTTCTCTAATGAAAATCATTTCAAAGAGCAAACAATCGAATTTGTCTTTGCAGAATGTAGAATTGAGAATTGATTACCAATATCCTTAGGGGCGAGACCGCGTGCATTTTTTAGATGTTAATAACAGCAGAAGATTGTCTTGCATGCTCTTTTACGCGTTCATGTAGATGCCGGCAAGTAAAACCGACATAGTTTGCTTCACACAAACCACACTTAAATTGGAACACTACGCTAATGTACCAATGTACCAGCAATGAACCCGAAACGTTGTTCTTCGTTAATAAATATATTTGCTGTCAGCTATTGCGTCAAATACGATTTTTACATAATAAGAAATACAGTGTTACGTGCTTAAGTACAACCCAAAATATTGCCAACAATTTTTATTGCCTTTAACGGAATTTGCACTTATCTGAAATTATTTACTTTACAAGGACTTTAATACAAAATAGTTAATATGGTTTCAAAGATAAGTTTTACATAAGCGGGAATTTTGCATATCTGAATTGCACTTATGTGGGTTACACCGTAGTGCAAATATTATAAGTGGAGTGGTGATGTTCGAATTGTCTTTAGTTTATGTACACACCCTCAGATAATGACAATCGCTCAAAGTTTTTGATAGATTCTAGACTTTTCTAGATTTTTATGAATTATGGTAATCATCTGAAATTCTTTATCTTACCCTTAATAATAATATCATGTTCATGCATGCATACAAAATGAAACATCTTACATGAACTGTTACTGAACCCTTTAATGAAAGAGAAAATTTTTTCATGAGCTGTGCATGAATATATCTATTCAAGTACAATTATACCAACATTTATGACCTGTTAATGAAGTTTCACAGAAGTTGATGGGAAATAACAGGCCTAGACATGCTTGTTTATGGCCAAATAACAGGCGATGATCAAAAATAATCTGGTGATGCTGTCCAGTCATGCTTGTTTATGGCCAGCTTAGAAAGCATTGGATAAATGTTATTGGGCAATTTATAAATCATCAAGTGCTCATGGGCCTATCTAGATTCAAGGATCTATGCAGAACCACTGGCATTAACATCATTATACAGAATTTACATTTATTACTCATTCTTACGTCTTCAATTTGAATTCCAGCTAGATTAGAAGGACATGTTTCGTTAATGACAGCATCGTCAGCAGACATAACCAGGAGTGATTCGTCATCAACACTGTCACAATCATCCTGTATGTAAAAAATTAAATTATAATCAACTTGTTGGGTGATACAGATTATGGATCTATTTGATCAGTTAAAGAGAAATAGATGGACCATTATGCCAGCAGTCTAGGGGTTTTCATATGAAAGCAAACAAATTCTGTCACTATAAATGTTGTGTAAACTTTAGCACCTTGAATTGAAAACAATAAAACCATTATTTGAAGCATTAAAGAAACAAAATACTGTATGGTATTTAATTTTCTTTGAAAGGAGTGTTTATTGAATAAATTTGATTTTGGTTTATAATTATTTTTGGAAGTTTGTTGCCCTGGCAGAAAGTTTCTCTTGATGTTTCTATTAAAATCAAGAATGTTTCAAAGTTGAAAATTCAGATTTGAAATGGAGGGAAGATTTAACCCTCGGAGAGGGTTGAATTTTGCAATCAAGACAAGAGTCTAGACACCTTGACAGATTATTCGTAACATATAATATTTACTCTCTAAAGCTTTATTGGCATTTTTGTTGAATCGTTGTAATTTTGTTATAATGTAATCAGGAAAATCATTTGAAATTCATTTTTTGAAAATTGAATCCCAAATCTCTAAACGTTCATGAATTATTCTCTATTTATTGATAAGAGAGAGTGAATGCATTGTATGTTTGTAAATGTAAACCAACTGCTGTTCCACTATGTTCGTCAATACGTTGATGTATATGTCGGCGCGTGAGCGTTATAATAATAATATTAATAATAACAACAAACTCTCCAAGCATATTTAGCTTTGATCTGCAGACTGATGTTGCCAGTCATTTGAAGAAAATGTGATACTTAATATGTGACGAACGTAGCCTACACTGAGTAAATGGTGAATAGCCTATAGAGATGATAATATATTCATTTTCGAATGATGAACAGTTGAGAAAAAATTCTCAGCGTAGTACACGGATTCCAATCTGGTGATGCTGTCCAGACTCAATTGGTCATGTATTGCACAATGCACTCTAACTTCTAGGTCATAAACATTAATCATTATCATTCAAATTCAAAATATATGGATCATGTATCAGTTTCAAAATTCATCCCAAATGTTTTGATATTGATCAAAGGATAACGCTGTTTCGTCAAAAAGATTTACGTGATAATGATCAACGTAGCGTAGCCTATCACCGCCAAATCCTACCATGACCACCTGCCTTACCTCTTCGCCAATAATCTTCAATCCTGAAAACTGTTTTGTCAAAGATCCAACAATGATTTTCTGTGCGGCCCTATCTGCTTCGGTCTGTGGATCAAATGTGTTCGGGTTTGATGCAGCCTAGAATATTAAAAAGTTGATCAGCAAATGATTGATCATTGATCTGCCCTATCAAATATATTGTTGAAATAGTTGCCAACCTTATCCAAAACTCCAAGTTCGCCGGTTTTGAGTATTTCTCTGATGACACTTCCAGCTTTATTTGCACATGAAACTGACGAAGCAACAACTCTTAGTAAAAGAGAGGAATTCATATTTGCTATGAATTCTTTTGAAATAGGATGAATGGTGTTAATAGTATAATTCCTGCTCCGGACGGATAAGAATATTTTACACAGCTGCAAGGCAGAATAAAGATTTTTGATGACATTTTGAAAACCTCATTCCGAAAATGAGTAGTCTCTCATTCTTCCTATTGATATATGTTACTATAGCAACTAATGTAACATGGCGGATAAACACCAAATTCTTGTTATCATAGCGAATTTGAGTACTATCACAAATATAATCAACTTAGCATGGAATCTCTAAGTCAGGAGATAGAGAAAATCAGTGTATCCTCTTCTAATCAATTACTATCCAAGTATGAACCTGATGCTCATTTGATTGTATAAATACAAATAGATTCAAAGCCTCAATGCTTAATTGTCGACTGCATGTTTAAATTTGGTTCCATTTTGGAATGTATGTCACTTTATACACTAAATAGCTCTATTCAACAGCACATTATTCTATTTAGGTCATCTTGTAATCTTTGATGGTCATTAACGGAATTTGTTCGGAAATAGATTTTACAATCATCAGCAAATAGTTTGATGTTGCATTCTTAGACGACATCAATCAAATCATTGATGAAAAGTAAAAAATAAAATAGGTCAAAATACTGACCCTTGGGGCACACCTGACTTAACTTTGGTCCAATCAGAGGACACACCATTAACCGTCGTTTTTTGTAATCATCAGTCATAAAACATTTAATCCAATTATAAAGACGACCCTTGACACCAGCTGCATCCAACTTCTGTAATAGTTTATCATGAGACAGGGTGTCAAAGGCCTTAGCACAATCTAAATATATAACATCAACACTATCGTGACTATCTAACTGTGAGGCCCAATTATTTTTAGTTGTTGCCAGTTGTGTTATTGTTGATCTGAGGCACATAAAACATGACATATACTGATGATGCCACTATTTTTAAGATGATTAACTAAATCGTCTTTAAGTAATCGTTCCATCAGCAGACATACGCACAATTTAGACTAATCGGTCTGTACGACGCTTGATTAATAGATGGCAAAGAGGGATAATATTTGTCTTGAGCCAATCCATAGGTTATCTAGATGTCTCCAGGGAACAATTAATATGTATAATGGATAACGTAGTTGATCAGCAAACGTTTTGATAAATGTGTAAGGATCAGGTCAATCCCAGAAGAAAGTTTATTACGTTTATTTATTAACGGTTATTATTGTTCAATTCTTCATTTCAGTAATAGCAATGTTCATGTTGAAGAATACCCAGAATCATATACCTCCAACAACAAAAAAGAAAAGCTAATACTATCTTACTGTGAAAATTTTCAACGACAATTTATCCACTTATACCCTGATAGAAAGCCATTGTTACTATGTCCACCAAATGAATGTGGGATTGATGTAAGTAGAAAATACATTATGTCATTTATAATTAATCTTTATGACATGTTCTCGGAGGTGAACACATAATTAAATAAGTGTCATGCAATTAGAACCAACCATAGTTGTTTGTAGATAATATATAATCTATGTTCTAATCAGTTATTTTTTTGTATTTGAAATTTGCACTTTATATTTGGCAAGGATAATAGGCCTAGGCTACATGGTAAGTAAGGGAGACTGGGTAGACTTGGACTGTTTCGTCCTTTTGACTGTCCGACTGAGGAGGATTAGCTCAGATGGAGGAGGATTAGCTCAGATGGCAGAGCAACCGAACTTCAGATCGGATCATATCTGATCGACCGTGGTTCAAATCCCCCTAAGGTCAACTCAGCCTTGACTTTATCTGAAACATCAAATGAGTACCATCTGAGGATGGCGGATGGAATGGTCCAGAGGAAATTGCATTGTGAGTAGCTGCGGCGCATCGTTGCGCATTGACAATCGAGACCTATCTGCCATGAAATCTGTTGAAATTGATCTGCAGTGTCGCGGCTGAGATCAACAAAGAGCGTTTAAAATCATTGCTCTCAGCGAAAAAAGCCACTCGTCTAGAAATAGAGGAGTGGTACGGGTGCCTTCGGTAGGGCGACACCGTCTACATTACTACATTTACGACTGTCCTTTGTTTTCTAATGAGCACAGGCAGATTCAAATACAATGAAGACTCAAAGGAACCCAATCCATATCCATTAATAGTACATATAATTCCACAATTGAAGTAATACCAAGTTACTGTAATGTTGATTATAATTGTCTAAGTCTAAGTGGTTTTGAACGTTATTCCCATACTGAATAATAATAGGAAACAGCGTGGTATTTATACTAATTTATTACATGATTAAGCATATTCTACAATTACTTAAATTTGATGGTCTCAACAAAACATTAATGTACATCATTTTCTATAAGTAAACAATTTAAATAGTTTACATTGGCATTTGTTGATGTTGACCGATTTATTTACATTTATTTATCAAGCTTACTTGTGCATTTTCTAATTACATAACATTGCGCATGGCTCTATTTTCAACTCAATAACTATGATGTCATGTTTTATTTATCTATCTATCGAACCCCCTTAACAATTTATCTAAACAATTGTTTCTATGCAATGCATCTAATTGCTCAATCAAAACATGGGCCAGTTTCACATTTTTAATCATTGAAATTGTTGTTGTTGCACAAATGTAACACATCTTACATCATTGAATAGCCAAAATGCTCAATTCAAAAGAATGAAATTATGTAAACTTATGCAGTTTTGTAATACCTTATTTATCGCGGAAGACCATTCACTTGGAAAAGGAGACTTGAAGCACTGTATGGTGACATGGGTCAGGCCTATTTGGCTATTTTTCCAAAATTTCATTGCATAACTGACAAATCAACTTTTCAATATCAAGCACTACAGCTGCTGCTTTGACTTAGAAAGCTTATTTGATCAAAAATAGAACCACCAATGAGAAATATTAACACAAGTAAGGAACACTAGTATTTGTCGAAGCTGTCACCAATCTAATTGACAATTGTAATGAATTTAGAAACTTTATCTCCACAAAGTAACACAGAACGCACATAGCACACAGAAGTGAAAAAACTCATATCTCAACAAAATGCTACTATTTTCGCATTTATTTCTATATAAATGCTGCATTATTCCATGTCTCTCAGTTTATTTTCCCCAGCAAAAAAAGCAAGGCTGTGAGCGCTTCTCATCAACGAGAATAAATACAAAAATACAATATCATGTGATTCATCAAAGTGAGATCAATACCCTGGCACTTGAAAAATCATTCTATAATTCATCTAATCAAAACAGAAGTGATATACAGCATATTAGAAAATAATTTACAATGATAATCAGGAACGTTCTTATCCTATGTCTTCCTGATCTCCCCTATTCATACAGGCTAAAAAAATATCTACCCATGCTAAAATTTGTATGCAGTTTAATTTCCACAATACGGCATTATTGAGTAGCCTTACAGGTACTGTCTTATTGAATCATCTTTTTAATTCTAAAAAAATCTAGATCAGATAATGGAAAAAATTTACTCCATATTAATCACACTGATTTTAGTATCAGTAATATGACCTGTGATTTAGTTAGCTACTGCACTTTACACTCTCATTTCAATATAAGTTGAATTTGATTATATGTTTTTTTTAGAAATCAATTATGTCCCGAGTGGTACCTACACGATTACCTTATAAGGAACTCTATGATTATGATATGTGTGCACAGTTTTTAGCTGATTATCTCACATTTGAAGCATTAGATCCTTCCATTGACACTGTGAGTATTTGTAGGCTATTGATGTATGGTCAAAATAATATTTGTTAACTTCAAACTGTTCCTTTACAAATAATCCTATTGATATCTGAATGCAGTATTATGATATTATATGATTAATAACAATAAAATAATGTCACATCTTTAGTCATACATAATTCGCCAGGTGCAGCCATACAATGAATATTTCAAATGCAGCTTGATTGTTGTCTGAATATAGCTTCCAACAGCTCTTCCTTTTGGTCTAATCTTTATATCATTATATCATCATATCATCAACCAACTATTAAATGTTTCACTTTACTTAATTTTAATGCCTTAATTTTTCATTTTACAGCCAGCTTCTGTAGCATCTTCATCCACCGTATTGAAATGCCAACAGGGAACTTGTTTTGATCTGAGTATATTGTTATGCTCTCTTTTGATTGGTGTTGGTTATGATGCTTACTGTGTCAGTGGTTATGCAACCAAAGAGACAACATTAGTAGATGAGAGTAGGGATACATGTCCACTACTAAAGCAGCAAACACAGGTACCTATGGATGGACAGATTTTATTTCTTATCAAAATTCTCTATGAATTGAGGAGGCTGGTCTGGGTCTGAAACCAGTCTTGATTGTTGAATATATGTACAGGCCTGTAACAGTCAGCCACATAGATGTAGGAATATGTGGCAAAATTTGAATGTAATTCACAACAGCTGGAGGTCTAATGGTATGATGCTGAACTCCGAAGGACAGAGATGCAGGTTTAAAACCTAGGCATTTCATTGTATGATTACGTCAGACCTTCAGTATACAAGCTAACAGAAAAATTAATTTCATTCAATCAAATATACGAGAATGACTTGACTGCAAAATTAATGGTGTTATGAAGCTGTGATTTCATGTCTGGATCAGTTGAACGCGTCACTATCCCCTTACAAATTTGACAATTTTATTCCCAAATCTTTGATGAAGGAACTGAATGCTTAACTAGAAATAGTAGGCTAAACTTGCAAAATGCGAATTTATATTGTATATGACTTTATTTGATAGGTATCTGAAGATAAGGAGGAGAAGCGTGCACCAAAGTACCAAGTCCGTCCTCCTAAAGACCTTTCAAGTAAATTTGAAGCAAAAATGGCAGCAAAAGCAGTATCACAGCAGTTAGAAAGAGAGAGAAAAATACAAGAGGAAGATGCCCAAAAGCTGCAGGTATGTTCTTCTGCCAACTTTACTGGCAATATCCATTGATGCATTACAACTTCTATTTTAGTAGAACAATACTGCGAATAGGTTACCATAAGTACAATCATTGCAAAATGTATTTGATTACACCTAAGGTAGATTAATTTATTCAAAGGGTAATTAATTAGTGTTATTTTTAATTTGTGCATCTAATTAATCTATCCACTTTTAGTTCCTGAATGTTTTGATAATTTTGCTGATTATATCAAGGTACAGATTATTTTCAGTTAGATAGTTTGCCTTTTGATCCTTTATCAAATCATTTTGTCTTTTTTCTTCGAGATTTATCTCTATACCAAGACACTGGCATTATCATCGTCATATCATCTTTGTTTTCAGGATCGTTATAAGGCTAAACATGATCAGCTTCACGGTTTACGTGTTCACTGTTGGGTTGTTATACTTGCTGGCAAGAGAGAAGTACCAGAAGCTTTTTATATCGAAGCTTTGACAGGGCACAGCAAATCTATTGATTTTGCTGGTTATCTTGGAGTTGAGTTTTTATGGAATCACAGAAACTTTTGGGTCAACATGCAAGACTGTTCGCAAGGTGTCAAGGTAAAATCAATTAATGAATTCATATTCATAAACAGCTTGTAAAAGATAAAATTCAGATTCATTTTAAATGATCAGGAAACAGATATTCACCTATCTAATTGATCTAGATGGTGGGTTATAAATGTTCAAGAACTTTTCATGGATGGCCTGGCCTGAAATTTTAAGGACTGCATTAAATTTATCAAAAATAGATTTGAAGAATGAATAATTTTAGCATGTATTCACCGGCCCACATCGCAATTAAAACATTTGTCATATCCTTGGGTACCAATGAGTGTATGGAATTCTACCCTAAATTAGAATGTAGAGGATGAAGCTATGTTAGCTGTAAGAGGTTAGCTCAGATAGCAGAACAAGAGGACTAGACTAGTGTGTGGTTTTTTTATAAATTTTTTTTAACTCATGATTTTTTTATTTGAACTTCATGATTTTGAGCCCATTATAATAATAAAATCGAGAATTCAATTCAACAATAGTACCAAACTTTCATTGTTTTTGGACAAGTCTAGCTAAGAAGCAGCCTGGCTCCACATCAGATATTCTGCGAGTCTTTTTACGTAAACATCGACTGATCCTTTATTAATTTTATCGTAACAGTTGGAATTGCCCAGAGAGCCTTGAACAAATTTATAAGAATGTGGAATAGGGATACACCTGAGATCAGTAATTAGAATCTATTACCATTGCTTTGAGCAAACAGAACCCCTCTTAAGGAAATGGTATTGATTCCTAGGGCAATATAGCCTGAATTACCCTACCAGTACATCTTGTTTGCTGAATTACCACTTGGTCATTGTTGGGTGGTTTTTAGCACATCTCTCCCTTAATTTGATAATCAAGTGTTCAATCCCTCATCAGTGTTAACTTTCAGTGTTAACTAACTTTCTATTAAGCAATGGGCATATTTAAAATTGTTTACAACAAAAATAATACAGTATTGTTGTCCTGCTTCTGTAGAATTTATCATTTGATCTTGGTGATGCTGTCAAATGGGAATTTGTCTTTCCAAACAATGATCATTCTCTGTTAGCCCTTCCACATCCAGAAGACGATCCATTAGATTTGGATGCTGATGAAGTAAGTAGTTAAATTACTACAAGTTAGTTAACTACTACTACTAGTAGCTACGTTACTACTGGAAAAGTTACAGTTTAATTCGGAATATGAACATATCTAATATACTTAATTATTCATCTTTATATCGTTATACTTATGTATCCGTTAAAGGTATGAGGATGTGCTGCACAGGTATTAAATATTTTGAGATAAAACTATGAAAATGCTATTATAGCCTTTTAAAATGTTATTACTTTTTGTCAATTAACAGGACAATGAATCTGATAAAATTTCCATCGATCAACCTCCTTCCTGGGTAGAAAAGATATCAGTAACAAAAGAACGTTAGTTTCTATAATTTGTTTTCATTTTCAACATATGTTTATTTAGATCTAGACATTAGGTACAGTGAGACCTGTATATAGCAGCCAGCTATGAGAGGTAGATAAATTGACCACTATATGCAGGTGGCCTTTATATACAGGGTTGATTTAATAGAAAATACTATTTAGACATTGCAATAGTGACCACTATAGACAGGTGACCGTTGTATAGAGGTGAACGCTATAACAGGTTTCAAACTATAACATAATTATTATGATCTCTGGTCAGGGTCTGTCAAAAGTAGGAATCCTGCAATCCTAGATCCCAGAAAGCTAGAGCAATTCAGAAGAAACTTGAAATTTTTGATTGTTTCTAGGTCAACCATCAACAAAAACAATTCATAAGAAAATGTTGAAACGTCTCTAGGATTCCAGAAGGTTGAACCTTTTGTCGGATTCTGTCTCTGATGCTGTCTTACAATCTGTTTTTGCACAGTTTTTATGTTGAATGCCTTGACTGCTTTTGCAATTAATCAATTTGCACAATATAATCATACAATGCTATGTAATTGGTGTTTGATTACTTAGAAATGTTTTTTTTATTTAATTTTGATCCATGCTTTTGAGAAAATGGAGCAATTATCCTGATGTGGACTAAATGTTGATTTTTAGACCAGGTTATGGCAGAAGTGTTGTTTCTATTTTCGCTTTGAGCCATTTTTAGCAAAACAAAGACAAATCTTTTTCCTAGCAATTGCCTAGCTTTCTTTTGTGGTGCTGGACCGTAAACTAGCAAAAACAACGGTTTTCCCATATGATTTTCATAACCAAGGCTATGCATCACATGATCAGTGGCGCTGAAAACGTTGTCATTATTCTATTGTGTTCTTCTAATTTACATGTTGCCACACCGTTTCGTTGGACTGCAGTATATTTTTAGAATATAATTATAGAATCAACTAAAACTGGTGATAATTTTCAAATCATCAAGCAACATGGGTACACTGGGTAGGACTAACATATTGCTAAGTATGAAATATACTTGCAGTCACTTGAAAGTTGTTGTTAATTAAACATTTAACAGGGTAAAACCACATATGAAATAAATAAAGATGAAATAATATTTCTTCTTAACTTCTCGTTTTTTTTACAGCTCTTTGTTTATAATTTTATATTTCTTTGTCGCATGACTCGAAATCATCTGCACCATAACTTCATTTATTTTCCTTACCACTTTTTACTAAAGAATTACGCAAGTGCGGTAAGAGAACATGATTATCATTGTCTGTGTAGAATTCAATAACCGCTGTCCTGGTGGAAAGAAAACTATTCTATATAAAGAAGCAAAGTTAGAGAAGTTTGCTGACTACCTTTGCAATGATGGTTTATCAAGAAGACTATCAATTTACAATGACATTGAATGTGAGTTGTTGACAAAGCAAAATTTTATTTACCTTTGAATTTCTATTCATAAAGCTTGAATTGTGCAAATGTTCAAATTTCCTTCAACTTGTTAATTATATTCAACATTGTTAATTATATTTCTAACACAGCAGTCAGAATCATTACTGTTAATATCCAGAGCAGCCTAATTTTTCAAAATCAGTTTCTATCAAACTTTCTTAATCCACTTCAGTTAATACATCATAACCTGCATAATATCACAATGATTGGCTTCAGCAGGACAATGATAATAACAAGGTTATATACAGTTGTAACCTGTATATAGTGGTTGCTCTAGCGATAACCAAAATTATTCAATATTCTCTATTGAGTCAAATCTGTGTACAATTATAATTACTGCCTGAATATGTTTAGTGGTCATTGGTCCTTTACATCTCTTAATACATGTGTTAAGGTATCTGTTTCTTTTGAAAGATTACAATTCGTTCTTGTGCACATTTGATTCTATTGCTATAAATGACTGAATACTTTGATGCTTATGGCCATATATTATTATGAAGTTGATATTCAATTTTGGTGAATTAAACATATCTTTAACTGTTATATTAGACGAGATTCACTCAATCTACTTCTTTTCCCTATTTAGTGAAAGAGCTAAGAGAAACAAGGGAATACTATAAGAACCGTGCGGATTTACTGAGCAGTAGGATTCATCAAATGGATAATGGTTTACTCAGGGATTGTTTCCATCCTGGTCGATCAAAGTCGTTAAAAGGTAATCAAAGTTGTAATCATGTTTATATCTAACGATATGTTTTTCTGATATCATTGCATTTAGTGCAGCTTTAATTCAGGTTCAAATTTTTTGTTTTGCTATAATTTCTTGTCGTTTGTTGAAAGATTTTTCGCTAAGTATTTTTAAAGTGCCATATGTTACCTTGTGAAATTCATTGGTCATCGTGAAATGCTCATTAATGTTCAAGAATGTCGTTTATCATTCATGAACTGTCCAAGAACTTGTTGAATCTGTACCTGTCCACAATCTCAATATCTTCAAGACAGTTGATCCCTTACGGGTTACTTGGCTAACAATTATAATATCTATAAAAGTTGCATTGAATCTTTGTGTGAAAGGCAACTATAATCCCTTTGAAGAAAGTTGTTAAGCTCATGAACTGTTCATGGAATTTGAACTTTATTAACATTCATGAACTGCTCATGAACACCTTGTAAACAGTTCATGAGTGACAATTGATGTTTTTATGAACTGTTCATCAAATTGGGCCATTTAACATTCATGAACTATTTTCACAGGGTATGTTTAGAAGGAATTCAAGAGATATTGGCCACTGTAGACAGATATTTGTTTCAATTAGTTTTTGATAGTTGGTACATTTTTAATTGACCTTTATAAAGGAACATCTGCAATTTATGATACCCATTCAGCACATCACCAAGGTTGTAGTCGCACAGAGACACAAGGCTGGCGGTCTGAAAAACTTCTTGATATTCAAAATGCTTTAAAATTCTGGAGAAATGCAAACAGAAGCGTGACTTATTTTCATGCATTCACGACACAATGTGAAGGAAACAGCGGCTCTATTCCTCACCTGTGCATACATGTTCTTTGTATTTTCCTGTAAATATGCTATGTCCCTCAAACAAACAAACAATTATGCCTACGAGGTGACTGCCAATCACACATCACACTATAAACAATTTGAAATGTAACATTATTATATATTAATAATTTTGAATTTTCTGAATTAATTTGTAACAGCCTATAATCAGTATATCAGAGGTTTCATACAACCCCCTGCATATTTGAACAGCTACATTAAATGGTTAATAATGCAGAGTAGTTCTTTAGAAAGCTGCTGATTATATATATGGTATGATTCATGATTGGCTTTACTTAATCTCAATCTGTTTGTTTATCTTGTTAGAACATTCTTACTATCTTATTTCACCTGGTCCTGAATCAGATCGAACTATGTTGTTTTACGACAGGTGGGTTTATTGATAAATTCTGATCATCTATGTAAATTTCTCTTGATTTTTGCGTCTACAAATTCAATTCATCATGCTCACAAACTTATTTGCAAAAGTTCTTAAACAATTGATAATAGGGAGATTTCCTATTTGGTTTGAAATTACTTTGAACTGTGAATGAAATCTATGATTGTAAAACAGCTTCCTGCTTCCCATCAACAGGTTTTGAAATTGTTGTGAATGTTTTCATGAAAGGAGGTCATTGAAAGCTCATGAAAAGTTCATTGAACAGTTTGTATTTTGTTTCAAATCTAAAAGATTTAACATTTCAATATTATTTGGATTATCTTACTGTTGTTAAAAAATTATAAAACCATAGTCACAGTGTTGCAGTAGATGAATCAGAATGTGTTCTGGAGCACCAGGGTTCTCAAGTATGGTTTTTAAAATGAAATTCATTACAACCAAATAAATTATCCCCTGTGAAAACATTTGCTGACTTCATTAACTGTTTGCAGGGTCTAATAAATGTAGAAATCCTGAAATATTAGATGCCAGGAGGTTGAGAAAGTTCAGAAGAAAATTGAGATTGTTATGATTTATTGGCCAAACTTCAGCTGCAAAATTCAGAAGAAAATGATAAAATCCTCCAAAATTCCAGAAGGCTGAACCTTTCATTGAACCCCAAGCCTGTTTGGGAGCATTATGAACATTTAATCAATCACGAAATGTTCAAGAATGCCTATCAACAGTCCATAAACCCTTCGTGAAAGTTCATCAACTTTTTAAACTTTCATAAACTGTCCATGAGCAATTGTTAAAAATAGTTCATGAACAACTGTTCATTGATAGTTTCTGCTATAAAATTAATAAAATATTTTATAAAACGTAGCAGCTATGATTTGGGACCTTTGTGATCTGTTTCTTTAGAGCGGATATTCATGTCAGCAGAAATGTTTCATTTTCTTTTGTTATCTCAAATAGATCTAGAGAGGATGGACTAACTACGCGGATTGAGACAAGTTTATCAATGAATGAGACCTTTGTGGGCAGAGAAGATCATTTAATTAACCGTTTTGTTGAATTTGGAAAAAGAGTGAAAAAGTTTGGACCTCAAGATGGCAACAAAAGACCAATTGCTGTAGGTGACTGAATGAAATGTAACGCTGCCAGTACTGACCATCCAGTTAACAAAGTATTCATAGTTGGCTACATTGACCTAGCATAGCTTCATTCTTAGACTTCACACTTAGTGGAGAGAGGAACAGTTGGAGATCCTCTTATCATCTGATACCCATCTTTTTCAGCTTAACCCCTTCACACCAATTTTACCACAGAAATGTTTAGACATTCATTGAAATCCATGGCCAATACAGCCACTATACTACAATACTCAATTCCAATTGTACAGTGTTTATTAGCAAATTACTTGGACTGTATACTACACTCCTGCTCCTGCCTGGTAAGACATCCAGGTTGACTTCTGTTCAAATATGGAACTCCTGCCAGAGTCAGGGTTTGACTTTGCAGCTCATGTAGCCTACAATTCTAGTCTACACTGATACATGCTTATATTTTAGAGGATAACTGAAGAATTCTCTCGGGACCGATCGAAAAAGGCTGATGCAGATGTAGCATATCGTGTGTTCCATATTGGCGAAGACCGTATCACAATTTCTTATCATGTTGATGATGGTAGAATCACTGCTTCAAAACGAGAATTCATCAAACCACCAAATTGTGTTGTTGATAAGAGTGTTCCAATTCACTTCACTAGTGATATGACAACAGCTTTCCAGGTAACCAAGATATTATAATAGAACCAAGATAGTCTAACTCAGATTTATGTTATTAAATATTGCTGATACTTAATATGTTTTGAAATGTCGCACGTGGTAAAAAATCAAACAGAACCGGGTTTCATGATTTCATCTGAACTGTGCGAATAAATGTTTTACTTTTCACAAGAAACCAAGTGTGTTTGTTTGATAATGTGATCCCCGAAAATTTTTTCGCATCAAAACAAGATGATCTTAAAGTAGCTTTTGTGGCCAATCCTCAGTGATTTTGCCGTAGCAGAAGCGATCAAAATGTTTGGAATTGATCGATATTGGGTCAAAAAAAATTTGATGATGTTATTGATGTTGGACGAAGAAGTTGTTTTTAAATTTGAATTATTCAACACTCGAGGATGTTAAATACGTTTTATTTGGTTGATTTTCCCAAAGATAAGATAATATTATGGCCTGTTTAAAACTCTTTAAAACACAAATCTGAGTTAGACTATCTTGGTTCTATTATAATATCTTGAGGTAACTCATACACTACACTCTGTAATGTCTTAGAAGATGTATATGTCATCCATTTCATTTAATCTGATCCATCATGACCAAGCCCACATCCTCTTATAGAGTGTTATCCTTAAGGTAACAATCTAGACTTAATTGCGTATTTCCTTAGCTAAGGTTATGGTAGTACTCTTCTAGTTCTAGAGAAATTGCTCGATTTTCTGAGAGCAATGATGATAAATGCATATTTCAAACTCAGGTGCAACAGATTCAATTTAATTCAAAGGCAAGCCCCAGTGACACAATGCAGTTCTTATGATGTAATTTCTCCAGACCATGCCAAATCCATGTTAGGCTCTGATAAGCACGATCGGATTGTCAAATCGCATTATAGATGTTAAATTGTGCACCTAGTACCTTTATTCAACACCATTCTGAAACCACACATACACATTTCTTAACATGTTATCAATGTCCATTTCGTGCTGTGTTTAGGTAGACCAAGAAGCAAAGCCTATGAAGAACCTTGAAGTATATGAGCTATTTATGCATTTATTAGAAGATGAAAAGAAATCCGTTGATACAGTCCGTGATTCAGAAGAAGAGGTACATTATGCCCATTATGATAAAACTAGGTTGTATTCTTACTTTTATCCTTGTGTAATATACTGTAGTGCTAACTAACCACACAATTGTTATTTGACAATTGACCACATTCAAACAGTCAATGAGGTATGTCAAAATAAAACTAATCATAAAAAACATTTACTTCTCAAATATCAATTTAATTTGCTAATCAGATCCCCTAGAAAACAGTTTATGGTTCATGACTCAATGAAACTTTTTGAAGATGATTTCAGAATAGGGATCATTCAAAGACCTTCCTCTGCAAAAAAAACAATGCAGAAGTTCATGAACAGTTCATGAACTCAATTTTTTGCAGGGGTTCAAATGCAAAGAACATTCCATAATATCACAGAATCTTCTTGATAGCTAAGTTACACAATATTGTATTCTGTACTGTATAATGTTTGATATGCTCTGTATTATCTGTTAAAAAGCGACTAGGTGAGAATAAGGGTATCTCTACTAGCACCCAATTAAATCTAATGATAAATATATTTCTCAATTATTTATTGTTTTTGGTAAGGTTTTATTTCCATCTAATCAAACTTTGATGTCATTTTTATAGGTGCGAGATATTCTCGATGAAAGAATAAAAGATGAATCGATCTCTGAATTACTTGTTTCTGTTTATGACACTGAGAGAAATGAAAAAACTAAACAAAGAAGACTGGAACTAGTAAGCAATCAAATATACACATATTTTTATTTGAACCCCTGTATAAGATACTTGGTTTTTAAGATACCTAAGCATTCAAACATTTTGAGAAACTTCAAAATAAACATTTTGAGAAACTTCAAAATCATTTAAGAAACCAAACTATTTTTTTAAATAAAATACTGTGCATATTTCATTTCAATTCATTTGATTTATAGTCAGAAATCTGAATATCTTTGATTCAAATTTGATTGTGTCAACAATCTGTATATTGTATGTGTTGCCGAGAACGATAATCCAAACATTAATGGCGGACGAAAGTTTTGGCCTGGCTTCAAATAATTGGTAGAAATCTTATAAGTAACCACATTAATTCAAATTTTAAATTGAATAGTAGCAAAACTTCACGAATAGCTGAAGAACCCATGAGGCCCTAGTATACAGGAACTAGAAAGATATAATGTATGATGTTGGACGGTGAATCTCAATTATGGGTATAAAAAAAAAATGGCAACGATGATGATATGATGTTTAGTTCTCCATAACCTGTCTTACCCAGAGCCATCTATTTGCAAACAACCATTCCAAATCTCTGAGGCATGTGTGTATATTGTCCTTATATTCCCCTCAACCAGTAACGTGTGATCTGTGATAATCAGTAACGTGTAACTATACGCCAACCAACCAACGATGTCTCAGTTAGGGATTCAAGTTGTGACCTTCAGGTGAGCAATCACATGTCCCAAACACAGCAGTGCAGCCACTCAAGTGACCAGTGGTCACCCTCTTTGCTTTAGTATCACATGGGATCACATGGTGCACCCTCTTGAATATCCCTTGAAAAGTTATTTGTAAGTCAGTTAATTATAACCATTGTGATCTTTACAGGAGAGGCGTGAACGTGAAGAAGAACTTCGTCAGAGAGATCTTGAGCTAGATGATCTTGCCCCTTTCTTAGCTCGTATTGGTAACCCTGATAAATTAACAAGTAGAGAAGCGTTACAAGTTAAAGAGGAATGTCTTGCTGATCTCAAGCAAAGATTGATCGATAAAGCAAATCTTATACAAGCAAGATTTGAATATGTAAGTTTTCCATTGGACTATTTATGTTCAATATAGTTTAATGTCTATCTAGACATCTTAATTCTTTCGAGATACAAAAGTCACCAGTTTGCCTCATATAATACGTATAACAACAATGCTATATATCCATGGTATATAATGTGGTGTAAGTTGTCTTACTGGTTGGACATAGGGCTCAATGCTATACAGCAGAGCTTTAAATAATATATAAGATATGATGTCAAAAATCAGGCAATCATGTTTGCTACTCAAATTTTCACGCCAAGGTGATCATCAGGCAATCTAGTCAATTGAATAGTAATTCAATGGAGCCTCCACACGTAATTCCGTTCGGTTTACTTCGAAATTAATCCGACGTTATGTATTGATATTGTCATTATACTGATTTCAGGGTGTTTAAATGTAAAGTAAATTGTAATTCAGGCTTATGCGGCTGCAAAAATTTGACTTAATAAACAATCAATCAATCAATCAATCAGATACTTTTGAAGTCTTTAATTTATTTGGAATGAGCTTGCTAGGAATCCCGATGAAAAATTGTTAAGGTTTCTTATGTGACTCCAAATCAAAAATGAGAACGAAGCTTGAAGCTTAATTTAAGTTTTGTATTGCTCCATTGAAAGTTCCTTTAGTCGGTATGTTGGGAAACACTCGATAAGATTTGATAAACTCGCATCCAGCTCGTTTTATTCATTCGTTTATTCATTAAGAATCACTTGTGTGTCTCACAACATCACTCGTTCAAAAATATTTTTTCTGTGTAGAATTCCAACCTGTAATGATAATCATCATCCTCTTCATAAAATCATCTATTCAGAGTCATTTAGTACGCCTTTGCAAATAGTTGGTATTTATTCTAGGAGACGAATGAATTACAAAATAAACAAGCTTGGTATCAACAGCATCAAATGTCAGTTACTAAAGACGATGAAGGAGAATATTTGGAGTTCTGTAGTGATGCCATGTTTCGTATTCATATATTGGAATTAAGATTAAACAGGTAAATTATAAATAAGATACGATCATAATTTTACGTGATATGTTCGAGGCGAATGATACAATGAGACCTGCTTAAGTGCAATCCGGAGAAATGAAATTTCCACTTATCTGCAGCCTAGCTTTGAAAACCTATAAACTATTTTTTTCCGGTCAAGTCTTTGGTAAACAATTTCGGATAACTGCAAATTCGGATATTTGCAATGAAAAAACGGTTGACAATTTTGACTTGCACTTAAGCGCGTTCAAATCAAATGTCCTGGTCACTCTATATATACGTGTGATTGTAATTTGCAGTACCAGTATTACTCTGTTCGCAAAAAAAATTACTGTAAGAAATATTTCAAGCAAATTTTCTAGGAATAACATTGCAGTTTCATCATTTTACTAAAACAAGTTTGCCTAAATCTCTATAGACTGAATTATTTCGAAGTATTATTTCATTTTAAGCAACTTTTCTTTTATCATTTATGACTTTGCCACAAATTTTTCTTGAATTAAGAAAACTTCATCTATACCTTATTACTCTCTGGTTTTGCTTTGTTATCTATGATATGTCATATGACGATGTTTCTATGTCTTTCTAGGCATAAAGAGACAGCACCAATTCGATATAGACGACTTGATGAAAAGTTGAGAAAGGATGCGCGTCTTTGTGACTATGTTTGAGCATTGTGATTCATCTGATTGAAGTTAGTTAGTTAGATCATAAATTCTGTTATTTTGGTAGTATATAGTGATAATTGATCAAGTGTACATATGCATTACATTATATACAGTTAGAAATTCTCGTAATAGTGAGATTAAGCTGCTAAATAGATTAATATACATTGGACGAAATATCCCAGTGTATTTAACCCATTTTATAAATGTTCCTGCAACGTTGAAATCCAAATAATAAGGACTGTATATGTAATCATACGCCTATATGGACCTGAGAACTCATGATAGACGCATGTGATAGTCCACGCAGGTTTGCAATGTCATACATCAAAAATTTATAAACAAAGTTATCTTCTGCTCCTAGTATCCCATAATGCAATGCTCACCTCTGCGAATTGGGTGTTGAGAACTGGTAAAGAGTCATCAGAACATTGACCTGAAGCCTCTATTGGTTGGCGGGCCAATGTGTTGAAATCCTAATTTGTGTTTGAGGGTTTCTATATAGCCTGTGTGCCAGCCCCACGTAAGATATGCAAGGTAGTATTTCTCCGTCTTTAACTATATACTATTTAATGTAAACTCGAATAAAACAATTACGCTCTTATACGATCAGGGTACTACTGGAAAGGAGGATATACATTATACAATAATCTAACTGTAGTAGTGATATGTGCCCATATGGCCTTGTTACCATTACCAGACCTCTCATGCACAAGATTTAGATGGCTGACTGAACAACACATGTCTCGTGACTCTGTCACTCCTCTATACTTTATGCAGCTAAAGAACATTAAACTCACAATATATCAAATTATACGTATTAAAAAGGAATACATCATATCGGCTAACTTTAAAATCGATGTTGTGATTATAAATATCTTAAGGGCAAAATTTCGTTGAATAGCATTTACCTGTATTGAATGATTTTCACTGGTACTCAGGTTAAAAGATTGCAATGTGTTAAACTTATCTATTAAGAAATTTAATTGTTCATCAGCTATTAGAATTCAATGGATTAACCTTTTTATATTTATTTTCGCTATATAATTTCATACTACACTTATGCAAAAGTTAAAATTTAATTTTGGAATAAACAACTACGTCAATCATGCTAACATTCAAAAAGACAAATATGAATAGCTATCATCAATAAATATGATAATAACTATATGTTAATACAGATGAATAGAACTAAAATACATAGATGACGAAACAGTTAACATCTTTATACAATTATATCGGATGTGTCTCACATTGAGAAATGTCAATCAAACTTTGATCGTTATCGAATGCTCCCAAATTCGAAGGCTGAAGATATGAGCGAAAGTCGCTTTACGATTGCCCCAATATATATTTACGTTTAGAAGGCAAAGTTTTTGCCATTTTCAGTTTATTGTAGAATTGTTTTACGCTGCCCGGCAACAACAGTAATTTGGTCCACAACCACCGATTGTACATGAATAGTGCCTGTAAATTGCTAAACCGAGTTTATGAGAATCTGTGTAATCTTCGTAGTTATCGGCCAAGGCAGGCTGTCTCTTATAAACATGAAGAGATTCTGAACAACTCCATACTAAACCTTGGACCTCTTTTGGACCTAGAAAATAACAGAATGCAAGTAAAAGTATGAATGCCAACACGCCCCTGTACTATCGAATTTATCCACATCGAGCTGCCCACGGTTGACGTCTGAATTATGTGGATTAGCTTCATTGGCTTCTCAAAATGTTGCAAATCCCATTATTACCCATGATGCCGACCCCCCTCAGGACCAGGCCAAATAATTGAGTATATAGGCTGGGACAACTCGTGTTCAACTTTGGAGAGAAAAAATACTTTGAGCAACAGTGTTAATTTGGAGAAATATGTGTGCTTTATCTACTGCTTAGGAACGCCCAGGAAATGCGGTCACGCATAAAGGAACATATATAGTATTCGGATCCATTACGTTTTATCTCCCCATGTGACATTATGGCATTTGACCAATTTAAATTCTTTCAGTTACATTCAATTACGATTTACATCCATATGGTAAAGATCATGTTATCTAAACTTCTAAATCTGCTTACCTTGCTTTCTTAATTTAGCATCAGTACAAATGTCTTTGCATTGTGCTTTCTCACCGCATGTTCTCCTTACGGCATAGATAAGTCCTGGTCCTTCACTTGGAATGGAAGCACAAATTGACATGGCTATTTCATCCAAATAATTATAGAAATAAGATCTAAATCCACGTCTAGAACGTTGTAGTTCTTCTTCTCCATTCTTTGGTGCCTCTTGTGGCAACACTACTTGTGTCTCTGGTAAATTCGCTTGACTGATTATTCCTAAAAACAATCAATTCAATTTTGGTTGTTAATTTTATTCGTATAAGTATTGTAAAACTATAGAACAGTTTAGCGCATATATACTAATCAAATTATATTATAACTTATTAGGCAAATAAATAATGTTAAATGATAATTTTACATGATACTTTGTCGCAGATATAGCAACAATAACGGAAGTTCAAATTATGGAACGTAACACGTGTCAGTTTTAGTTTAGTCGCAACAAAAATTAGCAAAATTTTTCACCTTCAAAAAACAATACTGCTTAATTATAAAAAATTGATTTGTGAACTTCGAATGTTATAAATGCTGTTGCATAAATTGTTATCTTGAAAAACTGTTATGATAAGTTACATGATTTTAAATCTCTGATCGCCCAAAACAAAGAAGGAAAGCAACATACCTGTACCCGTTTCGCTAGCATCCCGTTTTGATCTAGTTTTCTCTTCTTCACAATTAACACATCCAATAATGGTTATTACAATTAAAACTAGCATCAGATGGAATTGATAATTTGACGGTTTCATGGCGGCGGCTAGCAAAACACGTCAGCGTAAGGTTAGCACAACACAACCTTCTCAAATTCATTAACTCCCTAAGAAACCAGTAAACGTGAATAAACTGATTAAATTATTAGTCTAAGGCCATGCTCATGGGTCACTAACCTCCGTTTCTTCAATCTAACTCAGTCCATGACCTCAGACCCAGACCACATGTCTTTGTTTAACAACAACCCAAACCAGCCAATCAGCAACTTATAATGCCTAAATCACGTGATCTTTTGACTGGTCTTTATGGAATTCGCGCAGTGTCTTTCCATGTATTTTGGATATAGAGGCAAAGGCGTTGCTAATAGTGATCCGTCTAGTATAAGCTTTCATAGTAGAAGATCAAGCGAAACAGGTGATCACCCTTGTTAGGTTTGACCTTTGACGCATAACAGAAACACACGTGATCGCTCCGCTTCCTAACAAGATTTTTATACAGGACTTTCGCCCACATTCGAGAAAGGTGGATTACATTTGTGTTGATTTTCATCATATTTGGTTTTGGCTATGGCCAGCTTAGATCTGTTTTAACAAATTATCTATATTTAGTCGATTATTCTTTACCTTGAGTTTTTAGCCATCAATTAGCGGTGACCTTTTCTATCACGTTAATATTAAAATGTACAAATTAAATTATATATAGAAATGTCAAATAGTGCTGAAACGAAAACGTTTTAGGTGCTCAGTTACAGTACTTCAATTATACTGTGCAAATGAACGCTGGACAAATTCGCAGTGTGCAGGTTGAAGAATAACATAATATGCTTGCAGTTTATATATGAAAATTATGAGGATTCCGCAGAATTAATTTTTAATAAGCTACTTCAATGATGCTAATCTGATATGACTCATTCAATTGTATGTAACTTCACGATATATGCGTTCAAGTAACGAGATTTAATCTGATTGAGTGGCCTGTCTGACTCTTGCTCTTAGTCAAAATCGAAAGTGAACTTGCATGATCAGGACATAAACATCACTCAGTACTTGTTCTATATTAAAATATAATTAAATCGTTATTCTTCTTATTAATTTACATCATACAGTGTCTATCTATCTATAAATTATTTAATTCGTCTAATCTGATGCGTCTTGTCACAAGTTTAGCGCAACTATGTACTAATCGAGGGAGATTATATATGAATTAACTTCTGGATAGAGCATAAGGTAGTCTTCCTTTGAAAATTCAATGATTATTTATTTGCTTTTACTTTGCGAAGGTCTCCCCTACAAACTCTTCGGATATATTCCATAACTTAGCAGCAACTTCACTATCTTCCGCATTTGATGAGATCTCTTCTGGTTTATTTGAATACCCAAAGTACATACCAGAAACATTATCAAGTGAAGGATCAATCGCAGTGCCAATAATAGGAATAGCACCTTGATATGGTGTACGCAGTATCAGCCAACCAACTACAGCCAACATGGTTTGCTTGAAATATGACTTTATTCTATGACGTGCTAGTTCGGTAAGAGCGATACCAGGATGTGCACAATTGACAGTCATACCTATTTGAAAGATAATAGTAATACAAATTCAAGCAATATCGAATTCAGAAACATATACAAATACTCTATATGCCTGTATTCTAAGTCAGTAATTGTTTTAAAATGAAATAGTTTCCAAAGGATATAGCATCTCATCATCATCATCATCATCATCATCATCATTTTTTTTAAATTGATCTAAATCTAATACTTTACAACCAAATTCATCATCATCCTTAACATCCTTATTTTTCAGAAAGAAACATCAAGCTTTATACTTACAGCGTTTCAAAGGGTGCTGATAAGTTAACCAATATTATTTTTTCATAGTTAGACAACATTTATGTTATAGGGTCTAGCTATAGTATTTATAACGCAAACCCACAATCATATATGCAAAGCCCATCAAAGGTCAAAACGTGTACTAGCATTTCGTTGTTGCCAAGTACAAGCAAAAGAAATGCAAATGGGTGTGTCCGTTAAAGTACTTTGATTTAGTAGCTTGTGGTATTAATAGACTAGCAATGAGTTACCCGCGTTAATGTGTTTAATGTGGGCTAAGCTTTCCAAGATACTATTCTTGAATAAAAATACATCCCGGGGTCATGGATATGAAGAGTACGAAACGAAAATGAAATAGCAAGCCAAATAAAACACAGATTATAACACTGTGATTTGAATGATACTATTTTCGAACATTTTGATATATTATTGGGAGAGTTATTAGGGTACATATGTTTGAAGTGACTCTCGTTTATGTGTTAAGATAGGCTACCTGAGTAGAGGATTTCTTTTCCTTAGTGTTTGGTTTCGGAAGGCATTGGCAATACCGTAAAAATAAAGCATTTTGCGTGATGTATTTCTCTCATTTAGAATGTTAGGTATTTCATCACCAAAAAATGTCCTGATAACTACAAATGCGTCACTCTGCAAAGGTGAAGCTTACTATTGAAATGTATTAACAGGCGAGGCATGGATGTAGAAGGTTCTTTGTCTACATTTGCAATCTATATATAAACATAATCCTGATCAGCGTGGTTTTAGCATGCGGGTAAACTACAATACTATTACAGTTTCAAAACGCTATCTAGCCTAGCTATCGATTGCCATTGCATTACAGTTTTATGCCGTACAACTATTACCTTTTGGGAGACGATTTGCGAGTTCTTTGACAAAATGCATCATCTCGAGTTTGGTGTTGGAGTACGTCCTTGTTTCTGCATAGTTAACTTCTCCATTTAAATTTGAAAAATCAACTGATCCTTTCTTATAAAGACCAGAACCTACACAAATGATTCTTGCCTCGGATGAAAGAGCATCATGTTTTATAAGTAGATTGGTTAATAGAAATTGACTGAGATAATTTACTTGAAACTGTGTTTCAAATCCATCTTTTGTCAGTTTATATGGACAGCCATAAACTGCTGCATTATTTATCAAAATATCTATTTTCAATTCAGATGCTTTCACATTATGTACAAAGTTTCTAACCGATTCAAATGACTCCAAATCAAGATACCAGAATGTTACAGAATTGTTTCCTTGCAGAGCTTTTCGTATTTCTGCAGCAGTTTTCTCTCCACGTTCTTGACTTCTGCAGGCCAATATCACATTTGCATCCCACAAAGCAAACTGTCGAGCGATTTCTTTACCTATTCCTGTATTACTACCAGTTACAACAATTAATTTACCTAATAAAGAATGCTTTTTGTTTGTAACTGGCCATTTTGATGGGATCAATTTATGACGCAAACGTAAAACACCTAGCATACCAACACTACAAACTGAAGAAGTAAAAACACATACTCCAAATTTCCAATTATATGTAACATGTAGCTTTTTAACAAGACTCGACCAAATGCCTGTACAATTATCAAGAAAGGCCATCTGAAGTAAAACTAAGCAATTCCTCTTTTTGATTCTGAATTTTGCAGGTTTGAAGTATATTTTGAGTGAATTTTGATACTCTCTTCATTTAGCCTCTCTCCAGGGAAAGAAATATTCAAACGTTTTCATTAAATTTTGTTTTTCCGAAATTTTAGCATTGAATGAATCGCCAATGTTATGATACACTCTTATTCAGAAAATATACGTTTGGATCTTGATTTGCATATAGCCATTGGATATAGCAATCCTTTTATATATATATATATATATATTGCGATATAGCCAACAATAATATATTCAACAATGTTGCAAACAAGTTGCTACTTGACACACTGTTAAAACAGTAGGGTATAACCCAAACAACTACTTGCCAATATATCAATATTTCACAGCATTTCCCACAAATAATAAATGTTTCATAGCATTTGCAAACATTTACAAACTTTAAAAACAAATTAAGTAATAAAATATGCCTTATTGAAGATTAATTAATTGAAGATATCAAAGTTCCGTCTATATATATATACTATGAACTACATACTATAAACTATATACATGTTATCACATGTCATTCTAGGGTCATTAGCTGAAACTGTAGTGTAGGGTTTCCTTGGATTCGCCCGTAAAGGCTTTTGAAGATTGATAAAAAAACAACAACAAAATACGCATTTTATGTACAACTGAATTGATGATACAAATTAAAATATCCAGAGCAATCATTCAGAAATAAATGAATGGGAAGTTTTTGCTATGCCAGCGCTCAACGTAGCTAGCTTCAACAATTCTAGTCTTCTAATTAATTAACTACTTAGCTAATTATTTTTGAAACCAAATAATAATAAGTAATTCTCTTTGGACCTAGAAGCAATTCTGATGAATTACTTTTTTCACTCATTAAACATTTGTGATAATGTATGAATAATAAATGAATAAATGAATGAATGATGATGATGATAATTTATGGCATATTGTTTGAAAGAACTTATTATCTTGAAAAATATTAAATATTGATGCATTGACAAGCGTTTGAGCTTGGAGTTCTACCCACTGTTTTAACAGTCTGTCATATTATAGCTGGACCTAGACCTGTTGAAAGACATAAGTATTATTGGTATTATGTGAATTATTATTTTCCAGTGAAACAATATTTTATTACGATAGTCTACTGAAATATTTAGGTTGGGCATATGCAAATCCAAACGTGAATTTGCCGAATATGATTGATGACGATGATTTCAGAGTTCTCCTGAGAATTCTAATTACATATTAATCTATGACTCCAGAATATTCCTGATCATGAGTGTATACGTCATTTATACATTGTATAACCAAATAAGCCATATCATAGCCATAGTCTAAAACACCAACAGCATGTGTTTGCTGAATTCTATTTATTAGCTCTGTGTTAGGTTTTATCCACTGTGTCTTGCTATGTTCAATCCAACTGGCTCCCTCGAGTCGGATATTACTGTTTCGTCAGCGCTTTCAACTGACATGCTTACGGCACTAGATGCTAAATGGGAAGGTAAATTAGTCTAAAATTATCAGAAATGATCGCTAATGTTGGCAAACAAAATGCCAATGCAGCTGGGACTTCATCCTCAAAACGTAGCGAACCTGAAGCTGAGGTTAATAGCGATGATGATTCAATTTCTATTATTTGTGAAAATGAATTTTTGAAAGAAATTGACCAAGAATTGTATGAGTCTTCAACTGACGGACCACCAGTTGATGAGTCATTAGCTCAGATTGTTTTAGAGGGAAATTAGATCATCTTAACTTGAAGACTCTTATTGATACGGCTATAAAACCAAGTAACTGCTCCGAATTAGTTGTCCCTATGCGGTTAATAAAGAGATTTGGCAATCAATGAAAACTTTGCAAGACATCGGGACGTAAAACTGGCAAAGACACAACGTCTAATTATAAAAGCGGCAACTTTAATGACTATTTCTACTGAAAATTTAGTATCCTTTACTTTATCGGAAGATATAGAAGTTGAAAGAACTCATTTAATTGAGCAAAATGCAGGTGCGCATAGCATTGCTTCTCTTGGACATGCAACCCAATCTCACTCAGAGCACCGAAAAACAATTAATCGCCCATGTTTGAGCAAAAAGTGCAGAGTATTTGATCTGTAGAAATTCCCATTTCACCCGAAAAATTATTTGGTGATGACTTATCAGCTGTGGTGAAGGAAGTAAAAGAGTTAGATAACTTGAAAGCAAATTTCAACATTAGCACACCTTCTACTCCTTCGCCCTATCATAAACCGCCCTACAACTCTAATAATTTTCAGAGAAGGCAATTTTCTAATTGTCAAACTCGGCCATCACCCTACAGCACTGCACGAAATGATTCTTTTTTAGGGCAACGACCCAGGTCTCAACGCCCACCTTCACAGAGGCAATTCAAGGGTCAATTTCGAAGGGGACACAACAATCATCAGCAATATAATTTTATCATCAGGATTTCTTGAAAGTTGCAATAATAGTCTCGTATTACTTTTGCATCCAAACGAGAAAATCTAAACCATTACCGAAACCCCCTCATTTGAATATAATATTCTGCTCGAGCGACAGTCGCGCGTCATAGCATGGTCAGTGGTGTTTTGGAAATACATTCGCAGATATGTTACAAAATACCAGAATGTGACCCCAAGCGAGGTAAAAGATAATCTTATTTAGCATACTATTATTCTAACAAATAACAATTAACAAATAGTACTATGAAAATGCGTGTACTGTGTCTAACATTTAAAAACGAAATTTCGACAGCAATCAAAGATATCTAAAAAACAATGGCTCGATAAAACCACCGGTCCATCTTAATTCTTTCAATTCTAGCTGTGTCAATAAAAACAATCCATTCAAGGATATCCTAAAGCAGCTAGGAATTCAATCACAAAGGCTAAATACTAAATAGCTAAACACTTCTCCAACGCAAATACTCCTCATCCCAAAAAAGGTGCGTTATCAAGGTAATTGTTCATATACAGTACAACATATTATATTAATTATACACTACATATATAAAACAACAAGTGCTAGTTGTAATCTAATGTATTTCATTTTAGTTCAATGTTCAACTATATAATGATGTTGAATTTTACATGGTTTATAATGGTAGATATAGCATGAGATAAAAATGGAAAACAGATTTTTATTAGAGTTACTTTTTAATATTGCAAATGGTGATAGTAGTTTTATAAAAAACTTTGATGATTGGAAATCTGAGATGATTATGGATTGACAACAAATATTAAAATATGGAAATAAGATTTCTTTAACTATTATTATACTAAGACATCTGGAATGCTGCCATTCGATATTGTTTAGCGCAAATCTATAGTGAAGGATTTCGATTCGCATCTTACATTTTAAATTTAAGCGCTATGAATCTAGCTATATATAATAGCATTATAGATAGATGCACTGCAAGCGGTTTTGTTTATTTATTTTTACTCGATTTTACAGGATTAGTTTATTCATTTAATTAATTTCTGTATATGATGCTGGTTGGTACACTTGTGGTTTACTTTCTCACTTATTTGGTTTCAACACTTTGGTTTCAAATAGTCAGTATCCAACTATGCCAGGAATCAGTAGAAAACAGGATTCGTTAAATTACCATATGATCGAAATCAGCTCTCAAATGTTAGCATTATTGAGATTGAGGGATAAGATTAAATCAATCAATTAAATCGTCAATTCGTCACATTATACTTCATTTACTTTTCACCCAAATATCGGCAATGGTTATGCAGTCCCAAGATATCCAGGAAAAATCTTAATCATTAGGATGCAAAAAATTAAAATCAGCAGAAACTGTAGTAAACAAGCTGGTTGATAAGTGGAGTCAAAGCGCTTACTTTATCTCCTTATTGCACATCGATCGATAAAGAAGTTTCCTACAATTGTTTTGAGCTGACCGCAATAGAAACTATTAAAACGCAGAACAATGTCTTGTGATCAGGCGCTTGAACATCAATAGTGCTTTCCGCAAGAGCAATGCTGACACGGGACTCAAGGACTCGCTAGTTATTCCAACGAAGGAACATGACAGTACATAAATATTATATCCAAAAGATCGCGATATAGTCGAGTATGACAGCAATAGGGGAATAAATGACCTAGCTAGCTATATCTTGGGAACTTTCAACTTGAAGTAATTCTGTATTGCAGCAGACAACTCTAACTCGCAGCCAAAAACGCTCATTGAAAAATATGCCTCTTAAACTGTATTTAAACTGATTTGTTAATTCTAAATTATTATAAACCATGCCAATTTATAAAATATAAATAAATATCATATCTGTATATAGATCACATTGCATTTAATACATCGGACACATTGTCGGTTGCATATATATTTCATCTTATCAAAACCCAAGGGGGTAACTTCCATACTTTTGGTATGCGGGGACGTTCAAATATTAAAGGGTACCTTTTTTAAAATTCTGAAACAAAAACTAAGATATAATTTAGCATGGATGTTTTTTGAAGTATACTTTTAGACTTTTGACAAATTCTTTTTTAACTTTCGTGGTCATTCTGCCGCCAAGTTCTATTTGAAAAACCCCGTCGACGCACAATGGAAGTCACAACCACTGGGATGCGGACATTGATTTCTACAGCCATGGGGCGAGATTTCTGAAGACGACCACCAAATCAAATGATTACCCTCGAAGACTTTTGAAACATCTTCATAATCATTCATCCATGATCACAGACCCTTACTTCTCTGGTTGATGAGACTACACGCGTGATCTCTGGTTCTTTAATGGGTACTGTAATACTAATATGGACTACTGAAATCATAAGCTATATGCCCACACATATATGGATTCACAGCCCTTATATGAGAAGCAATATGTGTACACGACAGGCAAGGCCGTAACTACATTCTTCAACGGGGTTTTATCAAGTTTGCAAGAAAAAAGGTCTTGGCATTTACATATTTGAGAGGCTTCAGTACCATAATTTCTTCAAAATTGCCACACACCAGGGATTTATGGCCGATTTATGGAATTAGTGGCCGTCGACAGGATAAAAAGGGTTGAAATTGATCAAAGTCATTGAAAATAAACTGAAAGTCCTCTTCAATCGGTGTTTACTTCGACTACACAGTTCTGTAATTTGATTTCGATATCTTTCGAAGCATCTTTGATTCTTTATAGCTCTCTGGCATATACAGCTGATTTCATTGTCTATTGTCATTGTATTATAATGAAAATGAAGTCATTGACAAGTTGACTTTGACTTCTTTGTGCCATCTTGTAAGAGGGTACATAATCATTTTCCACTTGTATTTCCTCATTGCTCTCTCATGAGGGCCAGGAACACCTCGAATAATACCTCCAATCTGCTGTATTCTTATATATGTCATTGAAATTGTAACCACGAGCCAATCTATGCCATCTTCGATAAAGATCATATTAGTCATATATTGTGACGAAGCCTGCGTCACAACTCCAATTCAGTTTACATTAGAACAGACCCTATTTCGAATGAATTGGGTATGTGATGAAGGATAATTGTGACCCTCTCCTATTTCAAACTCAGCATTTGTGTAATTAATAACTGTGTAACTGAATAAAACGGTTACTATTATCTTTAAATTGTCGTTGCCATGGATACCCGTTAATCTATTTGATAAGCAAATGATTGCATTTTTATTATTCTTTTAAAGGAGAATAATTAAAATGAGTTGGACAGTATCACTTGAATGGAATAATGCTTTACCCAAAACCCAGGAACACGTTGATCCTGTTTTTAACGAAATTGAAGTTATGTATCTTGAACAATCATGGAAATTAATCAAAGACGAACCACTTAAGAACGGAAAGAAAATGTTTCGCAGGTATGCAATAGAATCATTATTCCATCACTGCCTAGTGTTATTAATCAATTATTAAATATAATTTGAACTCATGTCGTAATTAGAAAGTCTAGAAAGTAATTTTGTCCTCGTAAAACTGCTCCTACAGTTATACAATAATAATTGAGTATTTTCAGCTTATCCGCTCTAAAGGTATCGTGTGATGAAATTAATATGAGTTGTGTTTCATTGTTAGTATATTTAGTTGATAAAAGATTGTAGTTAAAGATGGGATAACAATGACAGCTGCTTATTGAAATGTAACAGTTACAAGACCTTATAAGGACTACTGCGTTTAGCATTAAACTCCGGATTCAAACCAAATGCCTAGAAAAAATACCGTAATGCTGCACAATGTTTGACGATCAGTTTCAATAGTCACATCCTTTATTCAAAGTAGCAAAATATCTGCCCAATTTCCTATAGTGTTCTATTTTACTCATGCAGATTTTCTCGTAAAATGTTCTTTGAAAAAGTCGAAAATGGTTATTCGTAATTATGATTTACTTTTAGGATTTCTGAATAAATGATTATGGTTTAATTAAGATTTATGAGGAATATAATGTATAGACTTCACGATTTATGTTTATATTCTGATTGGCGCTAATCTTCGGTGTCTCTAATTCAAATCAAGGATATCATATCGATTGGGTTAACCGATTGGAAAACGCTTCCAGCCAACTGTATCAAGCACACACGTTTATAAAACTAATCAACACTAAACAGAACTAATCAATCCAACGAAGAAAATACTATACAGTTCCTCCTAATTAATTCAATAGATGACTAACAAATAAACCACTGTTTAATTATATAAATATTTTTTTTTTAGAGATCTCCTTTTGATACGTATCGGCCGTTATAGAGGCAGATGACTCGAGGGCAGGGGGGGGGGCGGTACTTCGATCATTTTTTAAAATAGAAGAAAACCATAAAACTTTGCAGCAAATGAGAGTGAAGACCCTAAAATGTTATGTTTTTACGAGCAAACAAAAGAACAGTTGAACGAAATTAATGTTCTGATAATTATTTTGTTCATGATCCTGCAATGCTGCTAAGCTGCCACAGTTCACACGGCGTAAGATGGCCCGTCGATACGGGGTAGCGATACATGAACCTTTAGAGGGGAACAGCACCTTGTGAGAGAAAACACCTGCAACATCTCGAAGCTTGTAAAAATAAGGAATAAAGGGCTACTGCACGGCAGCCATGTTTGGGTTCTCTGATGCCAGCATGCGGAATGTTCGGAGACATGAGAAAGCATGAAGGAGTGCTTTTAAGGTTCCGAAACTCGAATGTTTCCCAACATCCCAAGTGTTGGTATCAGAGAACCCAAACAAAAGGCTGCCGATTCTTTCGAACGCTATGATTTTGGTCGGTCTGTCTCGTTTCTCATGTCTTCTGTTTTGTAAGCTTTGCCGGTTTTATAGTACTTTATTTCGAAACCCATAGCCACAACCAAACAAAATGACACAAACAAGAAGAATGCCTTGAATTACAATATTCTGGAATATATATTATCAACGGCGCTATAACATTTTTACTTAGAAATTTTGGTTGTTTTTATCTCCGATCATGATGTCCAAAGTTGTTTTGGCTTGAGTGATCCAAACACGGGAGTAAGTCAATCACATCATTTGATTGAGGATCAAAATAAACCAAATCAGTAATCTTAGACTTTACTAAATCGCATGAGATTAAAAGCACAGTCTTAGATCTTGCATGGTTTCTTATAAATACATTAAGTTAATATTTAGATTTCCCTGGATATTTTACAATTGTATTATTTAAAAATTACACACTAAGACTGAGTTGACTATTCGAGAAAGAAGACAACGAAGGAAGTGTCGAATTGTTTTACATATAGTAGAAATTGATTAATTACTGTTCTACACAAAGAAAGTTAAGTAGAAAAACATTCACTTTTTGAACAATCAACATTCGACATGTTAAATATCAATCAATGTCAATCAAACTTAATAAATCATGGTCCGTCGGAAACCAACCAATCAAACAATAAGGATGCAGATCATCAAGTAGTAGAGTAGTAGCTTAGTGTTTGTAATAAATATAATGTAGTCCAAAGGTTATATTTTACATACATCTAAATATACACATTCGATGATAGTCAAAGTTTAAATATGATTAGATATCATTAATAATTTACCTATTACTATATATAGGCTGTTCGAGCAACATCCCGCTGTGATGGGGAAATTCTACTTTGCTGTCCGAAACAAATGCGACATTGAAAAGGTTATGAATGATAAAAAACTTGAAGAACATGCGACAAATGTGATAAATACCGTTACTGCTGCAACAACGTTGTTAAGGCAATTGGAAACTCTTATTCCAGTGTTATTGGAACTTGGAGCAAAACATGCCAAATTCAAACCACAAGAAGAACACTTTCAGGTAATTTTATTCTATCATAATAATGCATAGCCTGTGCGCAGACCCAAATCTTTTTTTTATGATTAGTAGTAACCTACTAATCATAAAAAATGATTTTGGTCTGCGCGCAGGCTAAATAATGCAGTGATAACATCAAATCGAATACATCCGTGATTCGTGAATTGGATAACTAAAGGATTACCATGAAAGTAACTGTAAAATTTAACGGCCTCACAAAACAAAATTGTCAGCGTATTAATTTCTAAATGAAGGCATTACTTTGTTCTACTGCATTTGATCAGTTGTAATGTAATGTGGTATAAATTTCATCGAAACAACATGTGAATGTGTATTACACGTTAATTTTAATGTTTACGGCTAGGTGCATGTCAGTGTATACTTGTATTATATTTTATCTTTTAAGCTCTGTCTATTAGTTATTTTAAATTTTGAAATTAGCCTTGCAAATCTTCATCATGAACTTCATTCAAGTTCTTGATTACTTCTATCAAGTAAGATTTCTTGTATATGTCCAAGTACAGTCTCAAGGGCTTTTCTTCAAATCGTATGAAAATTGTAAATGAAGAATCAACTTGCTCAAAGCAAGTAATGTTTGGCTCGAGATTAGAAATTTTTGGATCAAAGAAGAAATGGTTGGCTCAAAAATAGACATTTTTGCTCAAAACATGAGCGCAACAAACTTCGAAACAAGCAAAATAATTTTACAAGAATTAAAATTTCCTGCAGTGAGTTTATCATAATTATGATGCTACACAAGGATAATATATAGGATCAAAGGACACACAATGATGAGTAATAAATAATGATAGAAAAAGAAGGAGTTCTCATATTAAATTACTTAGATTTACGTTGAGTTCTCTATTACAGGCAGTTGGTGATGCTATCTTATGGATGATATCAGATGTAATCGGTAATAAGTTCAAGCATGAAAATATAATCATCTGGAAACGATTATATAATATTGTATCTACTACAATGATGGATGGAATAAAACAGACACGTAAAAGTAAATAATAATGTATTCATACAGCAATACATTGACATTATAAGTCAGATTAATCTGTTTGTATTCCCAAGCGCATTTGATGAACCAATTATGTCATCATATCAATTATTCAACTAGGTCAATCCTTGTAATCCCAATTTTGTGTAAAGTAAATCAAGTAAAAATATCATACTGTAGCAGCACATATGTAATTTTATAATGCGCAAACGCAAGAACACACCATTTTTGCTGTTACTTAGAAACTTCAAGTAACAGCAAAAATGATGTGTCTTTCTTGCTACTATTATTATCATTATTTAATAATCACTTGAAAAAAACTCGAGTCATGATTGGTGGATTTCTACCACGTGTTTAGCAGTTATGTCAAGACAACCCACAATATGCCATGGCAACCACTTGAAGCGTGCAGGTATAAGTCTCTACCCGCACGTGTGCGGTTTTAGACCTATATACCTGCATGTTTTTAACCAAACAGCTAGAACACATATTTGGAAATGGCGACTAGCTGCGACAGATTGAATATTTTTTCATAAAATCAATTTAAATGTACACTCTGTAATTGAAAATTCAATTAAGAAATTAAAAAAGAAACAGCTTGGGATTTGCTATATTCAGATGTAGATTTTACTACATTTCTAATATTGCAAACATGTTTGAAAAACAGTTATGTTGAATTCTTCGAGTTATATTATTAAATGATATTCGTAACAATTTCATTCAAATCGTATTTAATGAAAAATCAATGACCCATCAAATTAGGTAACAAATCATTGTTGTAGTGAAATTGATGAGAGATAATTGTTGTTCCAGACCAAGGTTATGTGACATGATTATTAAATTATTACATTACTCTTGTTGGTGGGTCATCGAAATTTAGACCCACTCACAAGAGTGAGGTAATCCCTTATTACCACTCTGCCTGCTATTCTTCACAAGCATTGAGCACTGTTCACCTGTCAATATTTTTATTACTATATACTACAATTTTTCTTTGTTGTTACGATTTCATCCGCTCTACCGTCACCAAATAATCAATCGTCACAAACATCCTCAAATTATTTCGGATCGGTTCTAGCCAAATATTTGAGTGACTAGAGTGACTTCATTTTTGCTGGACAAAAATTGATTAGTTATCCATGATAATATTCTTGAATTGTGGGGACAATGAAAATTTGGTAAATGCATTAATGAAATTGAAAGAAAAAATTCTGCGGAATGATGCTAATCCCCTAGTCTAGTACGATGACTAAATGGATTTTATTCCAAGATTTGAAGACATTTAATTCATTGCCAATTAAGCCGTACTATTATGTACTTCTTGATTTATAGTATGATATGTAAGCCGCTTTTAGATCCTTGTTTATGATTATACTGAAAACCAAATGATACCGACATCCAATCACATATACTTACATCTCAATTGTCGTTTGTAAGATAGCTAAATGCCTTCTCGATGGCAGTATTTATTTAGGACCTATGTAATTAGTAAAGTGTGTTTCATATGAAACACACTGATATTCTGCTAGTTTATGTGCGATCAATCATGGTATCCTCCACTCCTTTTATAGAGTCCCTAGCTTTCATCAGCTTTCCCGCTAAAGACTCTGTAGAGCAGAAAATGACCTTTTTTACTTGATATAAAATTTTAAAATGAATTCGTCGATATTGAGAATGATATCAATCATCAAAATATCCAATTCATTCACATTCAAATTTTTACAACTTATACTGCGTCCGTCCGTATAGTGCAAGCCGCTGTCAAATATTCGTTTATGGAAGAGGGTTCCTTGGTAGAACAAATAACTAATATGGTTAAACAGTTTAAAATCACTTGAAAAAAACTCAAGTCACGATTGGTGGATTGTACCACGTGTTTAGCAGTTATGTCGAGACAACCCACGAGACTCCATCGTAACCACTAAAAGCGTGCAGGTATAGGTTTATACCCGCACATGTGCGGCTATAGACCTATACCTGCACAGTTTAAACCAAAAAGCTAGAACATGTGTTTGAAACTGGCAACGAGCTCGTGTCATATTTTGAAATGATATTCGTAAGAATTTCATTCCAATTGTATTTTAATGAAAAATCAAATATAAATTGGGGTCACAATCTTTTCAAAATACACCACCAGCGTCATCGATCTTATCTTCAAATAATTCTCGAGAGACTCATTGCTGTACCAGTGAAACAGCTCTATATAAGCAGACCGCGTGTGATTTCGTTTCATTCTAATTTCAATTCGTCAGTTTTCAGATTGAGTTTCGAATCTTTCGAATCTATGACACTTTTTATTCTCTTCAAAAACAATGGCAACTATAGGATTAGCAGACAATCTGATCGAAGACTCCATAATTGTCCAAGAACCAGCACAAAATGTACCATTTTTAACCAAAGATAATATCAAATACCTGCAAGAATCATGGAAAGTTGTGGAATCGGAACCATTAATAAATGGCAAGAAAATTTTCCACAGGTTTGTTTTTGAATACTAATTTTAATACTTTATTTTGTATTATAACGAAAATGATTCGATCAATTTGATTGGTTTAGAATTTGACGCCAAACAATTCGAACTTGATATCACGAATGAGAGCTTCCAAGTGGATCAGGCGCACTGGAACAATCCAACTGTTATATTTACATTTACATTATAAAGCCAGTTTACATTTTTCTAAAAGTTAAATCATATTTAGAGAGAGATTCGCAAATGTTTTTGAATCAATTTTATACGAGATATAAATTCCGTCTCCGAGAAAACAAAGCAAGTAACAAAATCTGAGATTATGTTGCTTAATGGTAGGCTATGCATATACAATTTTAATCTTAATTAACAATCTTCTCGCAATTTTTTCATCGCTACTCTATTGCAGATATAAATTAATTCACTAGTCAGCAAAAGTTTATAAACAACAACGTTTATATTACAAACTGCATTAAAAATTAATTATGCAAGATGCGAATAAATAGTTGGAATTTATTTCTTTGATATGTTTGGCTTGTACCACTAGTTGGTTTCTACTAAAACAATTAGACAACTCGCCCTTGTTGGCTACCATCCTGAATAGTCACCTCGGAGGACCTCGGTTACTATTCGACGGTAGCCAACTCGGGCTCGTTGTCTAAGTGTTAAATAGAGTACAGTATGTCTAAATTCTGTGACATTTACGTATAATTTACAGTGTAATAATATCATTTGTATGCCCCATTGCCTAACTAACTGTGTTCTATTTGCTCATTAATTTAAGATTATTTGAACAAAATCCCTGGATCATGAAGAAATTCTATTTTGCAACCAGATACAGTTGTGATATTGTGAAAATCATGGAAGACAAAAAGTTAGAAAGCCATGCAGAAAACGTCGTGAAAACTGTCACATTGGCATTGAATCATATTGAAGATTTAGGAACACTGATCCCGGTTTTGTTAAAACTAGGTGGACGACATGCGAATTTCAATCCACAAGAAGATGATTTCAAAGTAAGCTATAATTGTCACTTTAGGACTATTGAGTACATATACAATTAGACAATATGATATTATACAATTGGATATGCTGTGACGGCCACCACAATATAATTTCACTCTCTATCAATGCCCAAAATCTGAGTATCTTGTATTCAATCATCTCTTTACATAAGGGCCTCTTACTTATTACGATTAATGTCTCTTCAACTGTATATAAGGGCTGCTGCATATACAGGTTCACGGGAAGTTTCATTATCACACATCAGAAATGGGAGGGAGGATTAGATCAGATGCTCAGATGGCAGAGCAACCGAACTTAAGGTCGGATCATATATCTGATCGACTGTGTTTCGAATCCCCGAAGGTCAACTCAGCATTGACTTCATCTAAAACATCAAATGAGTACCATCTAAGGATGGTGGATGGAATGGTCCAGAGGGAACTGCATTGCGAGTAGCTGAAATGTATAGTTGCGAATTGACAATCGAGACCCACCTGTCATGAAATCGGTTGAGATTGATCTGCACTGTCGCGGCTGAGATCAAGTATGGAATATTTACAATCATTGCTCTTAGCGAAAAGAGCAATGAAATTCAATCCTCAAAAAATAGAGGACTGAGTAGTACGGGGTGCCTCCGGTAGGGCGATACCGTCTAAATTACCTCACTTTTTCACTATTGTCCCGGGGGCATAGTGCCTAAAATCATCAACCGTATACATTATCTTTAATTACTTTTTCGTGTTTTGTTTTCATTAGGCTCTTGGGGAAGCTCTTATTTATGTAATTCAATGTTGTCATAGTGATAATTTCAATAACGACAACAGATTGTTGTGGGTCAAGATTTACGGTATTGTTTCGCAAACCATGATGGAAGGGATTAGAAAAGAGAGAGATACAAAAATGAAGAAGTAAAGGAATACGTTATAATAATGATTTTATAGTTGTAAATATAAAACGTATTCCACGAAATAATTGAAATAATTGATATATTTTCAAGTTTTACCATCTTACCGTGCATTTTTGTATATACAAGTACTTTTTCAGTATATGTTTGTGAAAAATGGAAATGGTTTATGGAAACGTGTACTTTGTTGCATACGGGTACTCAATATTCATAGATATTGTAATTCAACTTTAAATTGGGTTTAAATCAAGCCTTGAACATGCTTTCTTCAAAATATTATTTTAAATTTCAATCATGTTCAACATAATATTAATATAATTAGTTTTCATGTTTTCTGAGCAATATCTTGTAAAGGTAAATCAGAATCTCTGGCCTCGTGCAACACTTAAAAAAGTGGCGGGAAATCTCACTGTAGCTGGCCTCGAGGCTATTGGTACTTGGTCCCAGCAATGGCGGACGAAGCAACATTTCTGGATGTCACGGCGCTATAAAATTAAATATTTGCGAATGATTTGTTACTTTGCAATGAATTATCTCTTATGCAAAGAAAGTTTTATTGGCAATGTTGGCTCTTTTTGCTAACTTTTAACCCTGTGCTGAAATTCTTCTTGAGTAGAGCCTATAGTGGATTAATTGAACTAAAACTTTATTCTTATTTCTGAAATCTGAACCATCACTCAGCAGCTCAGCTCAGGTAGGCATAGCTAGAACCTAATGTCACAATCGTGCTTATAGATTGATAGTATATTATTTAAATTAAACAGTAATACATGTTCATACAGTTGTCAAGAGGGGCATAAACCAAATCGTAAATAGTGATAGTCTATTATTTGTTTAACTAATTTATTGTATTCATTATTCACAGAAATAGGAAATATTGATTTTTTATCTATTATTTTTGTTTGGCGATTTTTGTTCAAAGACAAAACGTTGGAAAAAAGACTTTATGATTTTTCGGAATTCTCCCTGGCCTTCTGCCAGAATGGAAAGTTGGTAAAGTGCGGTCCCAATCAACAGGTCTTAAAGGCGGAACACGGAAGACGCGGAGAGATTTACGGAAGAATTGAAACAGAGGCTTCTATTGTGTTTTCAAGTATCAGAATGAGACTACGGGTCTGCCGCGTTTCCTGCCATTTATCTGCCGCTAGCGGCTGAAAACACAAGTGCAGAAAATGAACAGAACATAAACGTGGAAGTAAATCCGATCAAAAGGTGACAATATTCATTGCTTCAATCTTCAATCAGTTTAAGTTGTGTTATTACTATCATTCGATGATAAAAAACACTTATAATTGATGCGTATAATTTACATTTTATATATATAATTTACATATATATATATATATATATATATACTGTATATCAGAATGTCTAAAAAGCCATGCACCCATCTTAATACCAAGCATCTTACTATCTAATTATAAATTTACTAATTAAAAAATCGAATCAAGAAAGAGACATACGAATTCTCGCTACTCCAGTTTCACACCATTGGCGATCATCAGACAAGACTGACTCCTTCTGTTCAACGTTAGCCTAAAGCTCTGATTTTAAATATTGAGCATTAGGGATGCGAATCGAATATCGATCAATCGATTAATAATCGAATATCATTGAAATATCGATTATTCGAATAGTAAATGAAGTATTCGTTTATTCAAATTAATATTAAATATGCTTGTTTCCAAATATAAAGCAACCTTTCTTGGATAAAGTTTTCTTCAAAATCAAATGCTCTTTTTACCATTATAAAATACGAAACAAACACGCGACAAATCTTTCACCGCGACGTCGTTTGCATGTTTGAATGGTCTACGAAACTGCCCCTAATTACCATAACAAAGAAAATCTCAAATTACGCGCCATTAGTTCCATTTCAGACTTTGTTGCTATGACAATTAATTGATCGAACATAAGTGATAAAACATGAAGCGCGTTGAATCACATAAATTCTATAAACTAATGTCGAAGCAAACAAAATGAGCAAACAAAATGTTGTATTTATGTGTTCAAAATCTTTTAAAATTTATGTAGCCTAAAGATAGTCAATTTGAATATGATGTTTTCAACGCATTTCTTGCAGTCGTGGAATAGGTTTGTGTTTTCATTGTCTACTTGAATGGTAACAATAGAACAAAAGATTTCGATTAATAGTCGGTTCAAATCGAATACTAACTTGTTGAATATTCGATTACCATTCTGACTGTCGATTCGCATATTTCTGCGTCTTCCGTATTCTGTGTTTAAGACCTGCTGGCGCCCAATATGGTTTTGGAAACTCGAAAATGCGCATTTGAGAACGTAAGTTTTGCGCGTCTAGAAATGGTAGGCCTAATAAATTTCCATTTTTTTCACTGATTTTTCTTTTTCAGTGTTTCAAAGGTGTCTTTAGTGCAACACACTTTACGAAAATATTATAAAGTAGCATTTTATGATAATTGATGAAAACTACAGTAAATTGCCTAAGGATTTACCTTCTTTGTAAAACTTGAACTTCACTGAAAATTCAGAAATTGCGCTTCCAAATAGACTTGCGAGTCCTACTTGCCCAAGAAAAAAAGTACAAAAAATTGGTGCGTGCAAAAATACATCAGAAGTTGTGTTCTGTGTAGTTGATTATCACTGTGTAAGTCATTATAAGGTGCATTATTAAAGTATTGCAGACCTTTTAAATCGCTAATTTATAATAAGAAGTGGCGAAGGTATCAATGTTTAAATGAAGCACAATATATTATTTTCACACCTTTAGCGAAGTTGCTATAAAATTGACACTGTTTTAAATTCCGAGATAAAAGTTACATATCTGAACTCAGCTCCTCAAGCTGTATTTGCTCATATATTTTTTTTAAATTTCACGAGGGGGTGGCGAGAAAGTGCAGATTTCATATAGAATGACCCAAAGAACAAAACCAGGTTCGAAAACAGAATCGATCTTTCAGTTCGAACTTGATATCACAATAGAAAATGTCCAATTTGATCAATTTTCAAAAACATCAATTTGAATATGGAGGTAATTTAAATGTTCATAAAACTTGATGCAATTTGTAATTCAATTGGAGCACAGTTTCATATGAGCTATTGATATTTAGCTCACCTGAGTCGCTTCAATCAATGGTTCAGAGGGAACTGCATTGTTAGTAGCTGTGGCGCATCATTCCGCATTCACTATCAAGGCATATCTACCATGGAATCTGTTGAAATTGATATGCAGTGTCGCGGCTGAGATCAATAAAGAGCACTTAACATCATTTGCTCTCATCAAAAAGAGCCACTCTTCTAGAAATAGAGGAGTGGTACGGGTGCCACCGGTAGGGCTTTACCGTCTCAATTACTACTTATGAGTCACTTCAGGAGAAAACTCGAAGGCGAAAATTACTCGCCGCGGCGACTCGTGATTTTCAGATGCCTTCTCGTTTTCTCCTTACGCCCTCTTGTGCGCCAAATATCACTAGCTTATAGGAAGCTGTGCGCCAAATGCTTATTACTTTGATATCTTCTGAATATTGATATTATTACCATTAGATGAAAAAAATATTTATAATTGTGTACAATATTATATATATATACATATGAAAAAAAGAAATTGCAAATAGAGACATGCTAATTCTTGGTACTCCAAATTTCACACATACCATCGACGATCATCTGGCAAGACTGAACCATTTTATTTAATGTTAAAGCCTAATGTTATTCTATTCAATAGGTAATGTACCAACGTGAGTGTGGACACTTTCACTTTTAAAACTATTTTAGCCTACTGTAGTATGAAATATGTATCTCATTTCCAGGGATGTTAGTAACGATTACAAAAGTAACGACGTTACTTGTAATCGTTACTTTTAAGTAACTTTTACTTGTAACTAGTTACTTTTCTGTAAAAGTAACTTCTACATGTAACTAGTTACATTTAGGTTTAAAAATAAAGTAACGATTGCTCGTTACTTTTTCACTACATTTTCGCTTTTCTTCTGTTACTTTTTTCACAATAGAGTGCTAAAAGTTAGCAGCTTCTTGATCACCATTGTGTTTTGCTTAATCAAAATCTTTTGTTCTTATTGTTACCATCCAAGAACAATGAAACACAAACAAATGTTTTCTGCAACTGCAGGAAGTCTTGTCATTAATTTGGATAACAGAAAAGTTACATTCGGGGATGTAAACATTCTGTTTGCCAATCCTGTTTTTCCGAGTTTATAATATTCAAGTGATTCAACGTTTCATGTCTGACTTGTCTGTTCGATCAATTGTCATAGCAACCAAAACCTGAAATAGAACTAATGGCGCGTAACTTGAGATTTTCTTTGCTATGATAATTAGGGGGATCGAATAAACTAGACTGTTCATTCAGACACACTAAAGGAATCGCTGTGAATTATTCGTCCGCTGTTTGTTTTGGTATTTATTATTGTCGAAAGGAGCATTTGATTTGATTAATTAACAAATTAAAATACATAAGGATTATTTCAATATTTCATATACATCTCATTGCTTCTGTTGGATATTTTTAGATTTATTTAGAAAATGTAACGGAAAAGGTAACTGTAACTAGCTACTTTCGAATTAAAAGTAACTGTAACTAGTAACCGTTACTTTTTCTGAAAAGTAACGTCTGAATGTAACTAGTTACTTTCTCATCCAAGTAACGGTAACTGTAACTAACTACTTTTCAAAAGTAACTTTAACATCCCTGTTCATTTCAACGGAAATTACACAAAATATCTTACTATCTAAATAGTACTTATTTTTATCCTATTGAAGCTGTTACTATCAATGGCTCTGGTGTCAAACACATCCTCATTTGTTTGCTTTGAATATAATCAGCTATATAATAATGAAATCAAGTTTATAGCGACTTAATTTCTATGTTCAGTTCATTCACTACATTTGTATTTTTCCAATGCTAGCGGCAGGTAAATAAAATAAATGGTGACATCACTCAGTCGTGGTCTCATTCCGATAAGGAAAAATACAATATAATCTCTTTTTAAACACTTCCATAAATCTCTTCACAGCTTTTAACGTTTTAGACCTACCGTAAAGCCCATACAGTAAAACAAAGCTTTTGATTCTTACCAGCTTGCTTATCAAGGAACAAAATTCTTATGAATCAGCTGAGATCATCTAACCAATATTTCTTATCAACTGTTATAAACAAAAAACTTGTTGCCTGTTGATGGCGTTGTTGGCTAACACTGTCATTAAACAATTGACAATGAAACTAAACAAATAAAGATAGCTACTAACTATAATAATTGTACATTTAAATTTGTGACAATCAGTTTGTAATTTTATTCTAGCAATGAGTCGAAAACAGAAAGGAAACCGCAGCACAATCAATGTACTTTTCATGGACTGGCTTGAAGAATGGCGTGAAGAAGCAAAACAGAGGGGGCTTAATTCACATCACACTTATGGAAAGGTGGGCCAATGAAAATGTCATGCTTTGTAGTCTAATTTTCCCCAACGTGTAACAAAATAGGTATTCATAGATACCAGACTGCTAGAGGGCTATCCCATTGTGATGGGGTTTTAAGTTACAGAAGTTGTTTGCTTTGTTATTGTGGTAGAAGTGCTTATTTCAGATATAAACAACATATGTTTCATATAAACAACTTGACGTTTATCAAAAATAATAAGTGTCCAGTGACCGGACGTCTATCCGCATTATAAACTTGAAAAGAGCCTTTTGTAGTATTGTTCTAGTCTTTTTCTTCAATTTTAATATATCAAAAACCAATGCAATACTGTGGACTATGATTTGGATAATATTTGGATTGACAGCTCAAATTTAAAATTGGAACAATCCGATGTGTCATTACATCATGTATCGTTCAGCATTCACTCATTCACTCACTCACTCACTCACTCACTCACTCACTCACTCACTCACTCACTCACTCACTCACTCACTCACTCACTCACTCACTCACTCACTCACTCACTCACTCACTCACTCACTCACTCACTCACTCACTCACTCACTCACTCACTCACTCACTCACTCACTCACTCACTCACTCACTCACTCACTCACTCACTCACTCACTCACTCACTCACTCACTCACTCACTCACTCACTCACTCACTCACTCACTCACTCACTCACTCACTCACTCACTCACTCACTCACTCACTCACTCACTCACTCACTCACTCACTCACTCACTCACTCACTCACTCACTCACTCACTCACTCACTCACTCACTCACTCACTCACTCACTCACTCACTCACTCACTCACTCACTCACTCACTCACTCTCACTCACTCACTCACTCACTCACTCACTCACTCACTCACTCACTCACTCACTCACTCACTCACTCACTCACTCACTCACTCACTCACTCACTCACTCACTCACTCACTCACTCACTCACTCACTCACTCACTCACTCACTCACTCACTCACTCACTCACTCACTCACTCACTCACTCACTCACTCACTCACTCACTCACTCACTCACTCACTCACTCACTCACTCACTCACTCACTCACTCACTCACTCACTCACTCACTCACTCACTCACTCACTCACTCACTCACTCACTCACTCACTCACTCACTCACTCACTCACTCACTCACTCACTCACTCACTCACTCACTCACTCACTCACTCACTCACTCACTCACTCACTCACTCACTCACTCACTCACTCACTCACTCACTCACTCACTCACTCACTCACTCACTCACTCACTCACTCACTCACTCACTCACTCACTCACTCACTCACTCACTCACTCACTCACTCACTCACTCACTCACTCACTCACTCACTCACTCACTCACTCACTCACTCACTCACTCACTCACTCACTCACTCACTCACTCACTCACTCACTCACTCACTCACTCACTCACTCACTCACTCACTCACTCACTCACTCACTCACTCACTCACTCACTCACTCACTCACTCACTCACTCACTCACTCACTCACTCACTCACTCACTCACTCACTCACTCACTCACTCACTCACTCACTCACTCACTCACTCACTCACTCACTCACTCACTCACTCACTCACTCACTCACTCACTCACTCACTCACTCACTCACTCACTCACTCACTCACTCACTCACTCACTCACTCACTCACTCACTCACTCACTCACTCACTCACTCACTCACTCACTCACTCACTCACTCACTCACTCACTCACTCACTCACTCACTCACTCACTCACTCACTCACTCACTCACTCACTCACTCACTCACTCACTCACTCACTCACTCACTCACTCACTCACTCACTCACTCACTCACTCACTCACTCACTCACTCACTCACTCACTCACTCACTCACTCACTCACTCACTCACTCACTCACTCACTCACTCACTCACTCACTCACTCACTCACTCACTCACTCACTCACTCACTCACTCACTCACTCACTCACTCACTCACTCACTCACTCACTCACTCACTCACTCACTCACTCACTCACTCACTCACTCACTCACTCACTCACTCACTCACTCACTCACTCACTCACTCACTCACTCACTCACTCACTCACTCACTCACTCACTCACTCACTCACTCACTCACTCACTCACTCACTCACTCACTCACTCACTCACTCACTCACTCACTCACTCACTCACTCACTCACTCACTCACTCACTCACTCACTCACTCACTCACTCACTCACTCACTCACTCACTCACTCACTCACTCACTCACTCACTCACTCACTCACTCACTCACTCACTCACTCACTCACTCACTCACTCACTCACTCACTCACTCACTCACTCGCTCACTCACTCACTCACTCACTCACGTTATCATAGTGATCCTATTTTGTTTTTCTCCAAGGCATTGGCATCATTGAAGAAATATCCTTTACCTCTACGAAGTGGCCTTGAAGCAAAAATACTTGAAAATGTTGGTATGTCAACACAAACCAATCAAATTGATATCAATTGCATATTATAGCTATCATTTACCAGTTTCTTTTGACATCTATACCCCTATTATCTGCTTAAATAATATTTAAACATTTGATTTATTCTTCTGCAGGTGATAAAATAGCTAAAAAGCTAGACAAAGCTTTAGCTGATCACGACGTTGATGTTTCAGGTAGGGTCTCAGTTTTCAATTTAAACTACATCAGGTTCATATTGACATACTGTATTGGTTACTACCAAACTAGTCATTCATTCATTGTTATGTTGACTTCTATCCTTGATCAATAGAGTATTGCTTATTTTGAATAGTATCTTCTCTTTGGTGCAACTAAAAAGTTTCGCATTTAGCGAAGTTGGATAACAAGGGAAGCAACTTTGACTGAATTTACATCATATAATCTAAGTCAGTAACTACACAAACTAATTCTATATCAGCTATGATTAGTATCGATAGGCTACGTTTAATATAAATCGTTGTAATGGAAATTGCAAAATATGATATAGGATGGTTGATGAACCTCAACAGGGGAAGATCCAGCATTTTGGGTGACTGATGCAAGTTGGTCTAAATGGGTGCCGAATCCACCTAGGGCTAGGGGTACAGGTGGATGCCTCAACAGAAAAATGTTGATATAGCATACTCAAATCGGCTTGAAAGAGCCCTCTTTTGCATCATCCGTATCACAAATATATGAAACATTTACAGTTTTTTTTGGCAGATAATTCTTAAGTTTTATTAATTTTACATTTTCGAATCTTGAGATAGCTTCAAAAATGATGTAGGCTACTTTTTATACTCAAAGTACTTTACATTGTCAAGGGGTCAGAAAAGCTATCACCAATAGTATAAACTAAATTATTATTATTGTATTTACATATTAAAAAGTACATTATGAATGTTAAAGGTACACTACAGTATAATTCATGTCAAAATATTTTATTTAAAAGTTAAAAATTATTTTGAAAAATGAATTTTCAAGTTAATAAACAATATATAATGTATATATATAGAGATTACTTCATGGGCAGCGCGTGCGTACGGATTTTATTCATGAGTTGTGTTGTATCAGAAAACGAACAAGCGAGGAGCGAATGAGTTTTCTGATACAAAACAACGAATGACTAAAATGTGTACAAAGTGCTACCCATGAAATAATCTTTTTATGTAATATCCAGCGAGATTTCAACATCAAGGATTGTTGTTATTATTGTGATTGAAAAAAGGGATTTTATATTATGTTTGGATGAGGTATGCTTCTTATTTTGTTTAGTTTAGCTTTATGATGTGGGTTTATTCAGATTCCTACAACAATTATTATTTTATTCAATTTCATGAATAGTGTTGCATAAGTTAATAACAAAACAAAGTTCAGTTTACCAATGTTTATCAAAATTATTAACCCCACTCTGTGTCAGAATCAGAGTACACAATGCATCTTCTTCGTTTTCTATTCTTTTTCAATTCTACTTTTGGTGAGTGATTCAATGTACCGGTATTATGATTTACAGTTATATTGAATTCACCACCGTGGATTGAAACACCTTTGAATAAATTTGTTGGGATTTCCCTTCGTGTGATAGTTGCCTGGATAGCTGATGTGCTTGTTGTTGTTTTACGAGCTTGAGTCTCAATTATATGTGGTACATTTTTATCGTGTTCAGCAGATGGATCACTCAAGATGTTTGACATTCTTTTCTGCTGGTTAATGTTTACACTGCTATAATTGGTGACACTCTGCCCATTTCGGTGTCCACTGATTTGCATTATATGAGACGGAGGTATTTCATCATCGTTCAGCGTTTGCATCATGTGCTTCCTTGCGCTATGATTTGTAAGTCTCTCATTGTCAATATTTGCTTTTTTAGCCATGGTTTTCATCAATGAATGAAGTTTATTTACCCCCATAGCAGCTACCTTGAACCATTTTTTATCACTATCTGTTTTTCGTAGATGATTTATTCTGAGATAAAAAGCTGATTCCGGGGTTTCCTTATTGTCTGATCTCATTTCGCAATACTTCTTGTAAATATCTAGCGGATTCCAGTCTGTATTCGTAGCAAACATCTTTCTCTTAACTTTCCAGACATTTGAAGTATCACTTCCAGTTCTAATTTTGGTCTGTCGCTCTGTATATTCTAAGTACTCTACTTCTTCGGGATCTTTAAATAGTTTCACGTCTCCCCATCGCATTTCTCTGTGCTCTTTACAACCACGTAGACCAGAATGTATCTTTGAAGTTCGCAAATCAAAACAAAATTCAGCCGTGCATGTTTTTCAAAATTATTTTCCCGGGCAATGTTTACATTTTTTGCCAAAAATGAAATGGATTTTGATTAGTTATATCGTTTTCCTTACACGTGAAGAAACATGATACAAGCAATATGATTGGTTATATCGTTTTCTTCACGTGTGAGAAACTGATATTGATTACTGATTGGTTAAAATAAAAACAGACGAAAATTACAGCAACAAGAGAACAATGGGAAATCTTGCTGGGTATTAAATAAAAACTATAATACTATAATAATTTTTTTAATATTACATTTACGGTCATTCATGACTGAAAGTCACCCCTTAAGCACAAGTCCTGTTTATTGAGGGACATTTACACATTTACATAATATATAAACAATATATATATAATCATTAAACTGTAGCCTTTCCAGCAGAAAAGTGACATTCGGCAATTATAAGGGCTGAAAATTTTAACAATGATAGTTGATTTCTCGCTGGTACATCCATATATGTGACCTCCCTATAGTATAGTAACAAGGCATTGAACTTAGCAATATCATTACAAATTATACAATGCCAGAATACTACGATATATCACCTTCTTGTCTTATACCCAACTCAGAGATATCATCATGTTTACCAATTTTACTCCTCCCATTCCATCATTCTTTTATAAGTTCTGGACGATCTATATTCTTTCTTGTTTTTTTCCTCTGGACACCATCTCTTGATCATACAGAGAGGTTCCACTCCAATGTAGTTTGATGTGATGTGCACCACATTTTTGTCATACCATTTGCAGATTATTATTTTAGAGTTCTCATCACTCACTACGATAGTCAAGAGAGCCTCTACCTTCCTTTTTCAAATCTATTGTTAGATTTGATCATACAATTTTGGAATCGATTTGAGCGAAGGGTGCCACAGGCATGGATATCTTACTTTGAAAGATACACTAACAAATCCAATGAACCAATTATCAATGGACAACTTGGTTTTTTTTATGGCAGATGTAAGCACAGTCTAGCAACAACCTGTGCTGATTTTTGGAGATGAGCATATGTACAGCGTCCTAATACTTGAATTAACTGAGCTGGGATTCCTTTTTTTGTAGCAACTGTAGCTGCACCAATGCAGAAGCTGTGGGTCGAATAATTCCCATTTACCTTGCTATTAACGAAAATCTTTCTAAGCCAATTCGACATATGTTCCCTTGACAGTGGATGTCCAGACTGTAGGATAAAGAAGGGACCTGGCTGATTGCCTCTGAGATGAAGATAAAGAGACATAGCTGTCACTGCACACAAGGGTTGCAAGCCGCTTCCAATATAAATATCACAACCTTTTTTGAACGGATCTGTTTTCGACGCTTCTAGGAAGACTTTCATACACAAAGGCTTCAAGAGATTGTCCATTGAAATGTCTGATACTTGCAAGTTTGTATCTGGGTTGAAAGAGCTGTGATTCGGCACTGTAAACTCTGAAGCTCTCAAAAATCCAAAGTAGGCCAGCGTACAGGCAGCCCAGAACATCGCATGGTCATCAACGTTCATGCTCAACGACCTTTGTATTACTAGCAGTAGGTGATGAGTGACTGTCAATCGTTGAGCTTTTGTTGAACCTTTTGTTGATACCACGAATGAGTTTTTGAAGTTGCATGCATCCACTGATTGGATCAGGGAAGAGCATCAGAGATACAATAAGTGCTGCCAGGAATATACTGGCAAAAGAATGTAAAATTTGATTGTGCGGAAGTCATCTGTAGATGCCGTACCATACGCATTATGTCTGCAATTTTAGAATTCCTACTATTGACTATTGCTACAACAGCTTGATTATCACATTGGAAGAGGACATGTTTTCATCTCCAGCTATCTCCCCAGGCATGATATATAACATGATAGGTTCCAGATGCATCTGTTTGGATGGTCACATCAGCAATTTTTCCAACCCAGAATATAACCAAAAGCACACCCAATTCCAACTACTTTGATCCACCAGCTTAGATCCCAGTGGAACTCTTGATTGAGGCTTATTTTATGGTTAGGAGATATAGCGTAACAAGATAAGTTAATCATACAATTCGCCCCAGCCATGGAAACCCAATTTTCTTCAAAATTAGTAATTTAACTGCACACTTCTAATCAGGGAGGTATCATGACGATAGTAACAAGTTAATCTATGAGGTTGTGACAGGAAGTAGTTCAGCTATGCATTTCTTCACCAGCCAAGTTGAAATCGGATCTAGGTTGCAGTTTTTACTTGATGATTTTGTAACAATACGTTTTACATAATCTTCAGTTAAAGTCAGACTGTTCAGATATTAGTAGAATTGGTTTTACTTTCAATGTGAGATTGATGTATATTTTCTATTTTACAAATTTCATCAATGCTTTCTTCTATTGAACCAATGAAGAATTCACCAACATCTTTCTGCTAGTGTCAACAGATTGTTATAATCTGTTAAGGTATTTCTCATTTTATCACCAGTTATGTTATGCCAGTTATGCCAGATGGGCAATAATTGTAAACAATTTATTTTGATCACCTGTAGCATCAGAGATTACATCAGAAAGGTATTTACATTTTTCTAATTTTAGAAGATATGTATATGAATTCCTTGCTTTCTTGAAAGATTTCAGATCAGTATCAGAAATTGTCTTAAGCCATTTGCTTTCTCACTTTCTTCGTTTTCTCTCTCGTTGTTTTTTTCTATGCAACAATCCTTTTTGATTTTAATGGGGCATATTTATAAGCGTTTTGGCAACTGGTTTGTTATTACGATGACCATTAAAATCCCTTATCCACAACAAGTCTGCTTGTGATGACCATTGACTACAAACAAATAATTCTTAAGAATGACCATCGAGTAAGTCCGGTGACATACGATCTTACGATCCACGAAACTAACGGTACTCAATAGAAGCTCTAGTCTTTGTTCATACTGCTCATCGATCTCTACAACAAAAGCAGTAGGAGAATCTAACGCAAGGGAAAATGTAAGTTTGGACAAAGTAAACAGAGATGCTTGAGTCTACTGATTATATATGCCTTTGTTGATGCATCTAAATTTGATGCATGTTTTCTAGCCTGTTCTATCCTAATCAAATTCATGGGTTTCAAGAAAAAAGTCTTTCTAAGTTACGTCTTCAAAATTTTTCTTTACTTTACTTTTACTCATGCTGTGCCAACCAAGCCGGTGCTTTTACCAGCCACGTACTGAAGACTGCTGAGATTCTAAAAATAAATAAAAGGCGAGCAAAAACCAATACGGTAAAAGAAAAAACACAGTAACGCATCTACATTGTGTGAATATAGGTGACCTTGATTTGATATGAAGTATTGAGAATTAAATACAGTAGGACGTATACTATATCTTTACTACGCCAGACAGTATAAACTTGTACAAATGCTGCCAATATAAAAGTCTGCTTCCAATTATCCCAACAGCATTGTACGTCAGCAAAATTGAAACAAAGGAATGCTAAACTAGACAGAGCACTAGACAAAACGCTAAACAAAACACTAGAAAAAGGCTGACACACTCCTTGAGCACACTGGCTTTGTCCTTTTCACGGGTTTGGCAGAAGGTTGGCCATCATCAGCCGAGTCATCATCCAAATCTATTGTCTCTATACCACTTGTGTCTTTGCTTTTACCAGCTATTCTAACTTTTTCCAAGAATTTCATATTTTTGCAGCATTCTTTTCTTTGGAACATTCCATATACATGGTCTAGACTAGACAGAGCACTAGACAAAACGCTAAACAAAACAGTAGAAAAAGGCTGACAAACTCCTTGAGCACACTGGCTTTGTCCTTTTCAAGAGTTTGGCAGAAGGTTGGCCATTATCAGCCGAGTCATCATCCAAATCTATTGTCTGTATACCACTAGTGTCTTTGCTTTTACCAGCTATTCTAACTTTTTCCAAGAATTTCATATTTTTGCAGCGTTCTTTTCTTTGAAAGTAAGTAAAAGTAAGTTCTTTTCTTTGGAACATTCCATATAAATGGTCTATCCTCATAGTGAGATATTAAAGCTTTTATTTCTAAGTCATTCCGCCTATGTTTGTACTTTATATTATCTATCGCTTTTTTAGTTGTTTCTTTTTTCTGAATTTGATGTTTTACTAACTTTTTATTAACTGGATGAACCATGTTCACGTATACATTCTTCAATTAATCCCAGACTTGATGGTATAGCTGCAAAAGTCTTGCATTTACTTTGCAAGGATTCCAATTTTTTCATTATTTCTTCCCTCTCTGCTCCCGTCTCTTCATTGTAAATAGTTTCACTGTTAAAGTTACTATCTTTTTAATCTTCATCAGTGTAACAATCAGGGTGAATTATCCATAATATACAATGATAATTCATATAGTATTTATATAACTTTAAATTTAACGCTACAATTTTGCAACATTTAACAGTTAAATTATAATTATTAAATACATGCGTTATAAAGCTCACTGCGCTTCAGGCCGCATGGGCTGGTTTCACATGTCCAAGGTAATAACAAATCCTAGACCTTCGTACAACATCGGAAATGTGCATGACTTGAAGTCATAAACATTTTTGACTTGTACAGCACTTAATCGTGTACAACAATGTATAAACAATGCAACTTGTTGAATACAACACATCAAAAGTTGTACAATGTTGTACATCAAAATTGAATATTTGCCCAGGCCTTGACGCGAGGCCTAATTGTTTTAGTATGTCCATAAGTTTATCTGATAAAGCTTTACCTGTCAATCCATCACCCAAATGGACAAAACCAACAAAGCGTTAACATATTGTTATTCCTTGTCAATATATCTAATAACGACCAACATCTGTTCTTTTTTACTACAACCTGAAGTCTCATCAGTTAATACAGAATATAGTTAGCAATTTTCAATATTTGTCCTAATATCTTTCAAAACCTGCTAACCACAAATCTCAAGCAGTTTTTTTCAATCAATCAATGGCCTTTGAGCAATATGTTAGTGCAAGTTCAAATGTTCAGCAAGAATAGCATCACCAGTACTTATTCAAGCTTTCAACAAGGTCTGAAAATTTTTGACTAATAAATATACCGGTACATCGAATCACCCTCAGTAGTATAATAGATGTGGTCCAAGAGTCTAATACCAAGAACAGGAACATTTCTGACATCATAAAATGATTTCTAGGTTACATAAAATATTCATATAAAGTTAAAGTGAAAATAAACCATCATATAGTTAATAGAGTAATATAAACATCCCGAGAATTATACTTTATCTATCAAGTAGGATAGCTTACTAATGTTTACAAAGGATATTATCAATCATGACCATAATTACAAGAAATCTAAGAAACTCTGTTTAAATAGACGCTTAGAAAAGTTAGCCTTTTTAAAACAAGGGACCTCTCACTTCTCAAAACTTTCCCCCTATCTCCCTCTCTATCCCCCTCTCTCTTTGTCACCCTGCATTCACTTAATCATCAGGGCATAATTGGTTAAAGACGACAAACGTAATGGAATATGATATATTCATATGCTATGAATATAAATTAGGATACATACCAATTAATGAGTCAATGAAAACCAATCAAACTCATGTGAATTTCATTTCTCAAAGAGTCCGAGGTGTGTTTAACATATTAATATTCTTGCCAGTAGAAAAATATAGGTCACAACTCATTACAGATTGCTTTCAGATTGCAAGGGCCGAAGTATCGGCTTCTTTGTGATCGAAAAAATAATACCGGTACTGTCGCAACAACAATTTCAGAGTTTTTGAGAATATTCATGCTCTCAGTTCAACTGTACAATATAAACGGAACTGTAACTCTCGGGAGCTTATGTTACTCCATGTATTACAAAGGAAGGCTGTTAAAGCTTGCTTATCGGATATATTGTGTAAATACGTTGCTCATTGAACATGACTTTTTTGTTTAGAAGAATATACACTTACTAACTGTTGCGCTTTTGACAGTAACTTTCAAATGCTTTGATGCTCATCCATTGATAAGTATCCGCAACAAAATCAACTCTTTTGGCACCATGCAAATATGTTTGAGATTTCAGTTTTGACATGACAGGGGCAGTAATACTACCAAATGTACTTGGAATGTGACTCAATATTTGCAGTTGCCAATAGTCAATGATTAATGCATAATTTTCTGGTACAGTATGTGACAGGGCAATCAGTTGATAAACCTTAAAATGTATGTAAACGGAAAATGATAATTAGATATATGATAAGAGTTTTGGATTTTTTTCAATTTTGAAAGGGTAAAAATACCTTCCAAAACCTTCTAAAATATTTGGAAGCTTTGACTTTTTGTATTGTAATAGAGCCCTTGATAGTGGATAAACTGAGTGGTAAGATTGTAAGATTAACATTTTTGCAAATTGGCCAGCAGAAGCAATCAACGCGTAGAGATTCCTAGATTTCAAGGATATCAGCTGTCCTTTCGAAGTTGTTAACTTGAAAGTCTTCACACGGGCCATAAAGATACAAAGCTGCACTTTCTCCTATGTCTCAAAAAAATCTGGCGAATTACTGAGTAAGTTTGATTGCCCATTGTCATAAAAGATTTTTTCCAGTTTCTTTTGCTTTTAATATACTTTCCCTTGCTTCACTTCTTCTGTGCCAACAATACGACTGAAAAGCTGAATGACAGATTTTCCAAAAAAACATTGAATGGACTGATCATTGAATTTATAATGGAAAGAATACTTTTTACATCATTTCCTGCCTCTGACGTTGCGGTTTATCAAGGGTCTTTCGTTTCTTTACTAAATCAAATTTAATGAAAAACAAAACTATTAGTTCTGCTCAATTCAGAGATAGCTGGTTGAATTGAAAGCAATAAAATAAATACTATATTTTGACTGCTATATGAACAATACATGACTTTATTCCTGTCTCTAATTTGATACCAGCCATCAATTGACATTGATACGAACAGATGATCCTTCAGGCTGGGCAAAAAACCAACTGTGAAAGCAATTAAACCACCTTTAATTTTTGAATCTCTCTTTGCTGTTTGTTCAATTGTTTGGTCACAGGAAATGGAAGGAAAGCCATACTTATCCTGTCGCTGGACAAACCATTGTTTTTCGGTGCTGCATGTCTCTATTAAAAAATTGATAATGATTTATTTAGTATAATATCTACGCTTTAAATATTTGTTAACAATATTTGATTTAATACTTTTTGAAATTTTGGATAATGTATATACCTGGATGAGAACAATGTATTTATATACTGTATTATGATATTAGTTTAATTCAATAGATTAAAATTAACCATTCAAAGCAAAAGATAGCGACAAAAAATAGAAGTAGTGGTTGTTGGAAAAATTTTCGGTATTATACATTATACCATGGTCAGTTCAAAAGAAAAAAATATTAATTTACAAATTACTTATAGGCTATTAGGATCTAAAAAATTAATACATTCTAATTGTTAAAAATAATGCTAAAAATAAAACAATGAAACAGAAAGGAAACCTATTCAATTACAATATGTTCTATTATGTATATATTTACAAAAGGAGACAAGAACGGATAAAGTTACTCTGAGGGTTGAGAGTTGGTTTCCTTTCGCGGATGATTAGCATTTTGTGAACCAAACAGTCAAACTTGTTGTTACATTTTCTCACTACTGAAAACATATGTTGTGATTCACTGATAGTCCTATTGTGTGAATGTAAGAGTCGTCCGACAGCCGAGCTCGATTCACCATGTCCGGCAATGCATTGATGACGGTGTTGGCATGTAAAACCGACATAACTCGCATCACACAAGTCACACTTGAATTCATACACAACGTATTGACGAGACAGTAAAATCGGCCTCGGCTCCTGGACTCTAAATTCATCATTTAATTTTCTACTTTTAAATATCGGTCTAAACTGTTGATCGACTTTAACACTCAGAGTTCCTAATTGTTTACGTAAAGAGTTAGCAGATATCTGATCTTTATTGTTCTTTTGTGGATTATCATTGTTAGTCGTAAGGCGATTAAATTTAGAAATACAATAATAAATTAAATCTAAGGGATACTTCAATTTTAAAAATACATCCTTAATATTTAAACATAAACAATTAAATATATTTTCACCGGACGATAACCGTTGTGCACGATCTAACATGGTTAAAATAAGGCCTTGTTTGTATTTTTCATCAACATGACTTTCGTAATGAAGCAATAGTTAACAATCAGTCGGCTTTTTGTATATAGAGTTTCTATAATAGAACCCTTTTTATTGAGCATAATGCCAAGGAATGGTAATTTATTATCTTGCTGTACCTCAAAAAGTAAATTTTATAAAGGAACTACTGTTTAAAACATTTAAAAATTCTACCGCTTCAGAATAACTGGGCATAGCCGCAAACGTGTCATCAACATATCGACAGTAATATTGTGGTAAACAGTTCTGTTGATCAAGTGTATCCTCTAAATCGCACATAAATACATTTGCCATTAATGGACCAAGCGGTGAACCCATAGCAACACCATCAATTTGCTCGTATAAATTACCATGTAATTGAAATAGTTGGTTTTTAGTAGCTAATTGTAATAATTCAGTTAGACCTTAGGAAGTAATTCAAAGATCGTACGTTTGGTTAAACCAATCATCTTTGAAAGCCTTTTCCACAAGTATTTTTATTGTCTCTTCTAAGGGAACATTTGTAAATAAAGAAGACACGTCATATGATACCAAAATGTCTGATTCAATTAGAACTAAAGTTTTCGCTTCATCGCAAAATTCAAAAGCATGTTTCAAAGTAAAAATATTATTAGAAATTGGATGTATCTTTTTCTCTAGCCATTTTGCGAGCTTGAAGTTATACGTATTAGTAGCACTTAGTATCAGTCGTATTCATAATGTCTGTTTGTGGGTCTTTTGGTAGGCCATATAAATGGGCAAGTCTAGAACCACAGGGTAGAATACTGTCACCAATCTGCTTAGGCAGAATCCGTCTAATTGCTTCTGTTACTGCTCTTTCCTTTGCAAGTAGCGGATGGTCTACTTTTCTAGGTCTTGTGAGGGCCTTCTACAAATGGAGCAAACTTTTCGGAAATATCAATGGATGCCTTGCTTAATAATTCTATGTAATGGTGTTTATCCATCACGACAACGCCTTCCCCTTATCGGGTTTGGTTACAGCAATATCATTTCTCTTTTTTAACCTCTTGGTTGCCCTGACAAGTTGTTTTGGTGCAGATGGACCTTTGCGCTTAACATAATAGAGGTAATACCTGATTGAGGTTTGATATACCTTGTGTTGAGGGGATGATTGGCGCCCTCGTGATTCCAAGCTTTGAGATGGTGTCTTCTGATCTAACCAGGACTACCAGAATAGTTTTAGAACGCCTTTGAGGCAATCTTTGTACTTGTTTAAATCCTATCAACTGCGCCATGTAATAGTATGAGAATACTGTGTGTATGCATGATTGAGATAGTAATACAACATATTGAGTTTAGATGTTCATTAGAGCACCAAGCAAGGAATGACATTACAATGTATAGATAATGATATTTACGTGAGTTACAATGAAAGGACGATATTAGTGCTGTGACGTTAAGGGAAGTGATACAAAGATTACAAAATAATAACAATACTACTACACTCACTATCCTATCAGTCTCTGTAAGAGCTATTTCATACATTATCCAAAATGTCTGTGAAGCTGTTATTAAAAACATGCAGTCAATTTTTCTGAAAACACTGTCCACATCAGAAGAATGGATTGCTGTAGGCAAAGAGTTTGGTGATCGTTAGCAGTATCCAAATTGCATTGGAGCAATTGATGATAAACATCACCATTGTCTGTATCACCATAGTGAGTTCCAACAAAAGCCGAAGTAGAGGAATAAAAGGACATAATAGCATCGATAAGAACAATAGGTACATTATAGAAATCTAATATTTCTGGGATTCTGGGTGTATGCCCATTCAGAAAATAAATTTACATCATAGGTTCATAACATAATTAACATAATAATATAAGCAAGCTCTAATCAAGTATATGCATTATAGTAATAATAAGAAATATGATCATTACTACATCCAAACAGGGGTACATACATTATATAATTGTATTGTAATAGAATTATGTTAATATGACCACAAATCAAGATTTAGATGAATAGGCTGCAGGTATAGTTAATTACATAGCAAAGACGTAACTCCATTACTTCCATATTCATTGACGTGGTTGTGGTAGACAAAGACCACATTGCCACAAAACCATACCTTCGTTGCAGAAGTAATCTTTGAAATTATCCCTAACTTCCTTTGCAGCAAACGGGGCATTATGGCCTGTTGGTGGGACCTGCAGAGGCAGCATATTTGATGTGCAATTTTGCTGACGCCATCTCCCAGGGGCAGTTTCGTGGTTAGCATAGTGCTGTCACACAAGCCAGGAGGACAATAAGAACCTGTGTTGTCTGTTTTGCGTGGAAAATTGTGAACTATCAGGGTGCAGAGGGTGACTACCTCTATCTTTTTTGGAGGGATTGTGAAATTGCTACGAAAAGCCTCCAACTATTTGCAATAATACCAAACAGGTTCTCAGATATCCTTCTGGCTCTACTGTGATGATAGTTGTATATGCGTTTTTCATCATCTAAATTTGACATAGGATAAGGCTTCATGAGAAACGTTTCTAAGGCAAATGCGTCATCCCCAACAAAGACATGATGCAACAACACAGTGCTGGAAGGAAGGGTCTTGTTAGGGGGCAACTCCATCTCCCCGCTTTCAATTTGCTGGGCCAAAGCAGTTTTATTCCATACCCCTCCATCAGAGACTCTCCCATTAGTATTTCATTTAATTCTATTTCAAATAAGTTGTCATTTATGTTCTTTTCAGCTATTAGTCGACTTCTCCTGCTCAGACCTTGTAGCTTATAAGAAATATGATGTGCATAATGATCAACATGTTCTGAATTATTAGGGGCCTCAGCTACCTGAACAGGCTCTTTGATTGCAGAAATGGCCTCTTTCATCATGACACGTTTCTCAGCGTCAGCAGATTGACGACCATGTGTTTGTGACGGGGGTCGAGAAGTGCTGTATGTTGACAAACCTGAAGTATTTATCTCCTCTCCAACGTCCTCCGCGCTGATGGTGTTTCTTGATCTACCTGCAGTCATAGGCTGTATCAAAAAGTGCATGCTTTTGAAATACTTCCATTTAGGTGTGAACAACTCATCTGTACATTGCCCTGACTTTGTTTGATTCATTTTGGCCAAATTCTGTTCTAGCTGAGTTCTCCGTCCATGTATTTTCGTCTTGATTTCAGAAGCAGGAATTTTTAATGTATCCCCGCTAAACACATTACGTTGTTTCGGATCCGGAACGACGTCGGAAATATTCGGTCGGAAAGACGAAGTTCTGTGGACAATACGTAATTTCGACCAAATTTTCCGACCAGTTCCGACTAATTTCCGGCCAAAATGTAGACAATGCAATAGATTATAAAACATTTATGTGAAAAACCAATCAATTAATAATGATGGTATATTATATGATAATATATAAAAATGTTCTGTATGAATCATATACAATAACACTTCCAAAAATGTCCTCGCATTTCTCTATAGACTATACATCATTTAGCATCTCAGCTATTCTCTATATAATAATGGCAAAATTGTATATTGATTGAGAGTAGGCCTTATCGAGTTGAGATTAATAGAGTTGTCCACTTTCCAGAACAGATATGCCTATATCTTTGGGACACCTTTTTTGCCATAAATGACTGGAATTGAACGTGAATATTGTAGAGTTGAGAAAGATTTTATTAGACTGCGATGGAGTTTTTCTGTCAAAAAGGTGTTGTTTTATGACATGCGTTGATCCAGTGTTTCTACACCTTTTTGACAGTTCTGGAAAATGGACCATTTCTTTTTCACGAGAAAAAATTTACGATGTTTGTTTTGTCGATATAACTAGTTATATCAAACAATAATCCGGATCAGCAAAGTGTTTTTGAATAAGATCTCTGATAATCTGGAAGGTCCATTTTGGTGGATAAGATTTCGAGCAAAATATCAGATAGAGGATGTATAGACATAACATAAGGATATCAGTATTTGTGATATTTCTGATGTATCTCGTTGTACATGACTTGACAATCGCCCATTTCGTTTGGGCGGGGTGATAGGATGTGAAGTGCAATAAATTATGAGTATCTGTTGGTTTTATGTATATATCAGTTTTGAGTCTGTTTTTGTTTTTATAGACATTGAGATCAAGGAAGGCCACATGTGTTTGAGATACGATTGGGGTGAAGTTGATTCGTTTATGTATTGAGTTTGCCTTCGAAATGAATTCATTTAGACGAAGCTCAGAGTGCGGCCAAATAAGGAAAACATCATCTAGGTAACGCAGAAATTTTATAGGCTTCCATTTGGATTGTTGAAAGAGTATTGTCTCCAGTTCACCATGTATATGTCAGCTTAGCTAGGAGCAAATTTTTTTCCCATGGCAGTTCTAGAATTGTTGTAGGTTACCTAGGTTACCTACTAAGTACTGTTTGTTGAAAGTGAAATAATCTGTACTTAGGATTATTTTGATCACGTCAACAAGAGCCGTAAGTGGTGGTCCCGTGTAGTTTTGTTCATGTTTTGTAACGAATGCCCTGGCGGCCTCTATTCCAAGTGAGTGTTCGATGTTAGTATAAAGTGCGGATACATTAAGAGTAACCAAAATGGCAGAGTCTGGGAAACTGACATTTCGGATTAGTGCTCTGAAGTGATCCGTGTTATTGACATGTGATTTAATAAGATGGTGAAGTGGTTGTAGTGCCATTTCAACAAAGGCTGATCAATTTTCAGTTAAAGAATTGCAACCAGAGACAATGGGGCGACCCGGGGCGCCAGGTTTGTGTATTTTTGGTAAGATGTAAAATATTGGTATTGTAGGTTGATCTGATGGATTTAATGACTCCTGTGTGGTTGTGTCAATGAGATTTTGTTTGTGTAGTCGTTTTAAAACACTTTTTATTGAGTTCTTAAAACGTTCAGTTGGGTCTGCAGAGCCGCGAGGGTGATAGGTTGTGGTATCATGTAGATGTGCATGGATCTTTTCTATGTACTTTTCATGTTGCATTACAACCAATACCCCTCCTTTGTCGGCAGGTTTGAAAATAAGTTTGTGTTGTGTTTTTAGCCTAAGAATTGCTTGTAAAATGTGGTGATTGTTATCATTTTGTTTGTGTTTTAGACGTTCAGAAAGCCAGGTTTCAGCGAGAGAATCGAGTTGTATTAATGAATTTTCTAATGTATTGCAAGATGAGCGATAGGTGTAATTAATTGTCTGTTTTTGTTTATGATAGACTAGTTAGACAATTGTAGGTCGAGGAGGATGGCTCCATGTAGCATATAAGTACCGTATGCGATTTTTAAAAAGTGTTATGTCATCCAAAACTGATCGGCGATAGTGATTTTGCACTTGTGGGTATGGTATAAATTTTGTTCCTCTTGAGAGTAAGTTGAGTTGAGACTTCGAGAAAATTGTTTCAGTGAGATTGATAAGGTTAGGTTTTAGAATAGAGGCAGACATGAAATATTCAGGCAGTTTGTAGGTTTGAGTTGGTGATGTTATGATAAATAATTTCAATAAGTTATTATAGATACAATGCAAGTCATTATGTTGAGATGATGTTAATATTTGATTATTGAATACATTGGAATTGGTTAGAGTTAAGGTAGTAGGAAAAACGAGTAAAATCAATTGTGGATTGTCAATTATCTCTATTTCTGTTGTTATTATTGTTGTTGCGTCTTTGAGAGTTCTCTGATCGATGGTATGGGCTATTGTTGTTATTCCTACTTTGGTTGAAGCTGCGACGATTGGGACTATTATTACGGTTGTTGTTGTTGTTGTTGTTGTTGCGTGGACCTCTGTAGTCATTGTTGTTGTTGCGTGGACCTCTTTAGTCATTATTAATGCGATTATTGTTGTTATTATTATTGCCATTATTGTTGTTGTGAATGTTGTGTACGCCTCTTCTGTTGTTGTTGTTATTGTTGTTGTTGTTGTTAATATTATTGTTGTTGCTGTTGTTGCTATTTTCTGGTTGTCTCAGAAAAAGAATTATTAGTTGTGAGACAGGTCGAGGTTGTAAGGCCCTGTTCACTTCATTGTGTAGTTAGCTTTGTTGTTTGTGACAGCAAGGTGTGCAGTGCTCGATTGTAGTTAATGATAAAAATCTGCATGCATAAATTGATCTTTTGCTCGGTTGTAGAGTTTCTGATTTGGCGTGTGAATTATTTCTCTGATCTGGTCCCCGGCATCGGTCAGGCAGGCATCGATTAATTCTTGGCAGCGTTGCTGAATATCACTGTCAAGGCCTTTTGGTGGTTTAAGAGCAGTTGTAGTTTGTTGTTTTTCTGTGTTGTTAGTAGATACATTATATATTGGTGAGAAATTTATTTGGAGGGTGTAGTCAATTATTTTTGTTAGTGTATGTTTGATTGCCTTGAAGTCCTCCTGGTCCATTCTTGGAACTCTCAGCTCTGTGGTTTTGAAGGAGCATACCTCTGGTAAATCTACCAAAGAGATCACATTCAGAAAGACGATGATCAGCTGGAATATATTTTGTAGTACTTGTTGAGGATTTTTCCATAGTGGGCTCTCTTGGCATTTCAACCTGAGTTCTGACTTTCGAAGGAGCACTCTTTTTGAAATATGGTACTTTCAACCTTAAATAACTCCCGCTTATAAGACCCTAAATCGAAAATTATTGTCGCCATTCCTATTGATTTCGCGTGATCTAATCGATTCCGTGAAAACATTTTTTGGTGTCATGTGCACTTTAAAGACAAGTAAAATTGTAATTTAAATATGGCAATCACTCTGAGGCACTCTGAGGGCCTTGCACACTAAGTTTGATACTAAAAACCAGAGCCGTTTCATTATGCTGGATATGATTTACTGGATTCACTGGATTCAACATGGCAATTGCCTTCCTTATCCTTAGCCATAAGCAAGCATTATGGGGCTACTCGGTCTTTCTGCAGCAAATCATGACCTACTCAATATTCATCAAGTTTTTTATACATGTATGTATTTGAGGATGTTTATCTCATTGCGCTCAGTTGTAAAAGAGAGGTCCACTTGGAAAAGAAGTAATAAATATCACAGTTATAAAGAGGTCAAGTACTTTTAACTCAGATATAAAAATTCAATGCAAACAAACAGTTAGGCAATTTGCTGTCATTCAAGAATGTTGTGAGAATATTGTCACAAGTAGCTGCATTGCAGTCATGCAAGGAGAATGGTCTGTAAACAAATTGGAGCAGCCATTTATGTCTCAGGGAGCCAAAAATGAGTCTTTACCTATCTTTGATTTGATCTGGAAAGATGTCGCCTGTCATTCTAAATTATGGGGCCATTTCCCCAATTCCTCATCAACAGTCTTAAAATTCAAGTCTCTGTTATCTTCCTTTTTTGTTTTTCTTAGGCATATTGGTTGCTTTTTAGAACCCATGTCATTGCACTCTCTGTCAACCTGCTTACCAACCAAACAGAGTATCTTCTCTTGTAATATTTTCTGTTTCCAAGCAGCACCAGCAATTTATTTATTAATCCCATAACATAGCAAATTTCCTAGTGGCTCAAGATCTGCATTGAGCTCTTCAACACGAGATGAGTTAGACCATTCCGCTCTCACAAAATACCTTCTTAGAGTTTCTCTTGCTTCATAGAAGTTCCAAGCAATTTCAGCAAATTTTTGACAGCAAATCAGCGATAAAAACGTTAAAACCACTCATTTCTTCTAGTAAAGAAAATCCAGAGCGTTGAGCCGGGACAAAGTTTCGATCTTTTTGATTTTCGTTGACTGCTTTTTAACGTTTTCGAGCTCTTATTTTAACAGCCTGATTTGATCATTTTTAATTTCCTTATTTAATGCCCCGCAAGAAAATGCAAATGCTTGAGAATGAACAGCCTTTATCTCAGACTGTTATTACAGAAGTCTCATTCAGAACATGTTTCAGCTCTAATTGGTTCTATATTTGCTTGTTCACTTATTGTATTATCAAAGTCTAGTTCAGGTTAGGTACATTTTTGAGAACTTTTTCTTTTTAAAATCGCTGGTTTGAATTTTCAGCGATGACATTTGATTGACGAAGAATGAAGCTCAGGTTGGGTTATGCACAAGGTGAGAAAATTTGCCCAGCAGCTGTTTGGCGCTTAGATCTCTACGGGTTATCCTTTCTAAATGACGTGGAGCTGGCCCTGTAGCATTCGATACTGCTTTCGCTGTCTACGCTGAAGTTTTTAAGCTGTAATCAACTTCAGCTGATTATCTTTCAGATCAGTTTGTTCCTGAAGAAGTCAGACAAGTAGATAAACCGTAAGGTTGCTTGTAATTGCGTGGTGATTGAGAGCACCATGCTATCCCTCTACATCGTTGTTGGTTCTGACCATTTGATTGAGCACACTCATTGATGACAGACTTAATGTTGTGTTTTTGATCCACTGGCTTCGTAAAAATATCTACATGAACTGAATCATAAAAAATTAATTTATGTATAAAATTGCATTTTGAATCTACAGTATAACAATAACATTAAAAAATATTAAAATTTAATAATGGCAATTGAATAGTGCCAATGCTAATGAATAGCAGAGTGTAAATAGTAAAATAACCTTAGTGCGGCCTTGGTGTAGTGGCTAGGATGTTGGACCACGGCCCGCAGGGTCTCAGGTTCAATCCCTGTCCGGAGCACTATAGGTTGGCGTCAGGAAGGGCATCCGGCTATTAAACGCACACAAGCTTCAAAATACTAACAAATTAACCAACCACCCCGGTGAAAAAAAGCTGTAAGCTTACCCGGTTCGTGGAAAAATGATAAATACAAAAAAAAAATAAAAATAAAATAAAATAAAATATGCATTTATAGTGAGGCACATGCAATTGAATATTTTTTTTCATTTGACAATTTCATGCTTACTTTCAAATGACTAGAGTCAAGTATAACATTATTGGATGCACTGATTGAGCATAAGTTACGTACCATGTTAATACCTCATTAGCTCCTTCAACTTTTCTGTTGTTGCCAATGCTTGAAGCCTGATGAAAGTCGGAGTAATATGTTCATGTGGCAGACGAGGCAGCGCAAGGCTCTTTTGCATAGTTGTTTTGTCCCATGCCTGTATGCAGATGACTTTCCTTCCCGATTGAATGAATTTTTCGCCAAATAGGCTGACTCCAATGAAACAAACTGCCCAGCATTAACACATCAGGAAAATTATCAGGATGGCTGTCCACACAGTCTGTTCAAAATCCATTACAATTTCAGTGGCACTATGTGGTACCGTCAAACTCTTAACACCTTCTTATTATCCCACTTCCTTCTCTACGACATAAGGACAAATGCCAACAGAACTTGCTTTATACAATCACCATTTCAAACGAAGGAATGGACTAACACAAGCTGGGTGAATGGGGCTTTGACAACCTGAAATAGATGAATATATCAACTTATAATAGTGGGCACAGTACTTGATAAAAATACACATTTACAGGTCGTTAACTACAGCATGTGCTAGATCTCAAACTGAATTGTTGAAAATGATATTTCTGATATAATTTGTTTAATATGAATTACTAATTATAGTTCATGAATACTGTGGACTCTATAATGAAAATTTACCTTAAATGTGCCATCGATGTACCAGGTTTTCGAAGATGGCAGTAGCTTAATCATGTTATCCGCTTCGAACACCAGATACCTACTTTCACCAGCCTTTAGGTCCGCCCTCAAAAATTGCAACGGTACATGGCTTTCGTCTACCACAAAATCAATATTTTTTGGTTCTTGAGGGCGTTCTAGTTGTCGATGTCCATTTTCTGCCCTGGCAGAATGAGATGGTTTTTTTAAAGCATCCATTGGTTCATTGGTAGGTTGTGCTTAAGCATTACTATGTTCATTACCTCAGCTGCTGAAATAAGAATCTCCTTTGGCACTATTAACTTCACGTCAGCTGCAATTGTCCTGGTGACTGTTGCCCCTAATTTTCCTCCATGGCAATGTGGCTGCGGACCAGCAGTGAATAATCCGTCTGTTTGGGATACTGATGCCTTGCACCATAGAGATTTATTTCTAACACTGCAGGTCCAGAGTCTATTTCCGTCTAGTCTATGTGGCTTAACTGCATAAGTGTACCCATGATTATCAGTGAGCATGTCTTTTCCTTTCTGAGACCCCATTAGGACAACATCGCATTGAAAAGTGCCATTTTTGTCTGACCAGTATTGTGGGGTCTCATCTGCCAGGGAAGATTCTTCCAGTACTCGTGGGGCATCAAAGCTAATCGAGATGTGACTGCTTTCGGCCACAGGTTCAAAGTCTAACAGACATGATTCATTGTTCACAGACATAATTGAAATATACAACAGGACGCTTGCAAGGTTCCAGTATATTATCTCTGATGGCTCTGCCTTACAGCATAATGTCCTTTCTGATCACTGGAATCATGTTTTAAGGTGTTTTGTTATTATACCTCTGGTTTTAAGTAAATCGTCTTTCCTCAGAAGCAACATTGATGCCGTTACAATCTTGGGCTGCCATGGTTGCATATTGAATATTTCACAAGGTTTAGATTGTTGTTGTAGATGGTATTATTGTTGGTATTATATTATAAACAAAGAAGAATACTTTTGTAAATACTAGCCATTTTATTTGAACTATTTCACAAGAGAACACTTTTGTTAACCTCCTTGCTCATTTATTTATTGTTATACCCAAGTATCTGATGTTATTACTTTCAGATCTGCCCCCGCTTGATCTTCCCCCAAGTCATCAAAATTCAACTGCCAGTAAGAATAAAAAGAAAGCTCCAGACAATGACATTTCAGCAGCTTCATCGCCAAAGGTATTAAATTTTAAGTAGCATTGGCAAAGTTAGATAAAATTGAGCTCACATGGAAAATCACGCAGTACGCTTATTGTTTCGAACGTATTATTTTTGTGGAAAGCAGCCGTTAAATATTAACCAATTAGAGCCCTAATGGACTGGTAGGCTCTTTGCATGCCTGCCCAGGAAGTTTCGATTTTCAACTTTTGAGACTTAATGACATTTTTAAATATATACCAAAAGCAAACTAATGTGATAATTCAATAAAACTATGCGAATCTGAGTTAAATGCATGGAATAAATCGTTGTTCAAAAACATTGATTCGTTGATGATTGTCACGAGTTCACGGCTTCGACATTTGTTCCTGTCTCGTGCTTTTGATTATTTTGTTCAAAACAATAGAATTAAGGCGAGGCCGACTCTGTTTCAAAACGAGTACTTGAATTTGGTATGAAGAATTCAAGTTCTGCGCGCAACGTTCCCCGGTCAGTATTCTCCCTTTAATGACATTTTTATATAATTCGTCATTTACTAAATAGCATATTTAGATTCTCCAATTAATAAAATCCATTTTCTACCCAATTCATAAATGATATTAATAATCCAGACTTTCCCCTGTGAAAAACAGTTCCCCAGTTCATGAACGTTAAATGGCCTCACATTTTTATGAACTATTCATGAAATGTTCATGCTCTCCTGAACAGTTTTTCACAGGGGCAGATATGGTAGGTATGTGTTGCATATCTGCCTTTTCTATCACAAAACTGAGACCCATCGAACACAACAACGGCTAAACTGGATCTAATTTATTATTTACATTACACATAGAGAAAATAGATAGATTACAGGAATTACATAGGGTGCTGACGTATATTACACATAGAGTTACAAGTTGACATAGGCAAGACATAACAGCTTGATAATTACATACATAGCTATGTACACAGGTACACCACAACATGGAAGCAGATGATAAAGATAACTTTTGTTCTGATTCTGTTTTAGAGACGCCGCAGCACTGCTTCATATGTCCCTACTTTTAGAAGCGGGGCCTATGCTCTCTTAATTACGTTATACAACGAATCACAGGTGTGTGTTACATTATCAAATTATTAATATTTAAAATATTAATCAAATGTTTCCAATATTCAATTTTCTTGTTCTTCAAATTTCTATTTTGATTCACAGTGTGCCTAAAACTTTGAGAACTTTTTGAAAATATTTGATAAAAATCATAAAGTGATGCTCTGTCGAGGAGCAGTGGCAGGAATCATAGGCCAAAACTGTTTGGGATTATAAGAAAAACAAGGGAGCGTGGAGAAAGGACTTTATTAGCTAGATAATCATTATTATTTTGTAATTATGTTTAATGTGGAGACCAGGATGTTGGATTCGCCCATAAATTGTCTGCTTGTTTGATGTAGTTACAGTCTTCTTTCAGTGAGTTTCATATGAATTCAGGTTTAATGATAAACAGTCTAACTATTTGATTCTACACTAATAAGTTATTCATATTTTCTTTCATCTGTTTCAGTCTGTTACCCCAAGGAATAGTCTCACTAAAGTTGAACTGCAAGACCTTGCACAACCTCTATGTGATGCATCATTACTTGTGGTATGATCCTAATCCAGTTTTATATCTCTTAAAATCGTTATTATGCTTTAACGTCATTATCCTTTCCAATTCGCTAGGTAGCATTTTTTTTGGGGTGCACAAAGTACAAATTACAGTTTCTTGGATGAGAAGGGATTTCAATATAAGTTTTAAAGAATTTATAACTATCAATCAATATTCAAGATATTGATTAGACTAATATACGATTGAATCATAATCTTCTGAATACGTCACATGTCATCTTCCGCTGTTTCCCCTGTGAAAAAAATTAGATAAGTTCATGAACTGTTCTCTATGTTCCAGATGTTTTCGTCCCAGAACTGATTTCTTAAAAAGTGGGAACATCTCTGAGTCTTCACGGATAAAACAACAACAAAGAATAAAACATGTGCTTTCAATTTGTTCTGCAGCTGTTCCTCGGTATCCAACATTTTCTGGTTATACTAAGGAACATTATAGAATTTTGATTCAACATCATAGAATCTTATCCAAATATAAGAGTCATCCAACAAAAGTATCATTACAAATGAAACAAACTCCACTTAGCAATTGTATCATCACAGTGTAGCATAGCTACAAGTTGGTCTATATCTGCATACTTTTGTTTTTTTTGCCAGGTTGTTGATTTTATAGAAATCATTTTATTATATTTAGTATACTTAGACTGCACATTTAAAAATTCCAGCAATTACACATGAGTTCATGGACGTTCATGTATTGCCCGTGTACTGATCATGACTGACTATGAACTGCTGATGAACCCACAAGAAAATGTTAAGGACATTTAGATCAAAAATGTTGAGCAGCTACGTTACAGTACTTTAAAATGAAAGCAACAATCCTTCTGCATATGCTTCCATTGCGATATGCTGCATAATGCTTTCTTTTTGGCTGTCTATTTGGTTGGTAATATTTTTAATAACATTATTTTCAGGCTGACCCTGGTAGCCATTATACTGCTTGGTCCTCTATGGCAACATTGGTTAAAAAGGGATTTGTTTGCAAATTTAGTAGTCCTGCAAAGTAAGTTGGCCTCATTTTCTCTTTGTATGTGTTATATGTAGCTCATTCATAATTGTGTGTGTTCTACTAATAAAAAATTTCAGATTTGCTGTCATATATGCAGTGATCTAAGTTATCATAATTCTGTTCAGGTTACAGCTTGACAGTTGAACCATGCTGATGTTGAAAAGAGTTTTTCTATGCTAGTTTTGTTGAAGTTTAGAAACCTTAGATATATTATCAGTGGTTAAACCCTTTATCTTGGATCCTTAACATCACAATAATTTGGCCTAGGTGCTTGGTTGGTGGGAGGTTGGCAGCAAAATACAATAGCTAGAACTGAACAATAGCAGATCTGACACCACCAACCAAGCTCCAATCACACTGCTAAAGTGGAATTCCTAGTTATACTTACCATTGTCAACCAACTAGGGATGGGTAGAGTGGGTAAAGTAACAATGAACAGCATAAAATATCAGCAACACATCAACAAATACAATAGCAACAACATTACAATTGTGTTCATATACACACATTATTTGTTTAGATGTAGGGCTTTGACATAACAGATCATAAGCATACATGCAGTCACTGATCAAACAAGCCATTCAATAAGCATACACCCTCATCGACTTTCCTAAACCATTCAGCGGTTTGAAGCAAAGAAAGAACAGTGTTGCCCTGAACTGCACTGATAAATAGCTTAATCTAGGGTCCTAGGAAGAAGGAACTGACGGGGTCATGCTGTTACATGTTATCAATTCAGCTACTAAGGCAGATTGGTTGTCTACAAGTAGACTTTGTGCCATTTAACAGGAGAGCTTGCAAGGGATTCAAAGATAGTGTTTAACCGCATTAAAATGAAATTTTACTGCAAAATAAACTGAAAGCTGTTGATGCTTGCTATTACTGTAATACATTCCTGGTAGTTTTACCATTTTGTTTAGAGCTTGCAGAAGCCATAACAATTACTATTCTTCTTGAATAATGTATTAAAGTTGTTTGGTGAAGATTATGCAGAATGATTTCATATGATAATACCCCTGTAAATAAATTTGTTAGATCAGGGATACAGTGAGTACATTTTAATCGCAAACGAGGTTCGATACTAGATCACTGCAAATCGCAATTTGATCACATGCTTCATACTTTTCTGTTTCATCAACTCTTGTCGCAATAGCGCAGTGGTTAGTGTGTCTAACCAGTGTGAGCGGCATGCTAGTTTGATCCCTGGTAGTGATAATATAAATTTATTATCATTATTTGTGTTTCCAAGTGTTTATAAATTACTTGTTGTTCATAATACCCATGGGTTGCTACAAATTGATACAGGTGAATAAAAGCAGCAATATAAAATGTACCCACTTGTAATGATGTGGAAAAGTTACAAATACAACATTTGTTATTGAGCCAATCAAGTTGACGAAGAATTGCTGGGACAAGGGCAGTCATGTTTGAAACATTTAATTAATTATTTTATTATAAATGCAATATGAAACTTGTTGGTAATACACGCTATCTTGTGATCTTTTAATACTTAATGTGCTGTGAGATACGCACAAGCTTTTAACCATACATTGATTTTATATTGTATTCTAAAGTATCTCATTGTATACTTGTTGTGTTAATAAAAGACAATACAACCTTTTTATTTGTTCCATATCGCATCACTAATGTTTTTGTTTCAATGATTATCACGTCTGTAGGTATTCCATCACAATGACTGGGTCTGACATGGCACAAAGATTGCTAACAGGAATCAATACAATGTCATCACCAACAAATAATACCTCTCTTCCATCTATGACAATTGAGGACGATGACGTAGCTATTACATCTTCACCTTCACCTTCAAGATCAAAACCAAAACCAAAGAAGTTTTCAAGCCCTCCATCTGTACATAGATACAACACTGCACCACTTACACCCATTTCTACACACGGAGAAGCTACGCCATTATTTTCATCAACAACATTTTCTAGTCCTGCTGTGATTACAAATAATAGACATGATCAAAATTCAACTGGAAGGAAGTAAGTACTTGTAGTCATAGTGATATTGTCTAATCCCCTGCAAAAGATTCAATTCAATTTCATTCAATGAATTCATTATATTTTGACAAACATGTCATGAACTTCAAGAAGATCTTATAAACAGTCCATGAGCTGTTCATAAACATCACATGGCATTACAATTGACCGGTGAAATAATGTTTATGAGCTCATGAACGTGAAATTACCCAATAGTTCATGAACTAGTTATGAACAGTTCATGAACTCTCAGGCAATGTCACATTCATGAACCAGTTCATGAACTCTTTGTGACTGTTCATGCTCAGTTCATGAACCTACAAAAAAAGTTCATGAATTGTTCATGAACTTGTGAATTTTTTTCACAGGGGAGGCTGGGGAGCACATAGAGTAGTATTGTCTATAATATTTTAATCTGTTCGATACAAGATCCAAATATCTCTGCGAAAAACAGTTTACGAGTTCATGAAAAGTTCATGAACTTTTAAACTGTTTTTCACAGGGGAAGCCTGGGGACAACATGTCTTTAACACTTATGCTGCCGTCCACAAGTACACAAGTATACTCGTTTTCACCAACACCCGCACCACACGCCGTCCACGAGTATACTCGTTTTCAGAATGCGCGTCATTCAATTGCGTTGGAAACAATTGGTAACGGACTTCCCCTTCAAATTCTTTTGCTCATATTAACCAATAGAAAATCAGCTTTCAGGGGAACCTTTTTTCACGTGATTCGGTCATGATCTGATGAATTTAGAGAACATTGAAATTTCACTTCGAAGCATGTTGTAAACAAAATGGCGTCTGGAAGAACGAGTTTGGAGTTTTTTGTTTATTAATAATACTAAACATATCATAAACAGAATAAAAGTTACATCAAACTGTTCCTGAACATACATTCATTCATACATTCATCCAGTCATTCTGAACATAGTTATTGTTGTCTCTTTATGAAAAAAATGTATTCTCAAGCCGGGGAAGACAGCGCTTCGTTTTGTTATTGTGGTGATTCTTCGTTCGTCTTTCGAAACTATGTTATCATCAAAAGTTCATTAGAAAACATAATTTAAAGCTAATTATCCTCCAAGTAAATCTTTCCAATGTGTGTTTGAATTGTTTATATGGAAAATTCATTACTTTCTCAAGGTAAAAATGTTTTAGTTCGATGATTTGTTTACCTTCATCTGTATTTATGATCGCAAGGCGATTTCGATGCATGCGTGTTTTACAGCTTCTTTAACCAATATTTCACAAATATTTATAACATTTAAAATGTATTTGACCATTTTATGATCTTAAGAAGACAGTATGCTAGTAAACAATATCTTAAAAGTTTATTTTGTATTTGTTTTGCATTAAAATTGTCATTTTAGTTAGTAGAAAACTAGAAATTTCCAAGTGATTCAATGCCAAGAACAAAACATTCAAATGTATTTTGATTAAAAAATACCTCAAATTATTAATAACATTGGTGTATTTCAAACCATGTAGTTTCGAGTAATAAAACAATCTCTATCATTCCCAAAAAGCGAAATATAATCGTTGCATTTTTTTCCGACTTGCTGAGCTCAACTTGCGCGGCCTGTGGCGTACCCCAGTTCTCTTACAGTGCGGCGGCATAAGTGTTAAACTCTCAACTTCACCATTTAAACAACAGCAACCAATCGTATGAAAACTATGTATGGAAATCTGGCACACGTTTGACACAAGGGAGATCACTAAGCCACATCACATGTAGGTCAAACTTTTGAATAAAGTTTTGCAATGCACTCACTAAAGTTATCTTGCAATTTGCAATCAGTTTTAAATATTTTTTTTTAAGATCAGATATTTTCAATTTAATCAATGTTGGTTCTCTCTTTGCCAATTGGAACAACTATTTGAGATTTGATTTGCTGGATTTCCTGCATTGATTAAGACTTATCCTTTCCTGGAGAGCATTAAAAAGGTGAATAAAGAACCTGCAAATTCTTACTCCATTTCATCATCATAAAAGCAGTCATCTAACGGAGTACACTGTGTTGTAAATACTTGTTACTAAAGTAACATGTTACTCGTTACTCGTTATTTTTAGAGTAATTTCAGGAGTAATTAGTTACTTTTTTGAGAAAAGTAATAAGTAATCTAATTGATAACTTTTTGAAGTAGCGAGTATTATTTAAGAGAAAGTAATTGACGTTACTTTGTAATTACTTTTCCGATTGTACTTTTCCGAATATTTTCTTTGTTGTCTTTCTTGTGATTCTTTTTGAAGGCGTTGCTGACTTGCTGCTGGCTTATAGTCATCTGTATCTCTTGTTGTGATTTCATTGCCACTCAGAGAGATTAAAATAAGGATAATTGCTAGAATGTTTCCCACCAATAATGATATCCTCAGTACATGCAAATGCTAGTTTCTGTTAAACACACTGTCTGTTGTTTTAGACATTTAGATTATTGGTTTGTTGATGAAGAAAGTAAACTTATTGATGAGAAAGATAAAGCGTGCGTCAATGTCAGCGGTATGAAGTTATGCACTTTCTCAAATTAAGAAATGCTCATGTCGCATTTGTCATAATAGGGGATTATACTGTGTATCAACTTGAAAAAAATTGATTGGTAAACGTTTAAAGCCGATCCGATAAAAAATGACGGAGATATCGATGCTTTAAAGAGTCTATTCTGCCACGTTCTGCAATCGAATATTTTCACATCACGAAACTAAATGCGCAAGAGAAATAGACTCTTTAACACACCAATATCTCCGCCATTTCTAATTGGATTGGCTTCAAACTTTTACCAATCAATTTTTCAATTTGATATACGTCAGAATCAATCATTTCTTTGAAAAATATTTTTTTATTAGCATCTCCTATTATTAGATGAGTGTCAATTCTTGTACATAGTTTAATTCATTTTTATTTCATTCAAGATATTACCAGATCTTCAGAAAGGGATTTTCTCTGATCACATTCTACTCATAACTAAAGTGTTGATGCTCTATTTGTTTCCCACAAATTACCAGATGTTTTGAATAAAGTACATGTGCTTATTGTGGTTCACAATTATCTAAAAGTAAACAATATTTTATTTATTTTGTCTTACAGATGACTTTGGATTGGGTTTTCTAATAAAATGCCAGCGGACAGAACTTGAAAAGGCAAATATTTTATTTGAAATTGATTCTGAAAGGTTAGTACAGTATTTAATCTACCAACTGGCACTAGAATATGGAGGCAATCACAACTTTTTAAATATTGCTAGGAAATGCCTTTGGGTCAGAATTTTCTCATTCAAAAATACTTTTACTCATTCTGATATGCTACTGCTCTTTTAAAGAAACCTCCTCACATATGTGAATATATTGCAAATGATAATCTACACAGTAGCATGATGGTAATATTTTTCATAACTGTTTGTTAAATGGATTTAAATTAATTTCCTTGCATTTGGAAAGTTTTGAATATTGATTTTGAGTAAACAATAGCATTCACTCAGTAAGCGGAACTGATACGAAAAAGATAGATGATACACTCAGTGTATTATTACATTTACTGTAAGCAGTACAAACAAAGGCAACTCAGAATCCAATTGACTTTCGAAACTCTCAAAGCAATATAATCTTTATTTTTTTATTTTTTTTTATTTATGGCATTATATAATTCGTTGAAACATCGGTCAATCAGTTATAATAATAATAGTAATTAGTCTTGCATCAATTTTGTAATAATTATCATTAAATTTGAGTTGCTAATAAATGTTTTGCTTTTCAATGTGACAGACCATCTCAAGGAACATTTATTTTTGCATATGTTGCTGATAAAGATGTTGATGAAATTGCCACATTGAGTGTTACTAGGCAACGTCCTGCAAAACCCTCCTCATCTGCCTCACCTTCTTTATCGTCAGGTACTTACACACAGATAGAAATGATATTGAAAAATCAGACACTGATAGAGTGTTGCATGTTGCTAGACTATTATTCGTAAAGATTTCTCACCAAAACTTCAACATTTTTTAACGCATGTATGACAAAAATCTAATTAACAAAAATAAAAAAACGTATCAGGCTTTCAATATTTCTTTATCTAAAAGCAAATAAAATATAAAGAATAATACAAAAAAAATGCATATATCTATTATTTCATTGGACAAAACTATAGTGAGTACCAAGAATGTTAAAGTTACTTTTATTAAATAAATTTTTACATTTTCCAATCCTTTGAAACAAACTTAACTTGCTACTTTCAAAAGTACTGTAACTTTTCAGAAAATCTAACAGTTTCAAGTATTTTTGATTCAACTACAGTAGTTACGGTTACTTGTTTTTGTTACTTTTCGTAATACATCCTGATAATCTCTCCAGTGAAGAAATCGATGAATTTGTGCACAGCTCATGAACATTTTCTTGTGGTTTCATAAACTATTTCATGAATGGGAAACTGCCCAAACGTTCATGAACCTGCAAGGAAATGTTCATGAACTTTTGGGCAATTTCGAATTCATGAACTCTTCATGAACCAGTTCTTGAACCCACAAAAAATATTCATGAACTGTTCATGAAGGGCTCATGAACTTTTTGGCAATTTTGCATTCATGAACTGGTTCATGAATCAATTCATGAACCAGTTCTTGGACGAACAACAAATATTCATGAACTGTTCATGAAGGGCTCATGAACTATTGGGCAATTTTACATTCATGAACTGGTTCATGAATCAATTTATGAACCAGTTCTTGGACCAACAAAAAATATTCATGAACTTTTCATGAAATGTTCATGAACTTTTCCAAGGGCAGTTTCACATTCATGAACTGGTTCATAAACCAGTTCATTAATCCACAATAAAATATTCTGCATATGTAAGAAAGAAAAATTGAATATATATTGATTGTTCTATAAATCTAACATCACACAGACACTCTATCTTCATGGAAATATTACTTTCAACAGAATTTGTGAGACTTGAGAAGCGTGAAAAAAACACTTGACCTACGATCTTAGAAAATTACAAATACAATGCTGTTACTTATGTAATCATTAATACCATCCTTAGTAAGAAGCGTGTGATTAGTGGAACATGTACGTAAGTGCCAGCTTAGACATAGCTAATTTTAAAACATTCCTTGACTAATAATATGAAGAACTAACAATCATGTATTTCTATTTTCCTTATCTTAACACTCATTGGTTGAAGCTGATCATATTTAATAGAGATGACTAATTATGTACATTTTGTTGTACGTCATGAAATTTCATTTTACTTTTTACCCAGGAACAGCCAGGTATACACAAATTGCAGATAAACCAATTCATGAAAAGCCAAAGTCAACTTCCATTACCAGGTACATCGATCAAACTATTTCTCTTGATTTGATTGTTTATCAATAATGTTTATATGTTTGCTTATTATTGGGATAGCATACCATATTCTATCAGGATTTCGTTTATCCTATTAATTATCAAACCCCTCTGAATCCCTGGAGTTGTTGAACACCGTCCATGCTATAACAAAGGTTTCCCTGTAATTCATACTTCACAATACGCCTAACACAAGTTAAAATATAAAGGAACACATTTAAAATATGATCCAAAAGTTCAAATTTACATTACATCAATTGCACATAATCACACCGAGCATCTTTCATCTCACCATCTGTATTTGTTTCTGTTTCTCGTAAATTTTAATATTTTATTTTCAGTACTACTCGTTTGCCTCCACTGAGAGAAATCCAGAAAACAACAACAACAAAACTGCCATCATCATTATCATCATTGATCACAATGAAACCAGGTAGAAAATTAATATACACATGTAAACAATTTTTATACCTTCATTTCTATGTTAAAACAAAGACGTTACGATATGCTAGATAAATATCCACAGGCAGTAACAATCAGTCTCTGCTGTAACAACCTTGTCACTTTCTGGCCCCTGTGAAAGCAGTTCTTGAATGTTAAATGACGCAATTTTTTCATGAACGGCTTATGAACCCTTTAATGAACTGCTTATTGAGGTGTTCATGAAACCTGTAAAATATCTGCGTAGATTTAGTTTCCTATGATTGTGAAATGCGTTCTTCTCCTTTTTATGGTAATTCATGAAAAGGAAGTCTATATTGACGAGCTTCATAAAATATGTTTCAGAGTGGAAGCATGTCGTTTGTATGTGGTCTCTTGGTAGGTGATTCCTACAAAATATCCACACATCAATCATGGAGAATGACATGAGAGCTTGATATTGAATGAAGAATGATTTTCTTGGTCTTGATGTTTCTATCTATTTACAATATACCTTGATATTCTAAATTTATAAAAATATTAGCAATGAGCAACTCTTCCTTGGTTATTTTTTCTAGGTGAATTTGAAATTGTTTTATGCCTTGACATTGGAGAGACTAGTGGAAAGTAAGATCTGTTATTCAAATAGCTGTACAGTATTATATAAAATACACACAACACACAATGTACATATTGCCGGGACATATTGATCTTCCGTAGATGTAACTGGTCTTTGTATGAAACACAATTCATGACGGATATATAGCCCTATTCTCTTTGAATGTGGTTAACGATAGTACCCTGCACGGTTCATGAACTGTTCCAATGAACTTGTATTTGCATCGGTATAGGGCAAATTTTAATAGATTTTTCTTCTTATTGAGCGATATGTATTCCAGATTGGGATCTCATCATATTAATGTTATGTTATTGTGTGTTCATTATATATATTAGCTACAAGCGCAAAGAAATTCTTGTCAGCCAGTTGAAGAAAACGAGTAAGTGTGTGTGTTTTTATATAAAGAAACTGAAGTAGATCTGTTTCATTTCATCACAACATTGAATCGTTATAAGCTCGTTATACTGTCATATTTCAACTTTAGAAGGATGTTACAGACTGTGACGTATTAGAAGTATAACTTCTTTTAATCAGATTTTATGCAGGAATGACGAAAGCTACATACTTTTAAAAGAATGATAGTGATCCAACGACAACTGACATTTGAAAATGTATAATCAAACACTTTGCATTATGCCTCTGATTGCCACCTTTTGAAATTCATAACAACTGTTTTGTAATATGTGATATACTAGCAGTCACCAGGGCATTCTTAAAGAAATCCAATGGACCACAAAATAGTGGAAATGTTGACTCTTTGTGCTTCATTTGTTATAACCAATGATAAATATCGTTAAAAGTTGAACCATTTGCATAAATGTTTGAAGGAGTTAATAAATTATTGACAAACCTGCTATAGAGTCCACCTGTTTATATTTGCTACTTCAGTAACATACTAAAAGCATTATTACATCAAATCAACCATATATGAATATTTGCTACTACTGTCGAACTTGCTTAATATATTTCCTCTGGTACGGATGAAAAGCGGGATATTAAGCGAGGTAGGAATATGAGAGTTAGTATGGAGAATTGAAGCTAGAAATCAGTTTTATGCAGTACATTAAAAAAGGGATATTAGTTGAGTTTGACTGTACCACCAAGATCTGAACTACTGGTCTATATTGCAGTGATCAATTTATTTATATCTCACATATGTTTCATTGTAGCTATATTAAGTATTTCATCTGATTTTCCTTTGGAATCTGCTAGTTAGTGTCAGAGATATTGTCAATGTAATCACAATATTTGAAGGACTTAACATAATGTAGTACGGTATTTTAATGATTTACAGACATCAAAATGGACATTCGTAAGCTACAAGTTGGGGATTTTATCTGGGTAGCAAAGCATCTTAGACCAAAACTTGGAGGTAAATATGCATTACTTTATCATTTATCGTGGATATTGAAATTGTGCTCAATGCCTCCGTCAGTCATACAAACTGAAGCTAATATGGCCAAAAGCGCTTCATCGTATCTTAGAGTTGTTATTTAACCATACGAAGACAGTTCATAAACGTTAAAAATGGCCCAATTTTCATGAACTGTTCATGAAAACGTCAATGAAAACAGGCCATTTAGCATTCACAAACATATATGAACAGTTCATGAACTCAACATCCTTTCGTAAGAGTACTATAAACAATTTTTTCTACTGATAGGCTATGTAAATTTTCAATGGTTGAAATAAAAAAAATATATACATAATCTCTATAAAGCAAGTTTAAAAAGTTTACATAATATTATTGTTTCGTAATGTTTGACGTTTTTGTCTGTTGTACTAAATCTAAAGATAGACAATTCCTCGTCATTTTTGAATCTAGACGTCTGGTAGAAACATACTTGTATGAGTCATTATCACTCACTTGCATATTGATTCCACTTCTGTGTTTTCTTAATATCTGTCACCATCTTTAAATTATGTATTGTAGAGCGTGCTACTGAACTTGTTTTGGATTTCTTTATCGAAAGAAAAAGAATGGATGATCTAGCTGGTAGTATTGTGGATGGCAGATTCAAGGAGCAGAAGGTCTGTTCTTATCGTTGTGGTGTTTTATACTATAGGCTTTACTGCTTTTAATATTTGATGATTCACTGTGTAATAATTACAATAATGATATTAGCAAATGAAGTGACACACTGACTTGTTATGATAACAAAACCACCCTTGCAAAAAAGTTCATGAACGTTCATGAACTTTCATGAACTGAGTTCGTGAACGTTAAATGGCACAGAGTTCATGAACGTTCATGAACTCAAGTTCATGAAAGTTCAACAAAGTTAATGAACTAGTTCATCAAAGTTCATGAACTAGTTCAGCAAAGTTCATGGATTAGTTCATCAAAGTTCATAAACTAGTTCATCAAAGTTCATGAAGCAGTTCATCAAAGTTCATGAAATCGGTCCATCAAAGTTCATCAAAGTTCATCAACGTTCATGAACAAGTTCATCAAAGTTCATCAATGTTCATGAACAAGTTCATCAAAGTTCATGAAATCAGTCCATCAAAGTTTATCAAAGTTTATCAACGTTCATGAACAAGTTCATCAAAGTTCATGAAGCAGTTCATCAAAGTTCATGAAATCAGTCCATCAAAGTTCATCAAAGTTCATGAACGTTCATGAACTGTATAGTAATTAACAGATTAAAACAAGAATAGGAAAAAGCAACTTTGAATGTTTGAACATTTAATTCACAAGAAATTGTAAAATATGATATAGTAAGAGTAAATGAATACATTCAAACAAATAAACTATATGATATAGAAATGTAGGAATTAGTATAGCTTGTTAAAATATCAAAGATTGTTTGAAGCCGATTGATACTTTAAATATGTCTAAAGTCAAATTAATTCTGCTCATTGAAGCCTAAAGCATATCAACTTCTGAAAGTGTGCTCTCCTTGAATGTCTTTTGCTTTGAACGGATTTTTCCAGTTATGGAGCATGATTTAACTTTCTATTCTGTGTACATATCTCTCGAAGTCTTCAAATCATAATGTGAAGTATTACCTTTTAAATGTATAGTTGTATAAGTATCTTACTATATCAAGGGTAAATTGGTTCTCTGTTGGGATATTCTTTTCTTGCCACGATTCATTTCAAAACTTACTTTATCATGATATTTTGCACCTACTTTAGGAAGTGCTTTTAATAATAATGATAATTAATATTAATATCAACCTCTGGATTGTATATGTTCAAGAGCTTGAAGTTATGACATGCCCAGTGTTTTAATTGAAAATAGCAAGCAACACAAATAATTATGCATTGAACTTCTTTATGTAGTTTTGTTGTGGGGGTAAATAAAAGTCTTGCAAAGCTTTGCATCTCTGGTTTATCTTTTTGTGTATAATTAAAAGGAAATATAAAATCTGGCCTCATATTCTTTGCATGGTATTCAATGTATACACCAAAACCAGATATGAGCAACCAAACAACCATGTGGGGAGTAGGCCTAGAGTAGTAAATTCTGTCTGAGTTTTGAAAACCACAGTTTCATCCAATTAGTATTTCAAAATCAAACTTTAGTTTCACCTGGAAATCATCTTTTCAATCCTGTTGAAGCCATATATTTTTATGTAAAACTTTGTAGAATATCTATCCATCAGCTAAATTTTTCATATTACTGAATTAAACTCATTTTTCAAGTTTGCTATCTTTCTCTGGCTCGAGTAAACAAGCAGCAAAAGTAAGGAATGATATAATTACTAACTGACTTCATAAGCCAGTTTTCCTTTGAATAACAATAGCTAGTACCCAGGTCCAAGCACCTAGTTTACCTATAGACAGCTTATCACCTTACTATCAGCATGAGATGACAGCATGAGTCCAGCATGAATATATTAGCTTCTCACTTAGACACCCACTTAGGACTTCCTGTTTGTGAGATTTGTCATCAAATAGTTAAAAACTTACTTCTTCACACATTGGCTATTGATGCTTCAGTTTGTTTGTTTTGATATTTTAGCTCAGGTTATCAATTTATTTAAATATACAGGATAATCAAGGCCTGCTCTCTATTGTGTGTATAATTAAAAATAAATTGAATTTTAATCAATTAAACTATTTATTCCATTAAAATTTAGATAGCCTACACAGCATATGATGTTTTAGGATATATTCAACACAATGTTAACATAATTAATAAAAGTACAATCAAACTAACACATTAATGCATCAGACATTAAACAACAAACTTGAACAAGAACATTATCATATCTGATGGATAAAACTCAGAAAAAAGTTAGCTGTAGATTTTACAACTAATTAACTTATAGACATTGTAATTAATTAACTTAAGTACATACATTGTCTTGACAAAAACATTATAATTCATAGGCTTCACAGTCATTTTGTATAAATATTTAATATTTTGAAAACCCTAAAAGTGGAAAGTTTCCTATCTTATCCTGGATATCTGATTCCAGTAATGCAAACATTTTGTGACACCCACTTAGCACTTCCTGTTTGTGAGATTTGTCATCAAATAGTTAAAAACTTACTTCTTCACACATTGGCTATTGATGCTTCAGTTTGTTTGTTTTGATATTTTAGCTCAGGTTATCAATTTATTTAAATATACAGGATAATCAACACACAAGAAGGGCCTGCTCTCTATTGTGTGTATAATTAAAAATAAATTGAATTTTAATCAATTAAACTATTTATTCCATTAAAATTTAGATAGCCTGCCCCTAAGGCATTGTCTATTTGTCATTAGTTTAGATCAATAATTTGCTACTAGATTTTATTGACGTTACTTATATACTGCCCTGATCACAAGGCAATAAGCTCCAAAATTATTGACATGGTATCAGAAATGCTGCCAATTAGACCTACATTGATTTATGTTTTCCTGCTAAAATAGCCCTTACAATTGTGTGTTAATACAGTTTCACACTTACTGTATCTAGTTGAGCTTTATTATGTATTTCGATCAGAATGTTTTTATCATGAAGTTTCATAAGCTAGGATTCCTGTTTCATTAATTCAGAATTAATGTCCATGAACTTCTACTACTGATAGGGTTTACGAGAAATGACTGCAAAGAATGAACATTGATTTAAGTTCATGAACGTTCATGAACTTGGAATATAGTTCATGGACTTTGAATACTGGTTAATAAACTTGGAATGTGGTTGTTAAATGATGACTTTTAGTTCATCAAAGTTCATGAACCTTCATGAACTATGTGCCCAGCAAACACTGACGGTCAGGGGACGTCCCCAGTGAGTCTGGAAGGTTTCACAGCGGTCAGTCACAATTATACAGCTATACAACGTCCCTCAACGTCGTGTCAGGATCCCAAACACTTTTATAAAACTATTTTCATGTGTTTACGTCATAAGTGCTGACTAGGTCGCAAAATTACGGATTGGCAACCTACGTATTTTTGATCGATTGGAGACGTAAGTAAACAATCACACCCAGTTTGAATTGCAGAAAAGAGGCGCCAGAAAGTTTCACAACACATTTTTATAACGGCCGCTCTGGAGCTTCCGTGTTGATGAAGTCGGAATTTAAATAATCGTTCAATATCTCTCGGGATTTTTAAAGGTAAGATGCTCTTGAAACTTCAATACAGTTATAGCTATTGAAAATATATAGTTGCTGATTGTTTATACTGAGGTAGTCTTATGTTTGCTTTATTGTAGATTAGATTTCAATTAATGTTTTCGACACAGTTTTTGAAAGCGAAATGTCTACTTCTTCGATGTGTCGCTGTCAAATAAATGAGACTGCCAGGTAAAATATTACAACCTAATTGCTATGGTTCAGTATAAACTAATAATGTTTATAATAATACTTTTAATGATCTTGAATTCAAACTTATTTATCTGCAGCTGAATTGAAAAACCGAATAACAATGTTACCTTCGCCGCTCATTCCATCAAACTTATACCGAAGGTAAATCTATCAAAACGCTGCCTAATTATTCTTCAAAACAGCATTTTTTAGTTGTCTATATTTCATGTATTATATGATCATACTATACCAGTTACTGACCTATAATTTCTATATATTTATTTATCTACAGCGCTGGATTAATAAACAAATTTCCCTCACCTTACATCTACATTTTCCCAGAGGTAAATATATCAAAGACGCTGTATCAATCCTTAATTTCTTACATGATGTTTGAGTTGTCTATATTTACGCTTTAATATTAATAATAATATTCTTTATTCTTTCTGTTAAAGATTTAATCTGAATCGCTAGTGATATGGCCAGTCACGCTGAGAGGAACATATTTGGAAATATATTATTGTGGGTTCCATTGCAACAAAATGGCTGATGTATTCCTATAAGATCTACAGCTACTTAGAACTTCGATGTTGGATTATTATTACAAAAGATGGTTATAAAATCTGGGATTTATATTATTAGCAGACATTGTTTACGGATTTGGTTATCACAACGAAACTACGTGTGGATTTAGCTACTAATGGCGTATCGAATATATCATTTGTATATTGACAATTTGCGTGAAATTTATCAACATTCATTAAAGGAATTCCTTTAACTAACTTGAACGGTAGAAGATAAACACTTGTAAGAAAGATCTCATAACTATCACTTGAACTCAACTATGAACGTTTTATTTTATGTTTAATAAATTGAATGCGTTTGAAAACACAACACTTTGTAGTTTTCTTTCATGTTAAATACTTTTAAACAGAATAGTGTGAACTGTGACCTTCATGCGTGGCATATATTGCCAAAGGTGAGGCAAATATCTCGCAAATCAATGTCAGAGTTTAGTCACCGGAGGGTCTCCATGAAGGTCTGCTAGACGATCTGGTAACGTCACCGGGACGTAAAAAATTGTCTACTGGTACACTGTCGATAGACGTCCAAAGAGACGTCTCGGAGACTGTCAATCAACCTTCGTAGACGTCTCCTGACGTTGCAGGGACGTCTCCGTGTTTGCTGGGTGGGTCCATGAACTATTTGTTCACAAACTGCTATGATTAGTTCATGAACATTCATGAACTTGAATAAAAGTTCAAGAACGTTCATGAACTTTCATGAACTTTGATGAATTTGGAAAACTAGTTCATGAACGCTCATGCACTTTTATGAACTTGGACAACTAGTTCATAAACTTTGAGTGTAGTTCATGAATGATGACTTTGAGTTCATCAAAGTTCATGAACGTTCATGAACTGTAAGAGTTAATGAACCATATTTTTATGAACTATTCCTTACACTTCATGAACTGTTCATCAAAGTTCATGAACTTTCATGAACTTGTTTCGCAAATGGGTCACGATATCTTTTGTCAGCGCTTATCGATCTTTTCGAATGTGAAATTCCAACAAAACAATCCTCTTGTAGAAGTCCACTTAGGAATGGATTGAGTGTGTCAATGGTATCGTCTTCTAGGTCAGAGATGCAATCATGATGCTAATCTACCAGCAAACATCAACCATATCAAGACTGTCATTCGTTTTGTTACTTACATCTAGGTTGTGCAATCTGTAATGTTGACACCTGAACATTACAATGGACGTGATCACCCGCTATAATTTGTAACCGGTGAATATCATGTAAAGTACAGTAGTACAAATTAATCGTGTAATACTTCCGTTGACATCTGTTTCCTTGTGTTTTCCAAAAACGAACTTGTAATAACAAGGCTGTGATGACCATTTAGTATACATTGTATAGAGTATATATGTAATAATATGATATCAAGGATGCATATAGGTTTCGCTTCTCAATTTCTTTTTAATTTTTTGTCGGTAGTTGAAATGGTTTATGCTGTTTCTATTTATAGAAGAATACCCTGATATTGTTCTATTGCAAGGTGACGAAAGGTTATCACTATGTAAAACATCATACTTTTTTAATTATAGTATCGCATGAAACGTTGTGGCTTGCGCCGTCCCATCTATCTTGTTGAAGAGTATGGATCAATGCAACATCTACCACTGCCAGAAGCAACACTGCGTCAAGCTATTGTCAACACTCAGGTAGCTGCTAACTCATCACTTGACTTCAGCAGTAAAACATCATTCATATATAACAGCCATCTATATAAGACCTAGATAAAATGACCATTATATACAGGTGGCCTTCATATGCAGGGTTGATTCAATAGGGTAATGCTTTTCGTATATTACCATAGTAAAAAAAGTAATGTAGACGGTGTCGCCCTACCGAAGGCACCCGTACCACTCCTCTATTTCTAGAGGAGTGGCTCTTTTCGCTAAGAGCAATGATTTTAAACGCTCTTTACTGATCTCAGCCGCGACACTGCAGATCAATTTCAACAGATTTGATGGCAGACAGATCTCGATTGTCAACGCAACGATGCGCCGCAGCTACTCACAGTGCAATTCCCTCTGGACCATTCCATCCGCCATCTTCAGATGGTACTCATTTGATGTTTCAGATAAAGTCAAGGCTGAGTTGACCTTGGGGGGATTTGAACCACAGTCGATCAGATATGATCCGGTCTAAAGTTCGGTTGCTCTGCCATCTGAGCTAATCCTCCTACTGTATTACCATAGTGACCATTATACACAGGTGGCCTTCATATACAGGTTTGATTCAACAGGGTAATGTTTTTGGTACATTTAAACATTCGTCACTTCAATTGCTCTTTTTCCATCAGCTTCACTTAAGTATTTTGGGGGATCTTAAAATTTGGAATTTTGATATTTTGAAGTTCACTTGAAAGTTTTGATTGTTGTGATGAGTTGAAAATGATGAGATATGTCACGACATTAATGGGCGATGGTATTATTTTAAAATGAATCTCTTATTCAAGTTTACGTTTATCCGCTTATCTCTGTAGGTTGTTGATGAATTTGCTGTGAAAAAGACTGGTGATATTTATGAATCTGCAGCCTATCTTACGTTGATGACGCGTCATTTATCTGCTCTGTTCTCGGTGGGTTATCTTACATGGTATTTTACAGTTGCAAGAAAGCTAAGCAATCATACTTGTTATCAAATCTAGTTCAAGAATGCCATCCAATACATTTTAGTATTATAATTATTAGAAGGGAAGAATGCTACTATTTCCAACTACATTTGTTTGTATGGTCACATGCTATGAGCAAACAGCATGAAAATCTTTTTTTCTAACTGTATACCTGTGCTATTACAACTTATTTACATTACAATATTGATATACTTCCTGTAAACATAATCGTGTCATTTATAGTTTTAGTTTAGATTCTAATATACTGTTCTGTGATCAACAACGTTTATTCTCTCGTCTCAAGTTCTAGCTTATTCACATAATACTACATGGCGCTGCGATTATTCGAACTTTGGGATTGTTATTGTTGATTTGTTATTTATACCTTCGTCTTCGTTTGGTATATTTATTGGTTCATATTTTTCATTCATCTTACTGTTCGTGTTGTTTACATTATGCCAATGGAGACACGTCAGAATGAAAAAGCTTCCACAAGCACTGCTGGTGATGAAGAATTCTCTGATAATTCTGATTCTCACGATCCAATAATACCTTTGGCATCTTCTATTAATCTACCTTCAGGAGATATTCCGCCATGGTTTAACGCCATTTTACAGCAACAACAACAAGCTTTTACCGCCGCTCTGCAATCCGTCGCTAAAGCAACTTCAAAACACAGAAATAACGAATCTCACTCGGGTTCAGCCAAAAGAATGGACATACCAACATTAAAAAGTCCTTCGAAGATAACTATTGCCGATTTTCGTGATTGGGAAGAACGATTTTCAGGTTACGCTGCTGCGACACGTTTGTCAACAGACTGCAATCTCGCTGCTCGAAGAGGCATACTAAGATCTGCAATTCACGACGATTGGTCAAAGTTGTGGACAGCCAAAGTAATCTTGGTCAACGATATCGATGATACAGACGCAATAATAGACAAATTTAGTCATTATCTTCGAGATAAACGAAATCCACTGCTTGATCGAAAAGAATTTCACAACAGGGACCAACTTCCTGATGAGACGATAGATCAATACTACGCCGTTCTACGCACGCTTGATGAAAGCTGTGGGTTTTCCCCTGAGTTAACATGCGAAACATGTCACGCAGACACAGGAATATCACAAAACATGCGGGACGAAAGACTGCGGGACCGTCTAATATGTGGCCTCCGCGATGTTGACACGCAACAAAAAGTCCTGGCAGAAAAATTTTCTACGCTTACATTAAAGAAAACATTAGACATTTGTACATCTCACGAGGCAAGTAAGACAACACAAGACAAGTTAGCAACCTCTTCAACAATTAATGTCTCAGCAATCAAAAGCAAGAAGCCTTACAAGAAATCAGAAAAATCAAATACTGGTCGTCAAGACAACAACAGCTCTAATGAACATACACCTAAATGTTATTTTTGTGGCAAGCAAAAGCATTCAAGAGCCGAATGCCCAGCAAAAGAAGCTATATGTGGATTTTGTGACAAGTTAGGACACTATCAATCAGTTTGCAAAGCAAAAAAAAGATCATCACATCAACCAAATACTAACCATGTATATCTTAATGCATTGTCAAATACAACTGATACAATCAAGCTACTAACTACACATGAACATGGACCCTCATACCTTCATTGGCTACCTGACACTGGTGCTGCATGTGACGTCCTAAGTGTTCAACATTTAAAGGCATTAAACTGTGACCTTTTATTAAAGTTGAAGCCAGCTACTGATCAACTATTTACAGCTAATTCAACACCTCTATCAACACTTGGTCGCTGTTCTCTGACAATCAAACTTAACAACAATCAATACACTGCTGACATTCATGTGGTGGACGCTGTCAATGCACCATTACTAAGCAAAAAAGGATGCATTGCGTTGGGTCTTATTCCTGAAAACTGGCCAGACTTATCAGCAGCTACTCCTGTCAACACTGTGTCTCTATTGGCAAGCACTGACCAAGAAGCTCATCACATCAATCTACCAACACAGCAATCTTCCAACGATGACGCCACACAACTTATAAAGGAATTCTCTTCTGTTTTCACTGACACAGGACCACTACGGAAAATGGATGGCCCTGCAATGAAGATAGAGCTGACCGAAGACGCCACACCTACTCGCCAATACAAAGCGTATAATATACCGTTTAAGTGGCAGAAATTGGTACAAGCACAACTAGATTCGATGATCACAAAGGACATCATAGAAAAAGTTCCTTTGAACGAATCACCACAATGGATTCACCCTATGGTTGTCGTTCCAAAGAAGAACTCTACAGAGCCAAGAATCACAGTTGATCTCACATCACTAAATCGGTTTGTCAAAAGACCTGGTTATCCATCACGCGCACCACGAGATCTGATCGCCAACATCCCGCCTGGAATGAAATACTTCACTACCTTGGACGCCCGTCATGGCTACTGGCAAGTACCTCTGGCTACTGAATCAAGACCGCTCACTACATTCATCACACCCTGGGGCTGTTACCGCTTTAGAAGGAATGTCATGGGTCTTATCAGCGCTGGCGATGAGCACAACCGACGTGGAGATGAAGCATTGGCTGGCATTGACAACCTACAGAAAGTGGTGGAAGACGTCATCATCTACGACAAAGACTATGACACACACATCAAACGAGTCAAAGACGTCTTAAAGAGATGCTCTGATAATGGTATCACCTTGAATAAAAAGAAATTTCATTTTGCTCAATCATCTGCTGAATGGTGTGGGTATGTTATTACTTCAACTGGTTACACGTTAAATCCTCGCCTGGTTACTGCATTGACAGAATTTCCACAACCAACATCATTGACGCAACTACGCTCTTTCCTTGGTCTGGTACAACAGTTTGAATCATTTTCATCTGAAATTTCACAACTGGCAACACCACTACGAGCTCTACTGTCACCTTCAACATCTTTCTATTGGAATCAACTCCACCAAGATGCATTCAAAGGCCTCATCAATGAACTAACTAGTCCACGCATCCTTGCTCATTTCAATCCACAAGCTCAACTCCGACTTGAAACAGATGCTGCACAATCTAAAGGACTTGGCTATGCTCTATGGTCCGAACAAGATGACAAAACTTGGCGCCTCCTACAATGTGGTTCACGCTTTGTCACTGATGCAGAGTCCCGCTACTCTGCTACTGAAATTGAATTGGCCGCAGTCGTTTGGGCAACCCAGAAGTGCAAAATGTTTTTACATGGGTCATCATTTAACCTAATTGTCGACCACAAGCCACTAATATCCATCCTCAATGACAAGCGTCTGCACCAAATTCCAAGTGCAAGAATCATTCGCCTCAAAGAAAAGTTATCATCATTTTCATTCACTGCTATCTGGCGTGCTGGTACAAGTCACACCGTCGTCGATTGCTTCTCACGACATCCAGTTGATCAACCAAGTCCAGACGATGTCAACATTGATACAGATGCTGATTCAAGCTTCCAAGTAAATCACATCCAAACTCGTCTTCAATCAACTGATGCTACCAACTTTCCACCAGACGCAACTCTCAACAAAGTCAAATCTGCAGGTGAAAATGACGCAGTACATCTCAAGCTAGCTGACCTGATCATTAATGGCTTCCCACAACAGAAGGAAAAACTGGACATCAGCATTCACCCCTATTGGTCACTACGTCACGATCTGTCACTCTTGGAATCATCAATCATCCTCTACCAAGATCGCATTCTTATCCCAAAATCTCTTCGATCGACTATGCTGAATGAACTCCACACATCTCATCTTGGTCTAACTCGAACTCTTGCACGAGCTCGACAATGTATTTTTTGGCCAAATATGACCAACGAAGTCACAAATCGAATTCGGTCATGCGAAGAATGTGCCCAAAGACTGTCATCCAACTCACATGAGCCACTTATTCAAGACACACCACCAACTCGTCCTGGTGAAGCGATTGCAACAGACATTTTCTCACACCATGGCCACGAATTCCTTGTCATCACCGATAAGTACTCTGGTTGGCCTCACGTTGTACACTGTGGCAAGAGCACCGATACAGACACCGTCGTCGATATTCTATCCAGCTGGTTCTGTAGCATGGGTGTCCCTATTCGCTTAACGTCTGATGGTGGACCGCAGTTTTCAAGTCATGCATTTTCAGCATTCTGCAAAGATTGGGGCATAATTCACGACCCGTCGTCACCATACCATCATCAAGCCAACGGACATGCAGAAGCTGCTGTCAAAGCTATGGAAAATATTGTCGCCAAAGTAACAACAAATGGACACCTCAACACAGAAGCCTTCTACAAAGCTCTATTGGAATACCGTAATACACCAAGAAGTGATGGTATCAGTCCAGCCCAGCGTTTATTTGGCAAACCTCTTCGGTCACGAATCCCAATTCATCCATCGCAATTCACTGATGACATCAAGCAACTAATTATTATTGCAGACAAGAAAGCAAGCACGCTAAAAGAAAAAGCAAAACAACAACATGACCTTCATGCTCGCCGCCTTGATCCATTCATTCCTGGTGATATTGTCCGCATCCAAAATCAGAATACCAAACATTGGGATCGCATTGGAGAAATTGTCTCTATTGATCCTCGAGGACGCAGCTATCGCCTAAAAACCGAATCTGGTCGACTCTACTGGCGCAACCGCCGTCAACTCCGCCGGTACTATGGTCCATCAACATCAACTACAGCTGCTGCTTCAACCACCCCAGAGGAGGAAGAACCATCAACAAATACATCTAGTGCATCATTACATTCACCACCTAGACGCAGCACTAGAAAGAAAAACAAAACTAATAAACTAAATTTATAATCAATATTCATTACATGTATATTTCTATAATCTCCCAGAAAGGGCATGTGCTATTACAACTTATTTACATTACAATATTGATATACTTCCTGTAAACATAATCGTGTCATTTATAGTTTTAGTTTAGATTCTAATATACTGTTCTGTGATCAACAACGTTTATTCTCTCGTCTCAAGTTCTAGCTTATTCACATAATACTACAATACCATTAATATTATTCCTAGAACAAGACATTGAAGGCTGTTTCATTAGACGACTTAGATAAGAGGAATGAATTTGATATTAAAAGCCCTACAATTGAATTAATGACATTCGATGCATATGACTCGTCAACAGTGAAAAATCAAGTAAGTAAAAATGATCTGTGATACCTCAGTACCGGCTTCAATGCGGGTTGCTATAGCTATGTCGGGTGAGTAAAAATGATGTTTTGGAGGTACCGGCTTCATTGTGGGTCGCTACAGCTGTGGCAGGTAAATGTGTCAATCGTAGAGAAACCGTTTATAACCAGAAATTGTCACGTGGGAGCTTTTAGTTATGATAACTTGATAAATTGCAATTCCGTGCATTAATTTTGCCTGTGAACATCCGACATGTCCTATACTGTGTGTGAATACATTGTTGTTTAACAGATGTTGACAGTCAAAGAAGTCTGGGCTAGACAATTGATTCAAGTGAAAGGCATTTCTGTGGATAAAACTGTTTCCATTGTTGAAGCTTATCCCACGTTACAGAGGTAAGACAATGCCTATATTAATTCGAATTGCATAGCGCAGTAAGAAATGATATATGTATTTTCAACACGTATTTATTGTATACAGGTTTAGAAAGATGCGCTTTTGCTTCGTCGAGTATCAACTGATTTGCAACATTATTCATCTGGGTGTTAAAAATTCAAAAATTATTTCCAATTCAAAAACTGTTTTAAATCAAAGACACAGCTTTTTTGTGGCAGAAATTCGTTGATAATTCCTTTACAATTTAAAATAGGACTAACTATTTTGATTGATAACGCTATAACTATTTCTCTGTCTCCCCGCAAGCATCACCGTGATCCATGTTTTCTTCACCAAATTAGTTCTGTATTTTGTTCACTATTCCCACTGCCTATATTGTAGAATGTCATTGGTTAATCCCATAATACCTGTGTTGAGCGACCATTCATCATTGTCGCTGGAGGGAGTTTTAATCATTTAAACTCATTATGGATTTGAATATTATTTAGCTTAATTAATGGTTATAATCGTTTATCACTTCCTGAAGAAAAGAGCACAATGTTGGCAAATTTGGAATTTGGAAAATCTCATCGGTAGGTTAATTTTAATTGCCTAGCCGAGAACTCAGATATTTCTTTAAAGTATGATACATGCATGAGTATGATTATAAGTATATAGTTTTAGTAGCAAACGTTCACAATCCCTCAAGGAGAGACTTCTTGTACACGTCATGTCACTGAAAAACGCTATAAAAAGGAGGCCCGGAAAATAAAAAAGCTACTACGTAGATTTATGAAATCGTCCAGATTTCAAACTTTCTCCAAGGATAGCTATATTTCCCACATGCTTAAACATGTTTGATATGCAACCATCTGTAAGATCGAATGCTCTCATTCAAATAATACTGTTCAAAAGGAAATTGATATGTAACGAAAACTGCACCAGATTTATCCGTCATGTTGACAATAATCCCTCAGAAAAGTTGCTGTGACAAACATTTCTCTACTTTATTTTTTATCTGATGCTTGAAGAGTGATCAATAGATTCAATATACAATTTCGATAGCGTAATTTTTGATACTTTTTTTATCAGCTAAGACCAGCTATAGCACATTTGTTTTCTATTCTATTTACATATTATTTATATAGGTCTAGTAATTATCACATTGGTTTATTTTCACAGAAAAATCGGCAAAGTTGTGAGTCATCTAATGTATCTCCTCTACTGTACAACAGGTGAATTAAAATGAACATTATATCAATAACGCACTGTAAATATTTTATAAAATTGAGAATCCCTCTTACTGTTATTACAATTAACATCGCAATTAGAACGATGGTTATCAACAGTGTTAGTAATATCTACGATCTGGTTGTCATGCTGACGTGAAATACTGTTAATAAATACACGCTTCGTTTTCTTCTTTGCGTTGAGTCTACTACATGATTGGCTATTATCTGAATTTGATTGTAGCGCATTTGATTTAAGCCATGGCTTATTAACAGCCTGTGAGTTAGACTTTACTTCAGCACTGTATGACCAATTTCGTTTCAATGTTTTCTTTATAATTCGTCTGAACCTCGTACTGAGTAAACAATACAACAGTGGGTTACCTGTACTGTGGAGAAACCCAATGAAATTACCCAACAAAAGCAATAGAAATGGTAATTCAATGTCACCAAGAACACTTAATGATCTAGTCAACATGTGGGGTGTCCAAGATATAAAATAAAATATCACAACAATGATTAAAATACCAGTTGCTTTACGTTCACTCTTCTGGCGTATTAAACTTTTACTACGATTTAATTGTGGTCGTTTCGTTTGACTTCGCGTTGTATTTCTTGAGCGTGACATTTTTATTGCTATGATGATATAAACTATACCCATTATAGTTGCTACCATAAGCCATGCTGCCAGTTTGAATGTTATGTAAGATTTCTTCTGTATATCATCATCCCATACTTCAATACAGTAATCTTGTTTAATACCAGTTTCATCTTTTAACACAACTAATCTCATTGCAAATGCTTCAGGTAAAGCGATTAGTCCAGCTAAAACCCAAGCAGTTATTAATACTACCCATGTCCCGTATGCAGATAAACGGGCATGTGCCTTCAAGGGTATAAATACAGCGATATAACGTTCATGACATATACCAAGTAATATAAACGATGCGGATATAATAAACCAATGCGTGAAGTAATAGACAGAATTACAGACAGCTTCACCGTATGGCCACACTGGGTGATAAAACACTCGATAGATTGTGAAGAGTGGCGTACTTAGAAGACAAACACCGCAATCAGCAATAGCCAAATTAAACAAGTAGGGACTTATTGTGTTACGTAAAAAACGAAATTTAACTATCATGATCATAACTAATACATTACCTATAATACCAACTAATGAACCAGAGAAAAAGACTATACCACATAAGATACGCATCGAGGTATTAAACTCTGGAAAAGTAATTAAAGTTGCATTTTCATTTGTTGATGTTAAATTCAACTGATTCAATGATGAATTATTCATCATTCTTGTACCTAATGGCAAGGATATTTTGATAGTTGTGAAATGCTAAATATCATTACATCTTCACTGTGCGTGTCATCTCTATTCATACCTCAATGATGCCGTTTTGCTGCATACGGAATTGTTGTTTTCACATTTAGCATGCGGTTGTTCAGCATTGTTTGTTTTATATAACGCTTTAACAAGAGACTTCAGAAGAAAGCATAATGCAGAAATTAAATCTTCCTCTCCAATTTCAACAGATTTGGAATAATAAAGTTTATAGATTTAACTAGGAGGTTTATTACACAAATATAAACATCGATGTATGCATTTTGATAAAATCCATTATTTTAATCGTATATTTAAGTCACAATGTTCCTTGGCATTTTTAATGACGTCACTTGTATTGATTCAGTTGCGCCAAATCAAACATTGAATCCGCCTCGTTTGAAGACAATGCACAGTTTGGATAAAGTATTAGTGTTATGTATGAGAGACTACAGATGTCTGTGAAATGCAAATTATTTTGAATGGTAATTTAGCTGGCATTTATTTGCTGAGTCACTAGTGTGTGTTATCCCAATGAAATTACCCAACAAAAGCAATGGAAATGGTAATTCAATGTCACCAAGAACACTTGATGATCTAGTCAACATGTCAACACATCGTTACTGCTTTTTGATCAAATGCAAATTGAGATTTTCCATTGCAAGTTTGCATCGATATATTCAGTCTGTTTGGTTTGATAGCCAATCAGTGAAGAATATCTTACATATGAAAACGATAGCCCAATCAGAAGTTGCGTGCGATGTTGTCCACAGGTGAGAAAAGTAATACATTGAATGACTGCGATTCATTCACAAAAGAATATTTTTTTTGTGAATGAATTGCGGTCTGTGAAGCAGGCTAAACCGTTTACAGTTCAGCCTTATAGTTTATTACGGGATTATTAGCTTTGACCTAATAATAGTCTGAACTTTTTTGTTCAATTTTTTTACAAAACCTCCAGTTCAGTTCTAAAACACACGCATTGCTTTTACATAATTATGAAAATCACTTTCAAAATTGAAATCATTGAATACACTGTATCTGATTTGATACTACTTTTCACTTTGACAGTTTTCAACTTTCTCTTTTTTGCTGTTTGGTTCTTTCTCGGCACTCTCTCCATCTAGGGTGTATAGATCTTCAAATGATTTGATTACTCTGAATTGACTTCTTTGTTCTTCTGTTAGGGGGGCATTCCCTGGACGATCACACAGTACAACGTTAAGACCAGCTTCGTCAGCTGCTATGCCTTCGTTAAAATTATCAGTTAAAAATAAAATATGTTTTCTTTCACATTGAATATCCTTGGCTATTTTAACATAACTATCTGATTTTAATTTCGAACCAATTTCAGTGTCATAATGACCATTAATTAGATTTAAAATTGAACCATTTTTACAATAGCCAAATAATAGTTTTTGTGCAGCGATACTACCACTTGAATAAATATATAATTTTTTATCTTCCTGTATCCAATTATTCATAGTTGGTCTTACATCTTTGAATATCTCCCCCTCAACAAGGCCTTGTTTGTATGCTTCAGACCAAATCATCCCTTGTAACGATTTCAATGTTGTTGATTTACGATCACAATCCATTAACCAATGTATATATTTAACTACTTGACTGATAAATTGATCTTTTGATTCAGCTTCTATCAACGGTATATCAGCTTGACCGTCTTTGTTTTCTTCTGCTGAAGATTCCCTTTTCAATGAATTTAACAGCTTTTTCAAATGTTCATTTTCAAAGTTGTTTGTAATATAATCTTCAATGTGAGCCCTAGCATAAGGGAATAGCACCTCTTTTACAAACTTAATCGATGTAGTTGTTCCTTCGATGTCTAGTAGGATAACTATGATTGAGTTTAAGTTAAAATCTACATCAGCAGTTGGTCTTCTCTCTCGTTTCAAATTTACGCAGCTGTCCGCCATGATGAAAGATGTAGAATTTGAGAATTTACCGCGAAAAAGAAATCTCGATATGATGTGTTATCACCTGTTTGCATTATGACCTCTTCTATTGAGTGGCCGTGATAGGCAGGTATTTTGATGAAAGCCAACGCTCAATAATAATTTACAATGGGGGTTTATTGAAAAAAATAAAAAATCAGCTCAAAATAGATGATTGATTGTGATGTAAATTGATTAAAGCAGTTGATTGGTCAAAATTTGAAGCCGATCTGATTGGAAATGACGGAGAAATCGATATTTCAATAAGCTATTAGCTAATCAGCTCGGCTTTAAACTTTGACCAATCAACTTTTTTAGTAAATTTATACCACAATCAATCATTTATTTCGAGGCAGTTTTCAATAAGAAAACCCCGTCCATCCACGAAATACATATTTAATTAGATACATAACATATGTTTTATTTCTACAGTGGAAATGATTCAATCAATCTGATTAGGTTAGAGTTTGACGCCAAATAAAAATATCTCATAGAAACTGTGCGCCAATTGCTTAATTCATATCAAGAAAATAGCTTTTACAAAATATGAGGGAAATCATATCGGAATCTTTCGTCTATAAAATGACAGTACTACTATGCATTGACGAGACTCTATGATAGTGAAGTGCTAGAACTCGTATGTCTCGAGATGTTTACAAATATTTTTACAAGCTCTTTACACCAGGTGTAGCGATTGCAATTTCTATTTCCCGCAGACATCTTGTGGTAAGAAGTATGTATCAGTAAGCAGAGAGGACCATATCTTTTGATTTGAATCATTGACATGACGATTCATTATATTATAAAAATCTGAAGATATGCTATTTGTTTTAACAGGCTTATGCAACTTTGAAACGTGGATTTATCAGATTAGATTTAATGATTGAGATTTACAAATTGATAATTATAATAACAAATGTCATAAATTTGTACAAGGCCAATATATTTTAAAAGAGATAACGCCGTTTCAAAGAAGTTCTCCAATCTTTTCTATGGTTCTTTGGTCGTTGATAATGAATGTACAGTCTACATGTTGTAGTATTTAGGTCTAATATGTAGAATTGTTTTGAAAATATAAATGATGGATCGATGTAAACAATTTAATTAATCACATTTCTTCTTTGCATCACATGTAATTGCATTTCCTATCTTTGAATATCTTAATTGGAGAACCTCTGCAACTTCATCCAATGAATTTAAAACCTGGAAAAAACCAAACATATTTATAATAAACATGAGTCAAAAATATTGTTTGTTGTTTGCTACAGATTTATAGATTTATTGGCCACTTTTCCCTTATTGTTAACCTGTCAAAAATGCATTGACTTCAGTATGTCAACCACAATACAAAATGTGATAGCGTTTTTAATTAAAATCCTAATTTGTTGGCTGAACTAGATAATTAAGTACAATCTTCTTTGCCGAGAACGTATATGTGTCTAGAGTCTTTATTATTTTAATTTTACTTTTTGTTGAAATGGTTTAAACTCTGAACAAAAAATGCTGTATAGACACATAAAACTACTTAGACCAGTGTACACTTCTACGAGGTTTACAAATTTGCTATTTATAAAAATATTTCCATTTTCCATTGAAATTTACGCAATGGTTTTGATGTTACGACCTGTCGGAGTGTAATGGTGAATGACGCAAATGTGAATATAAATTCCGTTGGTAGACTCATGAGGCCAGTCTGAGATGTACTTCATCCCTGACAAAGGATTCAAAGGAAATTTTTTTGATACCCAAAATATATCTGATGATTTACATTATTTACGAAATGTTTATGGTTTGCTGAGAATTTATTTATACTTGAATGATCTCAATATATTTATTATGCACCAGTCATAAATCAACACACTTCTGCTCCAGGGCCTTGTGAAACAATGGAACAAAGAACTGAGCAAAACACACAGACAGACCGTCTTCTTTCGTGAATGAATTGCGGTATGTATGTGATGCAGACTATTCCTTTGGTAACATGTCTGCTGAATAAAAGCTAATTATCTTATTGATTGCCTGCATTTCAATATTTCATCTGACATGTGGTTCATCCCTGGCAGATGATTCTTAAACCGTAGGACCGTATATTTAAAGTACATTGCAAAATTTAGATTAGATACTGGCAGTATGCCTGGTCTGAGAATCTCAAAACTAATCTTAAATCCTATTTGACATTATTATTACCTTATCCAACATTTCAGGTGTGTGTGCAGCAGAGAGACAAAATCGCGAGCGAGATTCAATAATTGGAGTAGCAGGAAAGCCAACAACAACAACAGCAATTCCTCTGGCTAACATTTCACGACTAAATGCTCTGTAGAAAAAAACAAGCATAGTTCATAAATTCAACACAAATGTGTACTGCTGCATCTAGTTACTATATATTTTTTCCTCCACAATGAAAGAGCAAGACGTAATCGATTGTTCACTTAAAGTACATCTACGGTAGATCTAACCATCCAGTCTTTTAGTTTTGGTAGTTTATTACTCCCTGTTCAGCCTGTTCCTGATATAGTGTCATGAAATATACATATAATAAACATTTCTTTATACACCATCCCCACAATAAGGAATATAGCATCATAATAGACTATATAGGGCACAAAGTTAATTTCTCATTGAAAAAGATCTTCGATTTGTGGGTTAGCTTTTGACACACCTGCAAACCCCTGCAAAAAACAGTTGAGGAGTTCATGAACAGTTCGTGAACGTTAAATAGCCCTAATGTTCTTGAACTGTCCAGAAAGGTTCATGAAGTGTTTGTGAACAGTAGATGAACAGTTCAGAATAATTGCGGCCATTTAACATTCATGAACTGTTCATTAACATCTGAACTGTTTTTCTCAGGGGAAGCATCCAATCAATGTAGTCAAACTTCAGCATTGTAACTTCAAATCAAACTTACGCTATTTTGCATGGCATGTAAAGAAGAATGGGTACAACAGGCGAGTCTTCATGACCATAAATAATCAAACCCATCTGCTGGACCTTTTCTCTGAAATGTCGACAATTATCTCTTAATTGTTTCAACCTTTTTGCCCCAAGGTCTGTACCATCACGTCCCATAATGATTTCCATTGATGATATAATTTGTTGAACTACTGGTGCTGACATACCAGCTGAGTATGTTGAACTGTATGACTCAGCACGGATGTGATCAATTACATGCTAGCAAACAAGAAATAAAACAAAATGATAGAGAAACAATTCAGTTAAACTACCTTAAGCCATTTTACTAAAGTAACTTAAGCATCAAACACATACTAGTGCAACAAAACTGCACATTTTTACAACATATAATGTGCCTGCAAACATTTGTCATAAATCTAGATCTAATCTCTTTTTTTTCTCAACGAGAATTTGCCTAAAATACCCCTTTGATGGCAGTTTACTTTAACAAGGAAATTACAGATTGAAATAAAAAGTATGCCATTGTACTATATTATGTATATGTATTCAATTATAGTTCAAAGGCTTTTCTTAATACTGATCATAATGTTCTATGAGACAATCACACAAGTATATTGAAATTAAAAACGGTAGAGAAAAGAACACTTAATAATTATTTTGGCCATTGATGGTCTACACAAAGATGGAGATGACCTATGAGTGATTATGTATGAAGCACATGTTTACCTTATCAGCAGCAATGTAGCCACCAGCAGCACCAAAGCTTTTTGTGAATGTGCCCATCATCAGATCAACATCAGCTGGATCAAGGCCATAGTAATCAACTACACCACGCCCTCTTGGACCAAGGGCTCCAATGCTATGAGCTTCATCAAGATAAACATAAAACTAAAAGAAAACAATTAAAGAATTATGAAAGTATAATAGCTGATAGACGATAGCTGAAATTTTTTAAATCTTATTTTGTAACAAATTTTGACAGATTAGTTTTTAAACTGGTATAGTAATATAAGTTAAATCTAAACCTATATATGCGAATGTCTTTGTCTATGTGTGTTTGTGGTGGTTGCTCGCAATTTTCTCAATCATTTCAAAATCAAATGAATAAAATAACATATCACCTGGTAGATAATTTCAAATAATTGTACGTAAAAGCCTTTGTTGTTTTTTTCAAATTTATCCTTTGCTTTAAAGTGGGAATAAACCCCCACACTATCTTTACATTTGTAGTAGAACCGGCGTGAAAGAAACAATGGCGTAATTGTTTTTTCGATCTGGAAATTATTTCTTTGTGAAAAATGCCTTAAAAGTGGTGACTTGACCAAAATGTTGCTGAGGACATAAAGGGATTGGATCTAGCTATATGACGACAAAGTCACAAGTCGTGTGGTTTTTCTAATAAACTTTAGATTGGATTAATCATCCTACGTTTGAGATGACGTAGCTCTGTAACAGCAATCTATGTTTCTCTCCCACAAAACTGAGGTAAGGAAGAACATATAAACACTAAAGTGACAAAATTCGTGATTTTAAAAGTTCAAGAATTTGAAGAAAATAAAAATCAGAATATGTTTTATTCGAAGCGTGTTAAGCTAAAGCCAAACGGAAGAACTTTTTTCACAGAACATTTTCACAAATGTTCTGTGTTCTGTCGCCGAACATCGACAGGGTGCCAAACAATAGAATATTTGAAGCTATTTCAGCAAACATTGCTTTCGCTTTATTGAGATTGTTCCTATATTTGAGAACACGATCCTTGTTTCCTCTGATTGCTGTCAATGCCATCAGAAATTTAATAGTCAGAAAATTTATGATTGTAACATAAAAAGCGATAATTAAGTAAAATGCTGTCTTCGGCAATGGATCTAAATACAGTTTTAGCAGTTCATTTGAGAAAGCTAAAAACTGACAACTGCTACGATTGCCATCATTGTGGACAAGAAAGGCTGTAAATAATATTTGTGTTAGAATTAGCTCAAAACGTCTCCAGCTTATGCATTTGATATTATTACTTTCTTATTAAATTTTACTGAAAATTAAATACTATATAGAGATAAACACTAAACAGAAAACATAACTATAACTTCCCAATACCTTTTATGAGTTTAATCCATGTGGTTAACATAGATGTCTATATATAATTGACTTTCAATAAAATGAATGAAAGAGACACACCTCGTATTGATAATTACATGAGTTAAAGATTTAATTTTATTATATATATGAAATAATAGTGAGTGAATGAATGATAAAATGTGATAAATAAATAAAATCTAAATGGAATAAAATGTAAAATTGGATATTATGTATGTACAGTAAAAATTGTAAAATAAGTCTCTGGAAGTCATCAAATTACTCATTCCACGTCTCTGTTCTCTGTTGGTGGATATAACAATAAGAGTTCAAGAGCAGAGTTATTTGATTTGATATTGATTAAAAGTCTATTTCTTTTCTTTTCTAAAGTCCTTCTTCCTTCAGTTGCTCAGTTGAAATTGTTTGGGGATAGTGAATTCCAAGACAAAACCTGGCAAGAGCACGATGACTTTCATTGATGTGGCTTTCTCGTGTTGATGTTAGTGGCAGTACCTCACGACCATAGAGAAAGACAGATTCAACAGCTGATACAAACAACTTGACTTTCGTGTTGTTGGAAACAGAGGAGCGGAATAGTGGCGACAGTTGATGGGCTGTTGACCATGCTAGGGCATGACGACTTTTTATTGCAGAATCAGGATTAGTTGTTCTCATGCCAATCTGAAACTTCCTCTAGGACTTCCCCAGCTTCACGACTTCACATAGATGTCTGCCGTCACGAGCTTTAATCCGCTACTAGGCAACATCCAATCACAGAGCAGAGACGAGAATACCATCAGACGCAGGGTCTTCAACATTCCACTACTTCTGCAGAACATCCAAAAGTTTTCGAATCATAGTCGAAAACAAATTTGTCCGTCGAATATTGGACAGAACATGTTCGGTAAACCTGCCAAACGAGCTAACATGACATCGATTATTCATGTTCGTTGGATGTTGTATGTAAATGTTTGTCCGTTTGGCCCTGGCTTTATAGTATTATACAGATTATATTTTGACATATCATTCTCACACATATTTAACACATATCAAAGGATTCTTTAGTGAATTTAACTAGGTAGCCTATTGCCGTAAGCATATGTATAAACTGAAATCGGCGTATTCTTTTGAGGGTATAATGTATTATAGAGCCATCAATAATAATCAATATTATGTTTATTTCTATCATTTTTTTACATTTTCCGATATTTTATAGAATTTTATAGCATTTACTATAATAATTGAATCTGTGAAATGCAAAAATGTCCCAACAGATAAACACTTGGTTAGACTACTGAGTATAATATAATATATAGTAATATATCATATGATAATTGAAAAATGTCTATTTAATAATTTAGTAATACTTAAATAAATCCAGAGAAGTACAATAAATACTTTGCAGCAACAACTATCCCGGGAAATAGCCGCCAGTGCATGCCTGTGCATAGTGAGTTAGTTTACAATCACATTTGGATCGTGAAAAGAATATCTTACAGAAATATTCACTCACGAACAACTCAGATAAAAGTTAAAAATAGTTGTAACCAAAGTTGTAACTTAGCGTAGCCGTTGGATCAAGCTATGTCGAAGGACACGTGGATGTCTATAGATTTGAGAAGGATTGCGGTCACACAGAATACGTAACTAATATGTGTCACTAGACTAGTCACAAAAGAACAGTCGCATCATTTGACATTTGTGTTAATCCGCAATCTACATCAAATTCAACGGGCTTAATGACGCTACGGGAAACTATTTCGACCGCATGTTTCAATTGACTTTATTCTGCTTCTGGAATCACAAATTACATTTTTTACGTAATCTGTGAGATCATATGTTTGTCCATGGCTAAGCATTGCCATAAATTTTTGCTGTTGTTGCTTTCGGGGCCAAGTCTCCTCAAACATAACGTTGCGTGATCAGCCCACTCTTATTAAGTCTGTTAGACAAACCACACGACTTGTGATTTTGTCGTCATAAAGCTAGATCCAATTCCTTTTTTTTTCTCAGCGACATTCGGGTCTAAACACCACTACCGTATGAAAGCATTTTCACCAAGAAATAATTTCCAGATCGAAAACAAAATTATGCCATTGTTTTTTTCACGTCGGGTACTACTACATATAGGGATGCACCGAAACGTCGTTTCGGCCGTCACCGAAATAATACAGTTTCGGTTTTTTTAGCCGAAATTCCGGCCGAAATTTCGGTTTCATTTCGGCCGATTTTTGTCCCCCTGTTTTGAATATTTCAAACTAAATCCAAGTTAAAATCATTTATGTGTTCTATTGGAATACAAAAAGTTTTTGAAAACAAAGTAAGTAACTTGCAACAGAAGATAAATAATGATGCTTTTCCTGGTGATTTTCAGATCATGTGTTTAGATCATGCCATAACGAGCAATTTTATTTCTCCTCGATCTACTCCAGTATTATTTTCTTTTGCCTTGTGAAGAAATCCATTATGATTTGAATAACATTTGTTTTCACTGAGAACAATAAATAAACACTTAAATTAATCCACTTGTTTCTTCACATCATTGATTTAACCTTATTGGAGAAAACAATGCTCCAAATATTATATATAAGTCAAAAATAAATACATCGGAACATAAATTCACGAAAACAATCATGGCCGAAATTTTTTGAGCACATGGTCAGGTGAATTTTTGAAAGCGAGGATGACTTGAAAATGAGGCAAAACTTGATGATGGCTGCGATCAGCGAAAATCCTTGTTATAATCCTATCGAAGACTTTATGATGCATTGAAAGAAATATAGTATCGAACATTATCTTTATTTAGATAACCAAATGTGATTATTGGCTACATTTTACTTGTTCTTAAAAACTGGCCGGAATTAACCGAAACAGCCGAAATTGAAGGCCAAATTTCGGCCGAACCGAAATTTCGGCCAAGAGGCCGAAAAACCGGAAAAATTTCGGCCGAACCGAATTTCGGTGCATCCCTAACTACATATATGTAAAGATAGTCTGGTGGTTTATTCCCACTTTAATTATCGAAAGAAAATGCCAATTCATGCACTGATTTGTTTTGCGATTGCTACGACATGCATCGTTGTGTCGCGTTTCTAATGTTTGATATTAAAATTCATGTGTTCTCCAATTCCATTCACATCAAGCTTATAGGTAGTCATTGCTAGTTGATCATAATTTTACTTTTTCTAACAGATTTATTAAGGTGTAAGTTACATGATTTGAAGCGCCAATAAATACCTCAACCAAAAAAAGTGACATAAAGGTAGTAAATTCTGTAAATTCTTGAAGAAAAAAAAGTAATTTTGGCTGTAGTTTTAGCCTGTGTGCAGATAGATCTTTTCTTTGTATAGCCTGTCTGCAGATTAGTGCCGAATTTAGCGTACTGAATGCTTTTTCCATTAACTTTTGGTAGTATGTTGTGATTGGCTAATAAAACATGAGAAAAACTCCAGACAAAGCATTTTAAAACAATGAAAATTTAGTAATGATAGGAAACCACACAAAATAAATATTTATTCAATATGAATTCAGTACAAACAGCTAGTAGGCGATACTTGGCGCTAATACGCAGACGGACTATATGAAGGACAAGTCTGTCTACACGCAGGATATAGAGATGTACAATTATCTGCATTCTGATGCCAGGAAACACTTCAATTATGAAAACAAACCTTGTATTTCTTCTTCAGTCGTAAGACTTCTGGTAGGTTAACAATTGAACCTTCCATGCTGTAAATCCCTTCAATAACAACAATAATTTTCTTCCAAGGTCGATGTGTTCTAGGTTGTCCTTGCACAATCACCTCGCGAATCTTCTTTTCTAAATTGTCCATGTCTATTAAAATTGAAAATTCAGACAGTCATATATCACTAAAACATGATGTGATAATCCTAGGTAGGCTATAATACATACTTGTAAAGTGTGGTTATATGATATTACTATTTAGAACAATTTGAATAAGGTTTTGCCACAATTAATTATTGCAATCTGATTGGTTAACACCCATAACACCATATCCCTATATCTGATTATCTGAGCTGGAGCTCCTTGCTTTCAAGAAATTTATGAAAATGGCAAACAACTGATATAGTTTAATCACAACAAAAGCAATAACAAAAGCATTTTCTAACAAGTAACCAAGAGCAAATACATTGAATTTTCGTATAATAATATCAGATGAAATTGTAATGAGTTTTGTGTATTATCTCAGCATGTTTGTTCAAAAGATATCACAAGCCTTGCAAAAGAAATATCCAAGCCAGCAAGCAAACAAGTTTACAATTTATCGAAATATTTGCACAAATTAGTAATTCAAAAACCATTTGCCCAACTTTTACTGCATTGACATTTATGGAAACGTAAGCAGCTCATTTTATTACTCATCTCCTTTCCTATAGTGACTAACTTTCGCAAGTATAGGCTACCTGGTAACAGACATAAATTCTTTGAATAGAAATAGAAAGTTTTAATTACCAATGGTAACATTGAACAGAAGACGCTAAAATTCTCAAATAATTAAATCATTCCTCCAAATAAAGTTAGCAACGTTTTACACCACAAAAGTATAACATAAGAATTCATTGAGCAGTCAATACAGTTTGGAATTGACCGCTGTTGGACAAATTTTACCAAAAAAATTACTCTATTTTGTTAGATTCCGTATGTTGTTAGATTCCCCGTTCATCGTAACTAATGCCTAATATTTCACACTTAAATCTAGATGTATTTGTAGATTAATTGCAATGAAAAAATTATGATCATCTTTTGATTAAATTGAATTGCATTGAGTTCTCCTTACCATTGTGTTTGAAAACAAACACTTTTGCACCAGACAATCGGGATCCTAAGACAAGTGATGCATGATTCAATTCATCACTAATCAAACAACATCCTTTTCCTACTAAACTTGGCATACACGTTGAATTGGTAGCAAAACCCATTCCCAGGCATATCGATGATTCTTTACCAACAAAGTCAGCTACGAGAGTCTCAAGTTGTTCATGTAGATCAGTTGTTCCTAAAGAAAGAAAGAAACAAAATTTACATCAAACCAATCAAGTCCAGTATTTTCTATTCCAATTCAGAAGGCACTAGTCAGTAGTCACTCTTCCTCGATTATTTTGTTAAAATAGCAGGGTATCACAAAGGGTTAAATAGTCTTCCAGAAAACTCTTATGTCAGATAAAAAACCTTCTGGGATTAAACCAAAAATGCTTCATAATTTTTAAGAAATGCTGATATTCTGAAAGTTGACTTGCTTTGCAGCAAGATTAACAGGGCTGCTATTCCATTATCTTTTCAACCATTTGACCTTGCTTAGAATAGTGAAAAGTTATTATAAATTATGGTACAGAAACGGCAAAACAAAATAGTTTTAATGAAGAAAAGGATACTTGACACTTTTGACAGTTACTGTGTCTTTATAATCTTTCAAAATCTTTTTAAATACTTCGAAACCATCATGCGTACAATATAAGAAAACCTCTATTTTTTCGTAAATCCTTTTTCTTCGATCGAAAAGAAAATAGCAATTATGAAAAATAGCTCCGCTACGCTCGGACTCATGGTGAATAATTTAATAATCAAAATAAACCAATGGAAATCAAATTCAATAGAATATCAAATCAATCAAATCATCATGCAAAGAAAAATCAAATCAAATCAAATTCAAAAAAGTAAATCAATCCAATTGAATGATATAAAAATCAGATCAAATAAAAAAATCAACTTCAATCAAATAAAATAAATTATAACAATATCCAAATAACATAAAGAAAAATATATCCAAATAATAAATCAAAGTAAAAAGAAAAAAAAACGTTAGGCAGACCAATGGGATTGAACCCCAGACCCCGCACACCTAATGCAAACGCTTCACCACTAGACCATACCAAGATAACAACAAATGAAGTGATTTTCACTACTTACAATACAAGTGCGAGTTGTAAATGACGTGCGAAATTGTCTCTTCTTAAGGTGATGTCGCAGCAGAATTAAAACATTTTAATAAAACAAATAAAACCATGACGACTGGCTTAGCAGTTTGATGTAATAAATAACTTCAGAAAACAATACAAACAATAAATATATAATACTGTCTTGTCTAAGCCCCCAACCAAATGATGAATTGTCGGTTCAAAAGTTCTTATGGTCAAAACACAACAACAATTATCTTCGAAGTTTCACCTCAAATAGTGATGTTACAGAACGATTAAAATATTTCATTAACCATTTCAAATGACGAGAAGAAGAAAACAATCATGTGTTCTACCAATGAAGAGATAATCACGATGTAAACTGATCCAGGAGTATTAGAAAACATTTCATTTAATAATGCAATTGTAATCTCGCTAAGCTGCGAGTCGGCCATCATGGCGGGCAATGGAAAAAAAATTTTGTCAAAAAAATTTGGCTAAAAATTTGGAATAATCACACAGCATGCCCATTGTATTTTTAACAATAAAATGGTGTTTCTTGCGCAATCGTTTTTTGTTCGACCTTTGTTAGCACGCAAAGCAGTGTGTTGAACGTTATTTCAAAAGAACAATAGATTTAGTCAAAAATGAAATGAAAACGTTTCCACCATGACAGCATAGACTCAAGGTCACTTACGTAGCCATGAGTCAAAAATCGAAACAAGATTTGTCTACCACTAACTTGTGAATTGAGGCAGTTTTAATTGTCTACGAACAATGAACCATTGATTTTGTAAACAATAGGATTATTGTAATACTATTCAAATACTAAAAATCTCAGAATTCAAATATTCAAATAGCGATTTTGGAGTCCTACAGCATCCCCCTAATTTGATTACACAAATTCCAAACATAGAAAGTACGAAATAAAAAAATCATAACAGTCTATCTCATAGTTCAAAGACCTTCCAAATGTGTGACAAAATGGATCCCGCACTTTGAGACAGCCTGAGTTGGCTAGGCCTAATCAATTGTGCTTCCAATTCAGTATCACTGTGCATAGCAACTCAATTTATATTACTTATTCAAGTCAGAGGGTTTCCTAGAATGTTTTCTGCATGTGGTTTTTCTCGCTTAGGCGATAATCCATAGAAATTACAAGAGTTCTCCTGCTCTACACTCTACACATGGGTAAACAGTATAAAAATCTCGACAAATCCATGGGAAAATCACATCAATAATATTTTCTTCTTGAAAATCTGTACCTTTTGACCGAGGCTTGGTGTTCTTCATTTATTTACGCTCTGAACCTGAAATTATCTCTGGAAGTATTTGTTTCATTCAATCCCTTATTGAGTATAGTGACAGTGAAAAAGTTTCTGTATTCTGACTACAACACGAAACAGTCACAATACTAACAGATCATCTGACTACATACAAAAAGTTGAAATAATACTATATCATGATTGTGACTCAGGCTCTCAGCGTTCTTCTAACTTCTGTAACAAATTTATTATAATAAGTGTATTGATAAAATCAAAATATGATTAGTTCATGATAAGAATGTAGAATCAACATAAATCCTAGAATAGACCAGCAAAGCACCTACCAAATTCTCTTATTGATGAGCAAGCAGCGGAACCATACTTTTTAACTGCATTTTCAGCGGCATCAGTACAGACACCTTTGCATTCACCAAAACCAAGATAATTATATGATCCCATATTAATAGCTTTAATTGATTTTCCAGTAAAATTGAAATTCCAATTATAATCATCACTGACACGTTCCATTAATTCAATTTCAGCACCAGGTACGCTACAGATCGGTCTGTTCCAACAATCTCTAATTCGAGTGTAAAGATTTCTTGTATACATACTCTCAAAGTCAGCATAAAGGGGAACAAATCCCTACAAAACAAAACCAAAACAAACCACTTTACTTTATTATTGCTTTTACTAGCAAATGAAATTTCTCTTCTACATCTTCATTCTCGTAAGTCTATGGGGGCATATAGTGTTGTGGGGGGGTGGGTAATAGGATATGTGGATATATACATGAAGTAGTCCCCGCAAATAACAATAAAATAGGTGGCACAATAACATTTGATTTATAGTCAGTAGTCTGGCTACGTTTGGTAAATATTTATTAATTGAGTTTGACTCTAATATGCATGCCCACATCATTTCAGCCAAATTTTAGTCAGTTGTCAGTGGTTTATTTTCCTTTTTTCAAAAATACAACGGTGTCTACCTACAAAACGCGGAGCTACTTTAGTCTTCTATGGGAATTGCGAGACTCTTTGAATCAAGTGGGCGGCGTTCATGTTTTCTGCGAAAGACAAATTTGACAGATAGCAGACCCTAAATTTACAACTAATTTCCAAGCATTTTCAGGGTAAACAGTAATTTTGACACAAAATTAGCTTATATATTGATATCGTGACCTAATTCATGACAATTAAAAGCCAACGCCTCTTCAAATGGTGTCAAACAATTATCACGTTGGGTCAAAACAATGAGAAACTATAAAGTTTGAATATACGTTCACGGTTCTCTCATGATACTCTGGATCGATCTCAACGATTGTAATTCGAAATTAGCACTGATCAGTATAGCTAATGAAATAAAATTATTAAAAATAAGTTGAAAATCTGAGCTACACATTAAATAATGCTTGAGGAATTTGAAGCAGAAAGAGATTAACACATCGCGCTGTGGACTCTTGGCTTAGGAAATTCGATCAGGTATAACGATGTAACTTGTGATGGGTAAATTTAGTCCTATAAAATTTCAATAAAATATGGCATCTTTAGAAGCATCCAGATGTGGTATTAAACTACCTTGTTCCCCTTCTCCTTGGCAGCTTTGGACTTTTCAATACCATATAGCCTTAAAAAATCTCTAATGTAAGCAAAGACAACCAGCACGCCATAGCCGATGTATGTTATGACAGCAACTAGCAACGGTGTCTCCTCAAAATGTTCTGCTTTGGATGGTTTTTCAACCGTTCCATTACCATTAGAGTGTACTATGTGCTTTTCATTGGATATATGTCCATTTTTCTGCATAATAAGTGGATTCCTTTCGTCTAAAACACCCATGTTATGTCAGTATTTTGGCTGACCGTGCAGCAATTTGGACGTGCGCTTGCTCAAGAGACCGAAAGCAGTTCAAACAACAACCTCGTACCAGATCCCAAAAAAACATTTACGCAACTTGGATGTTGAACCTTGCACCGACAAACTTACGACTCGACCGATACGACTGTAGTTACCATGGGTGTGGCTAATGAGGGGCAAATTATATCTTATCCAACAAGGTATAACGCCTCTGGCACCATTGAAAAATAACTAGATGAATTTTTTTTAGAAGCATCAAGACTCAGGATATAAGGTTTATTTTATGATTAGAAAATGTACCAGGACGGAGCTGTAAATGACACGGCGAACGTTTACAGCAGTAGATTTGCCCTCGAAACTATGGAAACGAGTGGGTTCATCAGAAATGAGAATCCAGCAATCGAATTTTTGACAGGATATGGACATTTTTTGCATTTCTAAACTTACCATGGGGTCTATGAGCAATCAACGCTACGCTGCCCACCTTCATGGGTATAACACACCTATTGAGTCTATTCCCTAATAATCTCAATCCGAATCTTCGATTTCAGTTCCAAAAACAAGGGTTGTTCAAAGGTTTAATCCGAAGATACAATAATGGATGTGAATTCAGAATAACTGTAGCTTTAAAATGCATATACTCATTAGTCAAATGATGCGCGTTGCGGAATATAATGGAGAAGATTAGTGGGTCCTGTTTCCATGATTTCCGTGCCAACGAGAGCGGTGAAGGTGTTCGATTGCGCGATCACCGTGGACGTGCATGGACATAAATAGTAGTATGCAGTAGTATTAACAATACAATTCAAAATCAAAGCATTTTTCGTCTTTCGCTATAAAGATAAAATGACTTCGTTATAGCGAGTAGCTACAAATAAAACACAACTGCCTCTCTGTCGGATTTAGAAGTCTAGATTGTGATTCAATACTTACGCTACAAAAGTCAGACAACGAGAACTGATAACACAGCAAAGCTTCAATGGAAATTCAGATTTCAATTCAAATAACGTTTAATGATATGTCTGCGTATAATTATTTATATTAATACATATAAACCCTCTCATCTTTGAAAATGGTGTAGATAAGATATGTCTCAGATTTGGCATGATATCAGCTATCTATCAATCAGACCTTTATAATAATTACAAATAATACCATTCTATCAATATAATCTAATTTATTTCTACAGGACCTATTTACAAAATTAGAATAATACTTTTCTTTCTGTCTTGTACTGATATCAAATATCTTATCTTTTGATGATAATTTCAAAAAATTTAGTTGTCATGACAACAATATTGCAACATGTATACACTTAGTTGCATTTAAATATGATTTGGGAGCATTCTATTCTAATGTATTGTTAAAATGATTGTTGATGTTAGCTTAGCATTGATTGTAAAGCAGAATTTGCTGTTGACGTGTGTACCCGAGGGATATCTTGACCGGGAGCTGGAAATAGCACAGGCATTCTGAAACAGATTACAAAATAAGCAGGTTGGAATCTGATTGATGAATTAATCCTGAATCTAGATTGAAACAAATTACAGACATAAAAGCGGAGATGTTGAAAATGAACTGAAATTAAGGTTAACTGTAGATCATTTATCATTGAATTTCAAATTGAGAGAAATATCTAGACTTAACCCACTCTACCCACTACAAGACTAAACAATTCAGATCTGAAATTACTCTGCATGATTGCTTTTGAGTGTTTTTTAATCTCAAGAGTCGATGCATCTAACTAAATAAGTAACTACAGTGGTAGCTACCTCATGTTTGGGTATTAAATTTGTATAATATGGCTTCAGGCATGATAGAGGTTATCAGAGTGGGTGCGCTTCTTATTCTGGAAAAGCACTTCTGGGATGCCCTTCTTATTCGCATCAATCTAACAGGTCACCATTTTGGGTGTGCGAATGTGCGTGCAGTAAGTTTTACATTTTTAATCACGGGATAAGCAATCAGGCTGCACTATCAATTTTGAAATCTGAAAATCTACTGAAAACACACTGAAAACATGATGAAGGTGCATTTCAGTAGCTTTTCAGTAGAATGAGAAAAATTTAGATTCAAGTTCCTGAGAGAGTTTTAGTATGGTTTCAGTACTCAATCCCATTCCAGTATGTTTTCAGTAGTGTTTCAGCAGCTTTTCAGTCGTGATTCAGTATATCTAAGATTCATAGCGTTATTTGCTTCTGCTGATATATTTAAGAACGTAGCATCGCAAAACCTTCACGTAAATCCCTGTTCAGATAAACACCCCTGTTTATTAGAGACCACTATTTTATCATATTGCATCAACATGTAAGAAAGTAATTTTTGAATTTGGATTCATATCATCAAAGATATTTTATGTAAAAAGTATGTGTCGTTAATTAAGTGGCATACGTAGAGGGTAAACCAAACAACATAGATATATAGAATTATTGCTTACCTCTGACCACCTTGACCAGATAACGAAGTAGCAGATGCACCATTAACACTTTGATTATGTGAAGAGGCGTTATGTAGACTGAACGAAGGGATCATAGGAGGGCGTGATGAAGGTGTTACCATTGAAGCACTGATTAGTGGATTGCTTTTGTTCTGCTTTGGTACAGTTGATGAGTTGATTGATTCATGCTCAAGAAAGCTAACAAACATCTCTGAGAATGACTAAACAGAAAAAAAATAGTAACTACAGTGAAACCTGTATATAATGGCCAGCTACGAGAGGTAGATAAATTGACCGCTATAAACAGGTGGCCTTTATATACAGGTTTGATTCAATAGAAAATGCTATTTTAGACATTGGAAGAGTGAGCACTATAGACAGGTGGCCGCTGTATAGAGGTGACCGCTATAACAGGTTTGACTGTACATGAATAAGCAAGCTGATCCAAATCTGCAAATGCGAAAGTAAGTTTACGTGGTCCAGATTATCAGTCAAATTCCAGCGCAGGAAACTCATTGGTAATAAACTATACATGTGGATTAATTAATGGCTAATTAAATTGCAAACTGTAGGTGCAGCATAACAATGTAAGTATATTATAGTTTGATTTTAGGTTTAAAGTATACATTGGAGGTGTATTTAAATTGGCATGTGTGATACATTCAGTACAAAGATTGCATAAACATTATTACAAGCTAATTAACGTTACAACATAATATAGTATTATAAATATTCATGAATTTCAGTAAATCAATTCAGATTTGCAAACAAGTTTCAAAATGCATGGAAATAATTTAGAAAGTTATAACATAGTATTAAAAATATTCATGCATTCCAGTGAATCAATTCAGATTTGCAAACAAGTTTCAAAATGCATGGAAATAATTTAGAAAGTTTACCTGATTCTGAGGATCTAATATTGAATCATTACCACGTGACTGTCTATTGTTTGGTTGACTTCCGCGTGACAGTATTCCTGAAATCCAACCACCAGCAAGACTTGAAGGTGGAGCACCAGAGCCAATCTGAAGAACACAAGCAGAAGTAATGCATAGATTCTCCACACAGCCTCGACTTCAACTGTACATCAGCGGGGAGGAGAAACAATAGGAAAGAAGCGGGAAAAGGTGCCTTCGGTAGGGCAAATAGTGGTATGGGTGGTACGGTGTTACATTTTAAAACTCTATATGCTATACAAATTAAACATTGTCAATTAATGTAGAACATAGATAATAATAACAATCTAATTTATGATATTGTTCAATGTCAATCAAAATTTGATAATCAAGGTTTATCGATAATTAGTGAATGACTGAGGAGCCAATCAGAATGCAGATCATCAAACATTACGTTATTCTGATTCTACTAATAGCATATAATACAGACAATAGCATGATGGTGATGGATAATCACTCTTAGTCTGATGGAAAGGACTTGGGCATTTTAAAAATACAAAACTTACAGAATGTATTTCATCAGTGGAGAAACCAACCAGACTGCCAATGACACGTACAACATCACTCCTTTTCGTCTCAGGTGCATGGAAATAACCAATTAATAAATTCTTTATAAGCGGTCTGAAAAAGTATGAACAAAATTTTGATCATTAACTTGGTATAATAAATCGGTTAAAGCCCTATTTCACACATGGAATCCATAACGGTGACGTTTGTGGTATAATGTACATTATAATGCCATGGATTTGTAAACTTGGAATCCTGAAATCTAAATAAAGTCATTTGAGGAAAAAACAAACAAATTCCTGTAAAACTATTGATAATTGCGGAAATATAGTCACGTCCTATAATCTTACATGAAGGAATCGATTGATACAGTGAAACCCGTTTATAAAAGCTGGCAATTAAATGAAGGTGATCTCTGTAGACGTGGTCTTATATACAGGATGGTCACTATAAAATATTGCATTACAGTATACACATTCCTGATTCATTACGTGTCTCAAATAAAAGCTTCAGAATTTCTGTGTCGTTCATTAGAGACAGGTAGTGACCGCTGTAGCAGGTTTGGATGTAAATTCAGCCTTCTGAATTTTGTAGAATTTTCATTTAAGTTAATGATGTGATTCTCTTACTTGTCAACTTTGCCATCAGAAGAGTCTTTTAACCGTCTTAATAATTCATCTTTAGTGGATGTATCATGCTTCAGTTGATTAACTAGAAATGGTCAAGTAATGTTACACAAAATATCAACGCATTATATACCAGAGCATTTTACAACAAAATGAGGTATGTGCATGAAATATCTGATAACGAATTTGTCTTTATTATGATAATAATAATATTAATATGAATTAACTAGTCATGCAGTGGTGTGTGTTATGCAATAAGAATACGAAAAAAAAAAATATGTATTTCAATAGTTTACCTTCTTCTTGTAGCTGCCCAAGGGTGTCTATTTTCATTTTTAAATCAGCCTTTAAATTCTGTGCACCCTGAACAGCAAACGCAGCCTCCTGCATTCTTGCCTAAATGAAAAAACAAAACAAATTTAGTAAATGACATAATCCAAAACCAATGATGATATAAATATGGACTGGGACAATGGACATGGAGCTTCTTTAGTTGGATATATTTATTATTTACATTAATTCCATTGTGTAATTCCATTTCAATTCCATCAACATTACATAAGAGCTATACGGAAGGGCCAGTTAATATAATTACAGTTATCAACACAACCAACTTCCTTTACACTAAAACTTGCATTACAATTATTTACATCTAGCCCATTAAATAAAAATATTTCAATTCTACCTAGGGTCTGAAATATGGTGGATACCCCTGTGAGAACGGGGCATGAACGTTAAACAGGCCATCTACCGTTCAAGAACTCATTATATTTTTTCTCAGGGGTATTTACCTGGCATTCAGCTTCTTTACGTTTGATCTCGTCTTGGTCTTTCTTTGATTTCTGGGACAGCTTTTCGTATTGTTCATTGAGAAGATCATACCTGCCATCTTTATCTAAAATAAAATAAATTCATTCATTAAACGTAGAAAATTTAATAAATATCTGGAACAAAAGAAAAAGTCTAAATAAATCCAAAATGAGAATTAATGTGCAGCAGAATGCTTAGAATTCTTGATCATTTCCTTGTATCAATTAATTGATTTCCAGTAATTATTTTTATTCATGCCATTGTCTATTTCTTAGTGTATGACACACTCTTTAGAAAATCATATGGTTCGTTGCTTACCTTTCTGAAGTTGTTCCAATGCAAATTGGAGATTGGCTAATGCAGCAGTAGACTCTTCAGCTTTATCGTCAGCCTTAGACAGCTGCAATAAAGCATTGTCCCTTTGTGATGCCATAACATGAAGTTGATCCTCAAGACTGTGCATTCCGTCATGTGATGTTTGACTACAAAAATAATTTGACCATTTAAAAAAAACTAAAAAAAAACTACCAATGGTTGGACTGTTACAAATAACAATTGTTTGTTCAGGGGAAATTCCATGCTGCAACTGTTGAACACAACCCCGGCAAAAAATCCATGAGTTCATGAACAGTTCATGAATTTTTGGGCAATTTCCTGTTCATGAACTCATGAACTTTTTTTCACAGGAGAAGGAGTCAGACAAATACAATGAGAATAATACAATACATTGAATATTCAGTAAAAGATTACTGGTTTCTAATTGAAGATTAACCAACCTTGTTTGCTGCAGCAAGACAGACGTACGTTGAAGTTCGGCATAATTGTTGTTGAACTTCTCTTGTAACTCTTCTTCCCTCTGTTGTGCCAGCAAAGCCTCCTTTGTATAAGCATCTTCAATCTTACAAAAACGAAACAGCAACAACATCAGATTCATCAACATTGTTGCTACTTGAAAACTGGCCTACCTTAAAGACCAAAACATTTAAATTAGGGTCCACTGATTTATTCTGTGACACGGGCCAAGTAACCAGTATAAAGAGATACTTATATAATTGTATAATACATGTTGAAAATGCACATGGAATATTTTGTTTGATAACAAAGTATTGATAAAAAATGGAATTCCAGGAATATCGCTTGGTTCCCAATTTCAAATCAAGTTTATTGATGAAAATGATCAAACTTACTATTCATCATAGATTACAGTATCATAATTCAACAAAAACATTCAACAAACTTGAATAAGTCCAAAACAGCAAATATATCACGGGGCCAATGAAATTTGTTCTTACCTCTAGCAGATGATTTCTTAAACGTTGAGTCTCTTGTGTAGCCTTGGCTTCAGCTTCAAGTGACTTGACTTTATAATGATGAATTTCGTTTTCATTCTGGCGTAATGTTTGTTCATGTTTTGTGCATGCCTTCTGAAGTGTTGATATTATTTCATCTTTTTGTTGGCACTCCTTTTGAAGTTGTTGATTATCATCTTGGATTTTGCTTAGAGCTGCTTCGCTAGCATTGACAACAGATTGAAGTTTGCTTAAATTAATTTTTAATGCAATCATTTCATTTTCTTTGGTATTTAATAAATTGTTTGTGTTTTCTATTTCCTGATTCAGTAAATCTAATTGCTCAATATTTACACCATTTTGTTGTAGTGTATCATTTAACCTTTTGCATGCATCTTCTGAACTGACTAATTTTCCCTCTAGAGATTTCAATTCTGCATCTTTTCCTTGAATTGAATCTTCAAAACCACAATGCAAATTTTTTAATTCTGCTTCATGATCAAATTTAGTGCTTGTTAATTGATGTTCAAGTTCTTGCAATTTAATTGAAAGATTATCTATTTCTACTTGATTAACGTTAGTAAATTGAGAAGAAGTCTTTGAACTACTATCTTCAGCCGGAGTCACTTCAGTGAATGTAGCTTCTTCCTGTTGAATAATATCTATATCCATCATCATAGGTTCAGCTTCACTGTAAACATTTTCTACTTTCTTGAAATTTGGCATTGCTTCAATGGCTGTCTCCAAACGTTTAAACTTCAACGGTGCTTCCTGGGACTTAGCTTCATTTGAATCTAACTGTACTTCATTTCCACGAGAAGAAGGTGTTTTGCTTAGAGTTTCCTCTAAACGCATGATCGTTGCCATAGCATCTTCATATTTTATTTTTAATGAATTAAAATCAGGAGTATTGTCAAGATGGGAAAACGTTTTATTAGTTGATTCTTCTAGTCCTTTGATAGTTACCATAGCCTCATTGTACTTTATTTCCATTGAATCTAGTTCTCCTCTTACACTACGAATGGAAGCCTCCTTGTCATGTAAAACACCCAATAGTCGCTCCTCGTCATCTTGCAGTGCTGCAATTTGTGCCATAAGCTGTGTAACTTCCCCAGCCATTTGTTTCTGAGTACCATGTTCCATTTGCCTCTCTTCCAATGTTTGTTGCAAGTGATGTATCTTTTCTCTTAATCTTGCTATCTCATCACCTTGTGAGTTATTTAGTTCAAGCAGTCGTTGATGTTCACTGTGTAATAATGATGAAGCATGAACTTTTGCTTCAGCTCGTGATGAAACATTTTCAAATTTGTCTTTCAAATCATTCAATTCTTCTATCTTTTCTTGTAATACTTGCTGAGATTTTTGCTGTTCATCTTTTAATAAATCAACCTGTGAACTGTAGTGTTTGACTAATTCTTCTAAGGATTCTTGTTTTTCTTCCATGAATGATATTTGCTGAATGTTATCCTGTAATAAACGTTCAGATTGTTGTGTAGTTTCAAAATCATGTGATTCAGATTGTAATGAAATCAATTGTTCATCTTTTCTACGGATAACATCCATAAGTTGTTCAACTTCTTTATGTGTCTCCTTTTCCTCTTCAGATGTTGCATTAATGATTTCATTGTGAGCAATTCCAATCAATTTCTCTTCCATATCTGCTATACGGAATTTCAAAGACTTATTTTCTTGTTCGATATTATGAAGTGCATCTGCATCAAGTTTCAAAATATCATCTTTGGTATTCACAGATTCGTTATCTGTAAAATTGCTTTCAACATCAGTTATCTTTGCTAATAACATCTCACATTGTTCATCTTTTGATTTTAGCAATGTCTGCATTTCATAGTAGCTACTTTTTTCTTTTTCAAAAGTATTCAACATGGCTTCTTTGTCATTTTCTAACATTTTTACATCTTGAGAATGGTCTTCTTCCAATTTAGCAATAATATTATCATAACGATCTTGTAATTCTAATATATTAGTATCACGTTCATTAATCATTGATACCATATTTTCACGTTCGTTCTTCATATCACTTAATTGTGCTTTGAGTTCACCTATCTCACTACTATCATCAGTTTCATTTGTATCAATTTGAAATTGTACATTATCTAATTCTGATTGCAATTGTTCCTTTTCTTGTGTTAATGAAACATTTGTTTGTGACGTTGAATCGTAGTCTTGTTGCAATGTCTCATTAGATTCTGCCAGATTCAAAATCTCATTTTCTGCAGTTTCAACACGGTTCAAAGTACTTTGGTATTCTCCATTCACTCTTTCCAGTTCTAGTTTTAATTCATTCAATTCGTTCTCCCTGTCACTAATAATATTCTTATGAGAATCTAGATTTAGTTTAATAGCATTTAATTCATCGTTTTTCATGTTAAGTTCTGATGATAAAATATTTAACTGCTCGTTCATTTGCGCAATGATTTCATTTGCTTCTCCATTTTGTAGACTAAGTCTTGAACACTGTTCTGTCAGACTTTGTTTCATTGCGTCCGCATTTTTAACAACTTTACATACACTATCATAGATCAATTTAATAGGTTGTTGCATCTGCTGCGAAAATGTTTCCAGATTTGAAGGATCGGAATCAAGAAAATCAAGAAGTCCATCTTCATTGATAGATAAATCATTTAGCAACCAATTCAGTATATCTTTTATACTTCTAAAATCAACAGTTTTACATTTAGATTCATCAGAATCAACATCAGTGCTCACTGCCTGATCACTCAATATGGGTATTTTATTACTAATTTGTAATTCTTTACATTTATGTTGCAAGCTCACAACCGCAGCTTCAAGTGCTTCTTTTTCAACTTCCCAATCTAATTGTACGCTTTCATTTCGTTTGATTTCTTCTTCGTATTGCAAAGATATCATTTCTAATTCTTCAATACGCGATTGATCATTTTGCCATTGTGAATCACACGGTTGTTGATCATCATCATCATATACAAGTCCTTCCTGTGTGATACTATATTCATCATGTAAGATTGGGTTTGGATGAGAAGCTGGAGATTCACTATCAGGACGCGGACTATCATGGTGTGTATCATCTGATTGACCTTGTAGTAATTCCATTTTTCTTTCAAGACCTTCAATTGTTCTTTCCAAGATAGCTTTTTCTTCACGTAGACCATCAACTATTGTATTTTGTGATGGCTCTAATTCAATTTGATTAGATGAATCTGACATACAAACTTTCATCATTGTATCTTTACAGTCCCGTGATTTTTCTTCAAGTGATTGTATGACATTGTCCTGTTGATATAAAACCCCTTGACTGACATCATCTATTTCATTATTGAGATTCATTTGATCTGATGTAACTTTCTCAATTGCAGAATCAATTGATTTGGTAACGTTTGCACGGATATCATTGACTTCTTGATGAAGCAACAAAGTGTTATTCTACAAAAATGGAAATATTATGAACATAAACAGAATCTACACCAAATAAAATCTTAAATACAGACCATACCTAAAGATTGTTTCTAGGAATTTAATAGAGTCATTTCTATGTTCAAACATGTTCATCTATGTTCAAATGCTTGAATCGACTTGGCATATTACAAACAACTGATCATTAGTTAAAAATATTGTCGGAAGATCGATTGATAACAATAAAATACCCTATAAAATCAAATCAATTAGTTAAATTTGCTTACTATCTGCTTTTTTATAATTAGTTTACAATTTGTTTACGAACAGTTCCTGGACGTTTGTAAGACTCCTCAGCTGTTCATGAACTGTTCTTTAGGTTCATGAACCACTAATGAATAATTTTTTTGTATCCTCATGATTGAGTCTGGTTTATTTATCCCATTCAGTTGATGTCTGGTCTTGGTCATTCTAATTTGTCTTATTTTTCAGTTGTACAAAACGAGAGAAAAGTATTGACGCAATGTGTGATAGGATGCGTACAATCTCTGCTTTTATATTTTTTTTATTCATCGAACAATTATCATAGCATTGACACTGACCAAGTGAACTATACCTAACAATCAAAAGGGCACACACAAGAAAACATCAAACCACTACATTTGGGATTGCTTACTAAATAGAGAACATTTTACAGAGGTGAAATACATTACAAAAATGGCAGGTAACTTCTATACAAATCTGATAAAAAAATGGGAGATGGTTTCTTTAGTATTTCATATGAAGTCTTCATTGTATATGTTGTGAAATTAAAACTGCAAAACTGTAATTAGGCCTACTACTACAATATTTAATAGGTCAAACCAAATTATTGTTGTATTGCAGACTTTATAGGTCTTAAACTCCCAGCAGGGAATAGCAAAAATTATAGATATAGGAAAGATCAAGAGAAACTTTGAGGTGCTACAAAATTAAGGCTGTATAAAATAGCAAATAATATTTTGGGCTTAATTCATTGAGCTGTATTGGAACATAATTTTTATATAGAATTCAAAGAGGCAGAAGGTGGTGGGGAAACGTAAAATTCCTACCAGAATAAAATCTTACGTAAGTAGATCAGCAAATATTGTTGTAATGAGCATTATTACATATACACCGCATCATCGTGTGTGCCAGGCAGGTTCCGACAAAAGGCTTCTGGAATCCTAGAGGCATTTCAACATTTTCTTCTGAACTTTTTTGTTGATGTTTGACCAATAAATTATTAAAAAAGCAATTCCATTTGAATTTGCTCTAGCCTTTTGGAATCTAGGATTCCTACTTTTGTCGGGCCATAGCTGCCAGGCATGAGAGTCATGCTTCGTCACGGTGATGACAGTCAAATTAGTTTGTGGTAAATGACAAAGAGGATATCTATATATTTTCAATAGCTAAGTCAAAACAGATATTGCAATTATTGTACTGTTAGAAAATGATATAACCAAGTGATGTTAGGAGCTCTCTCATGCCTGTCATGAGGGTTGTGAGGTTACAGGAATAAATTGAGAGCACATTATTTGTTGGTTAGCATTACATGATTGCGTTGCATTTCTGACAACAGTCGTTCATTAGATTCATGCAGTTCAATTCTGACCTGCCGGTAATATTGCAAGAGATCTGCATATCGTTCTCCCAATTCTGCAAAACAATAAAATAACCATCATTCAAAAACAAAAATGTATTCAAGAAATAAACATGACAATATCACCTCTAGTCTGATTAAACTCCTTTCAAAGCATTACTAGATGGAGAATTAAAAATTTTTCTTACCTAACCCTAGTTGCTCAATAAAGAATCACGCTGAGTGAGAAATAATAGGGAAAAGAAACAGTGTATTTACTTTCCAAATTGAGAAGACTGGTAAAATATTTTTAATTGTATGTGAAGAATACAGTCAAAAATGAAACATGCTCGGATTATGCTACTTCAAGTTTTCACACCAGAAGGTGATCAGCAGGCAATTAATTTCAACTAGATTAAATAAAAATTGAACTAAATCACCTGATGATCATCAATTCTGATGTGAAACTTGAAGTAGCATAATTCTAGGATTTCTTTCACTTTTGATTTTGACTCTCATTCTATAAATTCTCTGATTATTTTCATCGAGCACTATACCAAGAAGCTAAAGCACTTTATAAGCTATGCCTGACTGTGATTTTCAATGTTCTTTGTGTAGCAAATATGTTAGGCGAAAAAGATGTTATGTCAGGCACATTCCTATAATGCTACTGTGTAAGTGTCTATACAGCGAAGAACATTGAACTGCAAAAAAGACTAAGCAAATAGATTTGGAACATTCAACATTTTACATTTGCTATGGAAATTTGATTAGTAACTCAAACACATTGAAGGTTCTCACCTGTCAGTGCAACATGTAAAGCTTTTAATTCATCAAATGGTTCTCCTTCAATCAAACATATATGTCTTAAACAATCCAATTCAATTGCTTGTTCACGCTGAGTCTCTTTGGAGTAATCCAATTCTTCTAACAAATCAGTTATGCAAGATGCCAACCGATCAATTTCACCCCTCAAATTTTGTAATTCTGTTGCTCCATTAGATTCCTCAGTAAAGGTGATGTCGTCTTTATCAATAGAGGTATTATCATCAGTATTTCTAAGACGATTGATCTCTAATGCCAGTGAAATGTTTTCATCCTTAACAACATCAAGTTCTTTTACAACACTATCTGAATCAACTGCAGGTGTGACTTGACAACTGAAGTCATGATAACGATCAATATTGTCCACTTTAACAAAGTCACTTTCTCTTGAGCCAGTCGTACTTGCATCGGATGACCTTCGACATTCCCCATCATCTTGTTCCATAACAACATCCTCTTCTTGCTTTCCTGGTTTTACATTAGAGTCATTACCAAGAAGCTTTTCAAGGTTTAATACTTTCAATGCTAGCTCATTATTAAACTGGTTGAGATCATCAAGTTTTTCTTGCGTTGCTTCTAATTCGACGTCTAATTCTAAACAATTATCTTTTGCTTTAATAAAGTTGCTTTCAGCTTTGTTGCATCTTTCTTCAAGTTCTGAAATTATGCTATTTTGCTTAGCTAATTCTGACTTTAGAGAGTCTTGAGGTAAACTGTCCTTCTGGCCATCTTGCCCATCATCCCCTTGAACATAAAATAAATAAACATTAACTATGCACATGCAAATGGTTTGAAAAGGGCTTCATCATAAAGTAAAACAGAATTAATGAAAGCAACAAATAACAAAGCTCAAAACTAACAACAATTGATATAAATGACCACAAATTATAAACATGGATTCCTTCACAATACATGGACTACAACTTAAGTATGCAAATTCTCTGTTTGCTAAATCATTACCGGTACATAACAATACAATCAAACACATAGATGGGATAACATAAACAAACTAGCTCTCTCTTTCAGTATTTTGTAAAATGAGATGCAGGCCATTAGCATTCTACAATATTCGAAGAACATAGAAATTGAATTGGATTTATTCTATTACTAATTTCTCTTGGGAATGAACACAATCTTTTGCTGGATAAACCTGCCAAACAGGTCAACATGACGCCAAATATTCATGTTTGTTAGATGTTTTGTCACATTGCACATTGTATTTTCGTTTGAGCCGGACAGTAAGCAATAATAAGGTATTGTTAGAGTAATCATAATCAAATCTTTTGCTGGGTAAACCTGCCAAACAGGTCAACATGACGCCAAATATTCATGTTTGTTAGATGTTCTGTCACATTGTATTTTCGTTTGAGCCGGACAGTAAGCAATAATAAGGTATTGTTAGAGTAATCATAATCAATACTAAATTAAATATAAATCAAATTATTTTCTTGATTTTACAGATGGACTAGTGTGAAATATACAATTTTATAACTTACAATTATTGAACTCTTGAAGTTCTTTGACTTGTTCTTCAAGTTCTGTTTTCTCTCGTTCTAGTAAATCAATATCTGATCTATGTTTCTGCTTCAATTTATGGATCTTCTCAGAATAGCTATCTTGCAAACTAGCTATCTCTTGATGATGTTGCTCTTGTATGTGCTGCAGTTCTGCTTCAGCTGTCTGTAGGGTGAACAAAGTATATGATATTACCTTCGAAATATTCGACTCCGCCGGGAACCGATAAATATCAAAGTCAAGTATACGTGTAAGTTTTGGACAGACAGTGTAGGCCTACTGATCATACAAATTGAAGTTCTTTGAATCCTTGCATACAATAAAAATATTTTGGAAAGTAGACACAACATTTCTACGTAACAGCATGAGTTGGTGAAAAAAAACAAATAATAATTGATGTGATGGACAATAAAGGCATTTGTTCTACAATGCGCAATAAAACAATAATCATACTGCAAGCACTAGACTTCAAACAGACTGTCATAATATGCGAGATCCCAAGAAAATTAGTAGGACTATTGATAACATTAAAATTTTTAATTTAGAAGCATTACAAGTGCAGACACATTTTGTAGAGCCCTGGGCAAAGGACGGCAACTTTTGGGCAACAAATATTAAACGGATCTGACTGATTCAAGACTTTTCTAGAACAAGAAAGAGTGCAATAAATTTTAAACGAAATGGTTCAAAAAGGATAAGGAAGACGTGCGATAAGAAAAATCCATGGGATAAATGGCCATCATACACAATGTGACAAATACAATACATGATGCAACACGTCAGCCACATCAAAAGAGTAACTAAATTGACAAGGATTTTCAAAGGATTTAAAATTTGCCTAAATGTTGCGGTCGTTTGCACAGGGCTTCAAGTTAAATTCTTCGTTACAGGAAGGCCAACATGTTTGACTGCGGTACCTCGCCCAGGGTCCGACAAAAGTATGAAACCTAGAATCGGAATTGTAGGTTAGATTCTGGAAGGCTAGAGCAAATTCAGAAGGAAATTGATATTTTTACGATATACTGGTCAAATTTCAACTGGTCGGACCCTGACTATCCTGACCACTTGATTTAAGAACAATATGACTACTATGAAGTCTTTCTGGGGTAAAAATCAAATCATGTTTAATAAGCTGAACATCCACCTACATTGCTGCTAGCGGCATCCCTCCAGCGTTGGCTTTCAGTTTCTAAAGAAGTAATTTTATGTTTCAAGTTAGCAAGTTGATGTTGAAGGAACTCAACATCCTCAATGTCAGTTTGGTCTTTCGACGAAGAGTCATTTCTTGTCCTGGAAAATGAAGTTCTTTGTGACTCAGAAAAAGATTGTTCTAATTCCTTGATTGTATTCTATAACATAAGAAAAGACAAATAATTACAGAATACATTGTCATGGATAGCTGACACTACTAAGATGTTCTTGATACTATGACTAAAATTTAAGCATGAATTGGCATCATTAAATTACTTTATATTAGGCCTGATCAAATTCTAATAGAGTGGTCCCTGATTATAAACCCATGATCAACATCAGGTTGGAAATCATTTCCTAAAGGGTGGATTTGGGTATTTATTTTGATGCCTAAATTGTTTGCGGTACATCCTCTCCAGATGAAATCCGCAAGTCTTTAAGTAAATTTAATGTTTTATTCTCATTAATTGATTTGGACATCTATGAAATTTATGTGGAAAAGGGCCAAAAATATTTTTTGAAATATTTCTTATTTCTGTTAAATATAGTAGTCGCTAGTCATATAAGGATATACATGCTTACGAGCATTATAAGCTCAAATTAACATTCAAAGTTTAACCTCAAAGACCACAATTGCATGGAAAAGGTGTGAATGATATATTTGAAGAAAAAAAATTTTAAGATCTTTTTGAAGAAGGTTTTGCATGATTATTGATCTACGTAGTCTACAATTGCAGATACTTAAAGGGGCAATAGCTGGTAGCGAGGCATCTAAAATGCTCAATTGATAGGCCTACTTCATGTTTAAATATGTCCATTTTGTATAATGAACACTTACATCCTTCTCAGTGAGTTGATGTCTATACTCTGTTGTCAATGATCTGATTTGTAATTCTGATGAATCTGACTTCTCCTGTAGTTCTTCATTGAGTCTTGCGCTACGATCCAACTACAAAAGAGAAAATAGTGAAAATCAAAATTAAATTGGGAACCAGTGTACAAAACATGGTGAGTGAGAATAATCGTTTTAAAAAATATAAATAGTCATAGTGATCTTTTGATCAGTAGTTGAATCAAAATGCATAACTTTTCAAATTTTCAGTTGACAAGTCAATAATTTTATGCTAGTAGGCCTAGTGTCAATATTGGAAGCACTTTAAAGATAATTCAATATTTCAATTTAATAATAGCAAACAAATTTTCTAACAGTAAAAAAAATCAAGGGTCATCGCAAACCATATGTTTGGGAAGTTCCCAAGATTCCACACTTTGTGTGACAGCCTGGCTGAAAGTCTATCTTAGACAGTACTGAAACATCGGGAAGTTGTTCATAATTTACCTCTGCTTTCTGAATGTTCAATCGACTTTCCAATTCAGAGACTTTACCCCTAGCAATTTTGAGTTCTACATCGTTATCTAGTATGAAGCAGGAAAAAAAGTATTATCCAGCAATTTTACATCACCAAAGATTAGAAAGCTATAAAAGAAAGGACATTAAGCTATCTAGGTATATTTCAATTTCTAGATACAACGATTGAGTAGCCTGCGCGCACATCCAAATTTATTTTTTATGATTAGTAGGGTCTGCGTAGTATCGTGCGAAAGTATGCGCTGGACTGAATCAGGGGGAGTGGCTAAACGTGAGAAATCTCTTGTTTGTCTATTGTTCATCAGCCAATCGCTAGCGAGTTCTGCAAAACTAGAACCAGATCGTGATTGGCTGGTGAACAATAGACAAATAATAGATTTCTCACATTTAGCCACTCCCCCTGATTCAGTCCAGCGCAAGCTTTCTTACGATATTACGCAGACCCTACCAGTCATAAAAAAGATTTGGGTCTGCGCGCAAGCTAATAATTGAGTAGCTGTGCGTTGTTGTTATTATTGATGGTCTTATTTTGTTAATGTACTAGTTAATTGATGGGTGACCCAAAACCAGTAATTTGGCTTTTCTTTGCTTATAAATATAAGTGGGCAGAGATGCAGGCAGACCTTTTCTTTGTATAGTCCGTCTGCGCATTAGCGCTGAGAGTATCATATACTGATTGTTCTTTTCACTAGCCATTGTTTTAGTAGTCTCTTTTGATTGACAAATAAAATGTGTGAATAGCACAAGGCAATTGCCAATTATATCAAGTCAACCATATATTGCTCTGCCTGTCATGGCTCAAAATCAAGAGATCTTTGTGTTGATAATAATGAATCACCAATAATTGTTCTTCGTACAAATGAATGTAATATTGACATTGACATTCATTCCCAGCTAAAATAATTATAATGTAGCCTACCTATAATTAAGAACTTGGTACAAAACATTGAAAATATTCAAGAAGATGGCCATGAAATCAGTGTTTCACTGTTTTTCAATGAAATTAAGCTAGTTGGTAGTTGGTCTTTGACATACCCCAACAATTGATACGGTCAACAAAAATATGGCTGCAATCACTGATTACCTAGGCAAGCTTAATATATGTGCATTGTGCGTGCAGAATGCTTTTTCAAATATTGAACTGTTTGAATAAAGTAGATCGGGCTACATATAAACTGCAGACCTTCCAACTTGAGATTTGAAAACATAGTGAGATTTGTGGAATTCCATATTCTGGGGATAAATTATAGCCTACTATAGGGGCCTCTATGAACCTGCGTGACCCAATTATAGGGGCATGCATTTTGCCATGGATTCAAAATGACTGTAAATGAAAATTTATGATAACATGGTGGACAATGTTATTGATTACATGCTAAAAAATAAAAGAAATAATCCAATAAGTATAATTTATGGTGTTGAACATTAATTACATTGTCAAAGAGTTTATAAACAGGAAGCAATGACATTTACTGAGATTGGATTTTGCTGTGAGAAAGTGAGACTGTGAGATTCAGAACCGAAAATTAATTCCCGAGCCATCAACAGCTTATTTACACCTGTTCAATTAAAATATCGTTTAGTGATTGCAAAGTTTCCAGCATTATAATTTACAGATAATTCCAACTTGAAATCTAGCATTTTTACATATTGTGTAATTTTGCCAGGAATTGCTACCCCTCGTTCACCTGACTGCATTTTTTGTCGAACGCGCGGAATATATTTTCAGCGCATTCTTCTTGAATTGGTACTAAACCTTTTTAATTTGTGGCAGGTCTTAAATGCGGAACATGGAAGACGGGGAGAGATTTACAGAAGAGTTGAAGTAGAGGTTTCTATTGTGTTTCCGTGTATCAGAATGAGACTATTGGCTGGTGATCTGCCGCAATTCCTGTCTTTTATCTGCCAGTAGCAGCGGAAAACACAAGTGTAATGAATGAACTGGAACATAAACGTGAAAGCAAATCCGATCGAGAGGCGAGTTTAATCAGTTTGAGTTATGTTAGTATTTCTACTTGATGATAAAAAGTGTTTATAAATGAAACAAAGATTAGTCAAATTTTGCAGCGACTCTGAGTTTCGCGCTTGTGCGCTCTTCAGACGGTATTTATTCTAATGAAAAAACAAACTAATAACTATCATTTATATAGTACAGTACAAATATTCTAAAAAACAATTATAACTGTGTGTATAAAATGAGAGTCAAAAATGAAACATTCCAGATTTCCGCTACTTCAAGATTCACATCAGAAGGTAATCATCAGGCGATTTATTAATGGTGTGTATAATTTACAATATTATATGAATGTATGTTGTATATGATCAGAATTTCTGAAAAGCAATTCATCCATGTTACCAATCATCTCTTACTATCTAATCAAGTTATATATTTACTAAATAAAAAAAATAATCAAGAAAGAGACATACGAATTCTCGCTACTCCAGTTTCACAAATCACACCATTGGCGATCCTCAGGCAAGACTGACTCATTTTATTTAATGTTGAAGCTCTGATTTTAAATATTGAGCACTACCAAACGCAACTATTTATACAGATATCTACCAATATTATACTGTAGTACGAAACAATTTGAGATAAATTACATGAAATATGTGATTACTATCTAACTACCCATTTTTATTCCTTTTGAATACTACCATTGATGGCTCTGGTGTCAACCACGTCCTTATTTGTTTGCTTTTAACATAATTGGCTTAATAAATATTGATTTCTATGTTCTGTTCATTCACAACATTTGTGTTTTTCTACTGCTAGCGGCTGATAAATGACAGGAAAGGCGGCAGATCACCAACCCGTAGTCTCATTCTGATACTCGAAAACACAATAGAAACCTCTATTTCAACTCTTCAGTAAATCTCTTCGCGTCTAAGACCTGTCGTTTAAAATGCAAGATATCATCTGCGCATCCACGAAACAATGCAGTCAGGCTTGTCCAGATCTGCAGAATCCAGAGCTTCCAATTAGGGATGAGACGATTGTTCTGAAAATAATCGATTTTGCCAATCATCGGCGCTATTTGTAGTAATCGAAAAATAATCGGCATCGGCAAATAATTAATTTTTAATCGTTGAACCGATTATTATTTGACAATGAAATTTGAAACGAGAGTTCCGAAATAGTCGCTTCTGTTTTGTTTACATCGTTTTGTAATTCAAAACATTTGAATAATTCGTCATGCCATTTGACACCATCTATTGTTATAACGTGAAAAAGGTCAACACATTAGCGTTGATGAATAAAACACGTGAGCACGGTTGAATGAATAATTTTATTTACATCGAAAAAGCGGAGGTCGAGTTAACTTTTTGCGAAAATAATTTTCACATAAAATAAAATTGCTTCATATTTTAGCAAACGTTTTTGTGGGGATTATATCATGATTGTTTTGGTTAGATTACTCATCAGACCTGGAAAGATTTTCCAATCAGTTATGGGAATAAAGCCTCTTCGTTGTGTTTATCAGCAACCTTTTAATTTTGTTGAAAACTTACGCTTAACGCTTACTGATTCACTGCTAATTTCAAAACAAATCATTTACGATGTCAGCGTAACACATTTGTTTAATTTAACTTTGAACTGTGTGATGAAAATATCTACGGTCCGCGTGTTATCAGACGGCCAATATTTTGTAATGGTTTGTTTGAGTGAGAAATAATCGAAACTTTCGATTAATCGGCCAATTACTATGACTAATCTGCTGAGAACTAATCGGCTTCGAACATCGGTAAATTTGGTAATCGTCTCATCCCTACTTCCAACCCTCCCGACCCATCGGGAGTCTCCCGCTTTCGAAAGCAAGCTCTCCTGATAATTCACGTGTTTGTTATTTACAAAATAAATTGTATAATAAAGTTTTTTTTGTTATCATATTTCAAGATTATGTCCTAAATAATATAAATTTGTGTAACAAAATATTTTGTACCCTTTTTCTATTCAGTTTTGACATTGAAATTCTGAAATGAAGGCTGGGAATGCCTTACGATAATTCATGACGTTCTTCTCCGTTTTTAGCAGCCATGTTGAATGTCCCTGAAGCCCTGGTGACTACTCCATGTGACTAGATTAAATCCCTTAATTGTTGCCAACTTATTCAACTAATAAGTGAATTTCTGGGTGACTATTTTTTCTAAAATTCAAAAATTCAAACAGATTGCAGCATTAGCTGTTATTTAGGCATAACTGCTCAAAACATTTCCCGGGGGGCATGCCCCAGCGGAGGATGCCTTCGGCACCCAAGCCTCCCTATTTCGAGACTCCAAAGGTTGGAAGCTCTGAGAATTGCACATATCAAATTATGCAGTCTGGAGTGGGTATGAATCAGATAATCGTCTACAGAAAATATATCGTAAATTCTATAAAATAGTAGACTAAGCCATGATAGTAATTTAATATCGGGAAGTAAAGTAGATACAAATGCATATTGATGACCAGGTCTTCCCTGCTGACGTAGATAGAAGACATACGTTGTAGACTAATTAGGCCAATTAAGGTTTTTGTTCGGTTATTTTAGAAATACGGTAGGTCCTGTGTAGGCTATAAATCACACTGTATTTACAGCAACTTTATTGGGAGTGTAGAGTAAAGAAGTTAGTCTTCATCTCATCATGTTCATAGCTGCGCAGTTGAGTTTAGACTAGATGGGCTAGGGATTCAACAACATTGGAAAGTTTACGTTTGTTAATCCTAACTTAAATTGATGGGGAAGCTCATGGTATACATTGAGCTATAAAGCACGTAAGATGCACAACAATTCAATGTAAACTTGACCATAAAAATATAAAAAATCAATGTTTACCATAAACTTCCTCTGTTCCCTCTGTCAAAACTTCTCTTGTAAAAGTGCTAATTTGTCCAGTTAGTGAAGACACGTTGTCTTTTACGCTATCAAAATTAAGCCAAGACATATCAAGTATTACTAAATTATTTCCAAATAATGTATGACATTGTCGTACAAATGAAAATATGATTAAACTTAGTGCTGTATTCAATGATTCTATGTGGCAGTTTCCCCGCCATCTTGAATGCGATTGTGTTTATGATGTGGCAAGGTGCAGCGCATGCTGGGATGTATGTTCTGTCATGGCAAAGTAAAGTGCCGCAGCCCGCAAGTACATATAATAATGAATATGTAGACTATGTGTATCTATTGATTGTAAGAGTATTGTATAATACTGTATTGTATTTATACCAGCATTCATTTATCTTACTGTCTCTTGCATGCTCCTGCATTGCTTGCTCAAAGGGGAAATAGGTGAAGTCTATAATACTCTATACTAAATTTGATCATTGATTGAAATATTTCAAATGTTTTCGTAATTAATTGACTGGCCGTAAGCCTTAATGTCTTACCCGCGTTGATGGGCTTATTTTGGCTGAATAAACTACCTTCGATGTTATTTAAAAATGCAACAAATAAAATATGGAAAATTTTCTAATTCAGCCTTTGCCACCGATCGATAAATATTAACATACAATCAAATAGAAACGATGCTGGGAGCACATTTTCTTTCAATAAGCAAATCAAAGGAACAATTGAAAAAATTGAACGAGTAACATGTAAAATTATCTACCGAATGATATGCTTTTTGATTTGTTTGCCTTAGAATGACTGAGAAAATCGCTAAAAACAGCAAACACATCAACACAAAGACATTCGCATTTATAGGCTAAATAACGTATATAGTGACGCTGATACATGAACTATCAATTCGAATCGGGAACTGGAAGTATCCGGATCGCCCAGTGCCTATTTGAATGCCGACAAGTCTTCGATGCCCATCAGTAATGTCCTTAGAACGTATAAACAGCTGCTAATAGTGTTTCAAAATTAAGGAGGCATAAAATCATTGAATTGAATCGGCTTTCATACTGGGTTAAGAACACATGCAGTACAGACTACATGAGAGAATATCCAATTAATTATAGGGGGGAAATGAAGTCGAAGATTTCAAGTCATTGGCTTTTAATCAATCCAATGATGTCGATATTTTATGGAAGGAGGTGTGCCATTTTCAGAAATCTAGGAGGACGGTGAAATTTCCCATGATTTGAGACCCTATCATTTCATGATTTTTAAGTGACGACGGAAAGTTCAACAATTTCGAAAATCTTCTAAATTGATACCGTAAAATTTACAAAAATTTTGGAAAAGGAACCTCTTTTAAATGACACGTTCCCGTATAGCCGATGTACGGACTTGCCCCCGGGTGCTACATTGTCAATGCCTAGGCAATGACCGTTACTGAGAGAGTGGGGGCCAAACAGGGTAAATGATCAGGGCCAAGGGTATTTATCACTGTTAAGTAGGGTCCAAAAGATTTCCTGCTCCAGTTTTGATCGTGAGTTCGAGGTTGGGTTACCAAGAAAACGAAACATGATTTTCGAGCGGAAAAGAATTCGAGCCAAGTTGGATGGGTGTAACAATATGCCATATCATGGGCATCATATACACAGAATGACTGGCCATTCATTGTTATAGGCCATTATATAACTGGCAGTGAGAAATTGATAATATTTCAGCAAGTGATACCGAAATTTCATGATTGATTATTTGATGACACTCTACGAAATGACATAATGAAAATTAATTTCCGAGTCCATCGACAGCTTGTTCAATCGTGTTCATGAAAACATCGTTTTTTATATGGCATTAATAACTTCCTTTGTATCAATTGAATGCAGGCTAAATTCCCTGAGTATAGCGTTCTATAGAAGAACACACGTCACAAGTTATAAATATACCCCCGCTTGAATGTGAATGAGTTCTCTTATAGCGTTTATTAAAAAATTAATAATGTAGACGGTGTCGCCCTACCGAAGGCACCCGTACCACTCCTCTATTTTTAGATTAGTGGCTTGTTTCGCTGAGAGCAATTATTTTAAACGCTCTTTGTTGATCTCAGCCGCGACACTGTAGATCAATTTCAACAGATTTCATGGCAGATAAGTCTTGATTGTCAATGCGCAACGATGCGCCGCAGCTACTCACAATGCAATTCCCTCTGGACCATTCCATCCGCCATCCTCAGATGGTACTCATTTGATGTTTCAGATAAAGTCAAGGCTGAGTTGACCTTAGGGGGATTTGAAACACAGTCGGTCAGATATGATCCGATCTGAAGTTCTGTTTATATATCTGTTTATTCCGTTTCTGTGTTCTGTTTAGCTTTTATAGCGAGCTATATATTCATAGAAATCCAATTTGTATAATAAAGCTCAAATTCCTTACTCAAATCGTAATTCAAAAACTATCTCTCAATCGTTTAAAACTTTAAACATTCGATCTACACTGCTTCATTGTCTGTGCCTGTCTCCTGGCATATTCTGACCCAAAGTGGGGAAACAGGATTAAATACCTCGCTAGAAGGGGGTCATCATGATCCAACCTTGGAGGACTAGAGATAAGGTGCAGCCTACCTAGTCAGACAAAATATTTTAAATTGAAGGCATTCAAAAATAATTCAAAGATAGTAAAACTACATCTTGATTGACAATATTCTAACCAGATCACAAGGCTATTTGTAAATACACAAAGATCAAGTAGTTTTCATGACAGCACAACTGCACCAACGATGTTAATATCTTTTACGGCATTTCCTTCTCTTTATATGCTAAAATGCAGGTCCCACGTGTGCTTATATAATAGACAGAATGAAATGTCTTTGGCACACCCCCTCATTTATCCCATCCTAAATATCATACAAACGTTTTAAGGCTGGTCAGCTTAAAAATCAGCTTAAATTAGACCAATTCAAGAACAACATTAGACTGAAATTTTATGAAATATATGTCTCTAGAAATATGCAAACTTTCTCAATTAAACTTTTATACTTTCCATATTGTGTTGTTGTTCACCATCGTAATATAATGTTCTTTTTAATTCATTGGTAACCTCGATATCCTCGTAAGAAAATGACTGGTATAGGCGCATCACTATAACCAGAAGGTTGTAGCATTAATTGAAACACTTTATATACACTATGCCATTATATACGTACATATACAGTATAAATCATGCATGCATGAGATGTTTGCTAAGAGCACATCACTTCATCTATATACAACGGCATTAAGGATGGAGATTTGTTAAATTCCGGCAACACAAGCTCTCAATAATGTACTGACTGGTTCAAATTGCAAATATGTATTTTTGAGTTAGACCTTCTAATTTAATACTTGTCAATAGAGCATAAACATCACATTTTTTATTTCGATTTTATGACAAAACCAATAAAAACTATTCATTACTCTATTGTATACATGCAGTGCAGTTTATATTAAAAAGAACAATAGAAAAGCAACTTTTAAAATACTATCAATTAAATCAAGATTTCTCTAGCCGACAAAGATCAATTTAGACAATCTGCTTCAGTATTAAATCTTCTCAGAAAATTGCAGCAGCAACAACAACAACATGTAAACATATCAAAAGTATATTGCATGATATACAGTATAGCAAGCAAGTAATACATTCATTATTGGGTCAACTTTGATTGATAGGTCATCAATAATAATTGTGATGTACAGTCAGTTGGCTTGTCATTGTAATTTGATTGACAACGCGTTCCATGAATATTTTAAGCAGTCGAATGTCAAAGAACGGTGAAAAATTGTGTTTAAAGACAAGCAATAGCCATCTTAAACATTACTATCAAAAGTTACCGCATTGTTGAATGATCATGAGATTATCGATCAAATGTATCCAGCTCTAAACCTGTCAAAGATTTGCAAATAGTCAAGAGAGTGAAGAACACAAAACGTTACAAGCAGTTTGTACCAAACAATAATGATTGAAACGTAATCAGATTAAAGTATTACGACTATTCGCCAGATGATGATCGAGTGAGTTTATAAATTTGATCAGTCATGAAACAACCTACTGAATAAACACATATCTACATCACATCAAAACAAAAACAAACTTTGATTATCTTACAAATACATCTGGGAATATATTAAATATTTGCCAGTTTGGGAAATCTCTATACAAGTCAATTGAAAGTATAAACAAGACTGCAGAAGCAATAAACAACAGAGGTTGGTATACTGACCACGTCATATTATTAATACAGTTTGATGCAGACGTAAAATATTGGAAGCAAGAAAATAACACGTCAATCTTCAAGTTAATGAAAGTTGTATCCAAAAATATCATCACTGAATCGCAAGGATATCAATTCCAGAAGGAAAAAAACTAGGAGAAGTAAATTTCAATTGTTTTTTCTTAATAAGTGAGGACGTATATCTAACGATGAAAGTATCAACGATCGGGCAGAAATTCGTAAGTCAAATTGACGATGATAGTAATATAATAAACGAAAGAGGATTAGAAATGATCAAAAGAGAACGTTCATCACCAGAAATTATCAGATTGTCATGTGATAATATAGAAAATTATCGTTCTCATCAAAGAATAGTACTAACAAACCATCCAATTTCACTCCAAAATAATAGTCGAATATTAAATAAAAAATTATGCATGGAACGTTATGAACCGTACACTAATGTAAGATTAGATTACAATTATAATAACGATGTAAAAAATAATTATAATGACTTAGATTGTATGAGATTAACAGATATAAGATCAATATTACCAACATATGAAGATAGCAAACTAAGAAACCAGGCAAATGCAAGAGAGAGAAGTAGAACGCATAATGTCAACGATGGGTTTAATTTATTAAGAAGTTTAATACCTACAGAGCCTACAAACCGTAAATTATCTAAAATAGAAATATTACGTTTAGCTACAAGTTACATTAGACATTTGAGTTCTTTATTAATGAATGACGCCCAGGCAAGGAATGATATGAGAACTTATGGCAATACACATGTAATGTACGATTTTAGATCGTGTACATATGGAAGCGATCAAATATGTACATTTTGTATAACATTTATGAGGAATTTGAGGAAACAAACACGTTAATTTTTACCAAATAGATATATGTATATATATATGTCAACATATAAAATTATACTACTGAGATAAATTAATATATTATTCTTATTAGAAATAACGCCTCAATACATTGTGTGTATAAAAGTTTAGCTCATATAAAGTTGTGTTTTGTAAATATTATCAATTTGTTTTTGTTGAGTTATTAAATAATTTCAAAGTTCATGAATTGATTGTTATTTCTTACTCAAACATAAACATATGACTTTTTACTTTCTGTTAATCGGAATTAAGAACATTCAATCGCAGATTCTGAAAAAATTCTGAAAAATTCTGAAAAAATTCTGAAAATCATTTTTGAAGAATTTCTATTTTCGAGTATTTAGAATATCTTATTTTCAATTAAAACTTAATATTACAATACTTAATGTATACAAAGTACAGCATGTGCAATAGATCACTGTATCACATTAAAAAGCGAAAATATCCTTTCATTTTGTCTAGCTTTTGGTAAGTTAATTATATATCGCCAGCGCGTCTCAAACTTCCTTTTTATAATTTTAGAGATTTTGATCAAGCTCCTCGGCTTTAACCTTTTTTATGTTTGCTACTACAGCTATGGCTGCACTCTATAATATCAAAAATGGCTCAGTTCTACATATCAAAATGAAACACATTTCTCTGTTCACGTAGATACTCTATGTAAGGTTGATTTTGATAAATTTATAGGTTAAGATTTCACGAATGGGCACAATAGAATTTGCAACAATTATATATGGCAGCCAGACAAAAAGTGACATTAATGTACTAAATGAGCAAAACTTATTTCAGGGCGTGGCTTCACATATCACGACCTAGAAATCACCGCACAGAAAGATAATAGTCTGAATACAGTTACAGAATACAATGAATGTAAGCATAACCGAACATAAACGTTAAGTACCCGATGCATTGAAATTCAATACTGTATAATTGCCTTTATAATTGTGTCGCATCGTATTTGAACAAACCAAATTTTGAAAACGCTCATCAGTACTTTGGAATCATTAGATACATATAATAGTAGTGAAGATGTGTTTGACGGTAATTACTACTCAATCGTCATGCAGAATTCAGACATGATAAACAATTGTATAGGGTGCGAAAAATATATAGCCTTAGATAAACTTGAATTATTCTAGAAATTATGGCTACGCTCATTTTTCAAGATATTCATTTATAAGATACGATATCATTTAACGAATATCAGATATACGCTCTCAAGAAAAATGTTGAAAATTTTAGGAACATTTCATGCTAACATTTGAGGCTCGACTCAATTTTAAATGTTCTTATAAAGGCCCTATAAAAAGAGCTAAGTTTCCTTCACATATTAATTCGAAGCTGATATTTAGCGAACTAAAACACACACATTCACAGTCGATTTTAAATTGAATGAGTTAATATTTACTAATCTTAAATTGATTTGTAAAAAGATTTAACAAATATTGATTTGCTATCAATTTGGAAGCGTTACATGTGGAGAGGAAATATTTTGGTTTTAATCCTCTTATGTGGGACAAATGAACACCAAACCATTGTTAACATAGCTTGTTGTATGTAATTCAAACTAGATGGAAGAACTATTAAATACGTTTGGCATGACATTAAAACAAGTACAGGATGTCTAATCCTCAACAAACCAATTAACTGTTCAATGAATTAAAATAATATTGAACTAACGGAGTTCATAGTGATACTCAAGTAAATTGCATCCTAATCGGAACTAGATTATAAATATAATTGATATCTGAACGGTCTCCTCGGCCTAGATTTCATTGTCTTAAATGTGTAAACAGTGTTTATTATCGTTACCGTATATTTGTTTAAATCTATGTTTAGATCTAATATTCTATTTTGATAACTAACGAACTTGCAAAAGGATGATTCCAAATTTTCACCAAGAAAAGTAAGCAAAACAATTGATAATGTTTGAGCCAACAACGTGCCATAGTTAATCTTTTGTTTCTGGCTGCATCTGCTTATTTAAAAAACACAGAAAGTTCACATATATAAAAGTGTAGGATCTGTAAATTTAAGACATTCAGACTTTATCAGATTTCCTAGCAACTTTAGCACGGAATAAGACTCTCACTTACACCCATTACAATTTTAGAAGAATTTACAAAGTACATTTTGATGGAATATAGATTGTCGTGAAGATAAATGTATTTAAATGAAATCTATCTGATTCACTTGCAATCTTTTTGATAAATATCGAGATCCTAACGCATTAGCTCTAAGGATAAAAAGATACAATAGTCTACTATAATGTATGTATGTATCTACTAATGTATATGCTTTTTCTATCGCTTGGTGACCTCAAATGGTCAACAAAACACAACCATGCACGCTACGAAGCCATGGTAGTATATATATAGATGCAGTTTCAGTGTTCTCTGTCTGAAATTGATTACATGACAAACGAAAACAACAATCACAAGTGATCGGATATCATTTCCATCTGCAGCCTTAAATTGAAGTAGCTGGTCCTTTTCTCATTTTATTAGTATTTTAAATATCTATGACCACTCCCATCAATATATCCTAAAGTACTGTTCTGCAATGACGAAAACAAATGCAAGATAATAATCAAAATCAACAATTTTACATCGACACATTTTCAAACAATCCCATTGTTACAATTAGAGAGAATGATTATTGGGGATAGCGGTTTTCATTCGTTGTCCTCTTATATCAACACTTTTCATGAGTATTTTGTGTTCATTTTCAAGTCATTGAAATCATCATTACTTATTCGTTAAAACCGCGTTTTGCCATGGTACTTAAAAACCGCAAGGTCGTTGGTGTATGTAAATATACAACAAATATAAATCTTTTGAGGGCCTGTTTTTAGCTTATCACTTTAACTGAAACGCCTCGATAAGACCTAACCACTTGCAGAAGACAGTCTTCATTTAGGTTACTACGCAACGTTTAGACAGCCTTTAGGATCCCATTGATCCACTTCAGGCTCACTGTTACTTCTGTAGTTTGTGGTCATGTAAATATAGACAGTAGAACTAGACAGTAGTGTAATGGTCGATGATATACGGTGACGATGATGACGGTCCCACGTCTGACAGCAGCTTCAAAACGAATATACTAGAATCGACCAAAGATCTGTTCATTCAATGTGGAGTTTCATCAATAAAATCCCTCGATCACGGCCGTAACTACATACTCCTGGATGGGGGCATTTCTAATTTTGTCTGACAAAGTGAGCGTAGTTTATGCGCAACTGTGAGCTTTAGCAATTCAATTCAATTCCTTCAAAATTGAACAATTTTGCAATTTTCAAAAAATTGTCCAATTTTTTCTCAAAATCCGTTATTGGGTACAGCCCGTGGTGTCGATCACATCCAATTTAACATTGCAGTTCTGGATTCGTGGTTAAAATGGTAGGAAAAAGAAACACTGATGGATAAAAAATCTCAACTTCAATTAATTTAACATTATTTTATATTATTCTATATTTATTCTATATTCATTCTATAGTAATCCTAATAAATATATTAGCTTTTACAGTAAACATAAGGATTCTCTATTCTTCACATTTCCAATTTGGCTGTAAATTAAAATGCCCTTTTGTGTTTCAATTGTCCTAACTAATGAAATAGTCGAGCTAGATTCGTATGTAAGTTACCATAGCATAAGAAGTAGTTGAACGAATTGATTTTGCCGAATTGTTTACACTTCACCAACGTAACCATGTAAACGAGAAATATTTCTCATGCCGGAAGCGATGTTAAATAAAATTGCGCATACAGCACACACGCACACAATCAAATCGCGAAACTATTTGCCTGCCATCGTGTGAAGTCCATCCTTCAACACGTCAATAGAATCCTCCCCAGTTACAAGCTATGAGTGAGTGATACTGAAAAAGTTCAGAGTTAGCCGATAATTCATAGAAGCATGAAATCCGCATAAATCTGACAAATGAATTGATATAGAGCCATGCATTCATTTTAAGATTTCACTATCCGAATTAATATCAGCACTAAAAGGATATGAAAGCAGTTAATACACGACGATAAATAATATCAGATAATCTGTCGTCAGATAACTCAATACCGATTAACCATCAGTGTGTCAGCATAGATACCATATAAATGTGTATGATGATAGTCTATATATTTGTATTCAAGTAGCCATGGATGACTAAACTGATACTGAAATCACTATTCTACATATACAGCTAAGCATGTATTAATAAAATGCAATTACACTCCGCATACGTAAGCCGATGACATTAAGTATAGTATAACCCGCTTATTTGCCGATTGAAATTACTAAGGATGTTGCTTAAACTTATCAGGAACTCTCAAAAATATGTATAGGCCTACCGATAAAATAAAATCAATACGAATTACTTTTCTACTCAACCGTTCCTGATCAACTACTTATCAGTGCACTGGTAGCTCAGTGGCAGAGTTTCCGCACTTTGTGTGCGAGGCGACGGGCTTCGATTCTTCGTCGCGGTTTGTATTTGTCTGTAAATATAAATGTTCTAATCCCCCAAATAAACAAGCACTTGTGCTTACTGGGGTGACTATCGGTATGTAATCAACAGACAATAAAATAAATAATAGATGAACCAGCAATTCATTTAGTAATAAATATAATTTACTGAAAATTGACTTGAATTGAAGAATTGAATAATATACAATGATCGTGAAACATGCAGTCGCTTCTTCTTACTACAGTATTCCCTTTTTGGTGTAAACGAAACATAGGGGTATTAAAAGCCAGGGAAAATATGAAGGTTGCATGGGTGAGTGGTTAGTATGGGGAAACAAGCTTCTTATGAGAGGGAATAGTTATTTGAGATAGTGTTCTGATGATCGCACTGCGTGAAACTTGATCAGCTGTGTAGGCTAATTAAGAAAATTTTCTTTCAATTGTAATCATCGTTATAGACCTATAGCTATCGTACATTAACTTTTAATAATTAATAAACTTTTACACCAATTTTTGACACTGGTATAAACACGTAAAACACTGATAAAGCTTTGATTGCTTGTTAGTTGTTAATATGTTATATGAATCTACCAAAATTTATCCATATTAAAAAACTTCATCGAGACAAGTGAGATCAAAATGCGAAAAGTAGCAGTTGCATAAAATGTTTCGTGCTATCTGCAATATCGTTGAATTGAATTACTATATTCTTAATATGTACAATGAATCAATAAAAATTGAAATATCCATAAACAGTAATATGGGTTTCGTCACAATCAGATAAATAAAATATATTTTTATACGCTGAAATGCTATCTTTTCGCGAGATGATCAAGTGCAAAATAATTGCAAAGTCTTTGATTAATGCAATAAGACACTGTTCTCGAGTAATGGTCGAGTCCAGATCAACAATCAAGTCCAGACTTGGCCCTTGTCTAGAAATTAAGCCTTAAAATAGAGCTCACCTAGCGAAGCTCCATTCTTCAACACTTGCATTCTAGAGGGCATTGATGACGTCGACATCTGCATAGTCTTGTTTCCATATAAATTCTCTGTGATAACTTGGACCACTATTGCAATTTGCTGTACACGTGTATATGAGTAATGTTCCCCAATCAATACTAGAGCCGAGAGAGTCAATTTTTAAGTAATTGAGAAGTTGAGGGAGAACCTAAACGAATAGGATAAGGAAATATTTCTATTATCGCACACAGCATATTTCAATATTGTAGCCCATGGGTAAAATACAAGATAAAAGCATCTTAATAAATAAAGAAAAGGGTATATCTAAGCTTCTGTAGAATATTTAGGATTATCATGACGGTCAAAAAATAATCTAATATTTGGTATTTTAGAGGAAAGAATTAGAATTGAAATAAAACATATTTAGTAAAATATTATAGTCATCACTTCAATAAAGAGACTAGAAAGATGAACCACAAAATCTTCTTTGTCAGCTGTCAATCAGGGGTAACTTTGGTTCAAGGAAATTTTATTCTGCCTTGGTTTCTCTCATGTGGAATGTCTTTGTCTCTTACATGACTTACCGTATTTACTGTCTAATTTATATGCTAACAGGAGAACTTTCTCACCCTACGAAGTTTTTCTACAAAATTGCAAATAAATCGAAGAGAACAAATATATACAGTGTTAGTGTTGAAACTTTCAAAGCTATGAAATAAAAAATGTCACAAATCAAATTTGAATGTTTGTTGGAAAACTGTTCCCATTAAACAAAAAATACCCTAATCCTCAATCCCTGGTTGCAATGACTCTGGAAGGATAGACAATGCATTATCAAATGATCAACGTCAATCATTTAATTGAAAATTAGTTATCATGTATGTTTGATTGCATAAAAGAAGTTTAAAGAAAAACTGTAAACCAATCAGGATTCAGGATGGGAAAATGATAAACATCATTTACCTGAAATTCGAATTGTCTTGGACTTCCACAAAAGCAATTTGGAATGTCACTGGTATTTGCTATGTGCTCCTTTGAAAGCCATAAAGGTGAGCCACCCAACTGGTATCTCATCACCTAGTAACATAAGGAACGAAATGGTTCAAGTCAAACTAAATTATTATTCTCCCTAAAATTGAGAGGACCAAGCATAATATAGCATTACAAATTATCATCACATTAAACATTCCATACATAACATGTGTTGATTAATATGATACGTTCTCAGTTCCCGATTTCAATATTATAGCATTATGTTTTTATCCGATTGCTTCTTTCTCTCGAAGTAATTAATAACTGAAGATGTGTATGCCTATAGTTAGAATTCAATTCCCAAATGTCCCCTGTCAGCTCAATTCTCATATATTATACGAGACATATCTTATTCTTATCTAATTCAATCAATCGACCCACAATCAATGTCCGACAGTAAGACCATTAACATCTTCTATATTTCTCCCAGATTTTTTTTGAAGTTTGACATATAATTCAAAACTAATCTATTTTGTTCTAAATTTGTTCCACCTCTCCGGTGTATAGGATCCTTACTTTTGTCAGATTATGCCCATTAATTGGCTTTGACTTTTCTTACTTTATCTCTGGTTTCTCTTTCTGAATTTTCTAGCAATCAAACTTATGAATTATCAGTAAGGTAAATGAACAGAAAAATATATATTGGAAATTGCTGTAAAGCACTTCAGATAAATACCTATCTGAAATGCATTTCACAAATTCATAAACTGCTCATGGATATATTCACGAACTGTTTGAAACCTTTGTGGAAGGTCCGTGGACTAAGATTAGTGTAAGGCCTATGATTGTTGCTATAAGAAGAGCCAGACATCTCCTGAACAGTTCATTAAACTGTATCACTCTCACAATGGGACCCTTCTCTTGGCATTTTCATGAATTGGTTTTGTGCCAAAGCAGTAAAAAATTATTCCCATGCAAACATTCAATGAGTTCACAAACGGCTCATGAAAAGGTTCATGAACATCATTAATTTTTCATGATCAGTTCATAAATTTTAAATGGTCTGTTTCATGAACTCTTTCATGAACCTTCGATGAAAAGTTCACATGAATCGCTAATGATAATTTTGTCGTTAAACAGTTATTAGCTGTTCTCGCAGGGGTGACGATTAAATGCAAGGGATCTCAGCCAGCAGCCTACTGTTTTGTCACTGTGCGAAGCTCCAAATTATGCGTTAGCTTTATCGGTTTCAAATATTATTACTTCCTGGGATATGTCACTAGTAGTCTAGTAGGAATATGCCTAGTAATAACACTATGAATCTTGGACTGAATCTCTACAGAAAAAATACTTGAATGGTATTGGGTACTGAAATAGTAGGCCTACTGAAATTCACCAATACACGATAATCAAGATTTTTCTAATTCTACTGAAAAACTACTGAAATGCACCTTAATTTGCAAGGTACTAAAAAGTGTCTGATTCAGTAACATATTTACTAAGTTTTGAACAGGTTTCCAGCAAGATCTAAGTTTTTCAAAATTCCTAGTGTAATATGCTTGGATCAGTATTTACTGACCTGACTTGGTTCACGTGAAATTCGTTTTTTAAAATTCTGAAATTCTTTATCTGCTATTTCAGAACTAGCAGCAAGAAGTTGTTCCATGTCTTTAGTGTCTTTTACTTCAATAATCTTATCCACAGAGGGGATCTGTGATGAGTAAGGATTATGCTGAGTATCTTCATCTTCTGTTGATAAATCAGGTTCAGGCTCTGTAACAATCTCCATCTCTGGAAACTGTAGTCCTAGAAATGATTCTTTTTTGTCAGCGTGTGGATCTAAATAAGTAAAAGATGGCTCAAGATCATTGTGATGAGATAGACAAACACGATTCCTAATTTAAATTTATTCTATAGGCCTACTACTGAAAAATTCTGAAGAAAGTAATTATTGAGTGGCAAGAAACTTATTTGAAAATTAGAACTGGGATGATAATTTTGAAAATTGATGCAGGATATGTAATACAATAGGCTACCATTACTTTGGCAATAACGTAATTACTTGAATATCTGAAAAATCCTAGTTGACACTTGAGTATTATTGATATGCGATACGACGTGAGAATCATCACTTCACGCCTTCTCAAGTGTTATGTACAGCATTCCAAACGCGACATAATAATCAAAAGAAATACCGACAAAACTACAGTTTTGATCATTAAACTCTTTAAAAAAATAACACCATCGTACATTTTGTCCATCACTTGTTTTAATTCTGCTTAATCGAGTGATGAAAAAATCGGTGTGAAAAATGGTGTGCCCTTCATTCTATCCGACTCTAAAGCTTTTTTGGAAAGTTGAAACATTGTAGCAACTACTTGGAGTTTTGTCAATAAAATGACATTAATCAATAGAAAACTGTTTATTCTATCCTGATAAGAAATTTCATTTCATTAAACCAACAAACAAATGAGCTACAAGGAAAAGAAAGAGTTTAAGGATCATTGATCACAAAAAGGGTAAAAATTAAACTGATAATAAAGTCGTTATTTTTCATCTAAGATCAAAAATACTCCATATATGATATCATATCTCCGTACCCATATCTACATGTATAAAAATTTAAACAAAAACAATTTTTTTGGAACGAAGACGTTCGATTGGACATGGACTGACCCTTGCGACTCCATTAGCGGATCCATAGAAAAGAACGAATTACATTCTCATGTTTGTCACGCAATATCTCTTCCACCCGACTGACCTTCAGTTCTATTGTTTATTTATCACTTGGGCTAACTTCTAGCAATTTAAAATTTTCTGTATTTTTATTTTCAAATTTCACCCAGCGGAGCGGGTTCACTTCACTAGTACTTTTATATAAGTTCAATGTGCACTCTCACAGTCGACACAACATAATGCTAATAATCCTTCCTAAGGTCATTTGAGAATCATGAACAGTTTTCTAATTTCACTAGATAATATTCAAAGCTCAATAAAATCTACTAATATTAATAAATTTACACAGCTTTTGCGTAAACACAAACTTGTGTTAAAGTTTTATAGAAAGTTCTTCAGTTCATGAACTCACATTCAAAGTTCATGAAGCTATATTCCAAGTTAATGAACATTTTTTATTCTCATAAAAGTTATGAAAATTCATGAATGAAATCTTGAATTCACAAAGTTACCAATAAACTCATTGGCAGGAGAGGATAAACATTTTCTATATATGGCTAAAAGACTGTCATCCAGCCATCTGACATTTTCGAACTAATCATATCACTATCATAATTTATATTCCTTATTGTGTGTGTGTGGATGCTTATGCCTTCCTGACAATCAGTAATTCCAATGATTATGCTCTGGACTGCCAATGAGTAGGCCTAATTCAACTAAATGTTGCTTAAATTTCGAGTTTAATATTCAAAACTATTCCCCTTATTCTAGAAAATGTTTCTACATAAACATTGCACTAATTCTTATTTCTTAGGCCTAATTTAATACAACAAGCTAAAATGTTATTTTCTGCAGAGGATCTTCTCTTTGTTTATGGAATATGTCCTTTATTATTTATCCTGACCAGCGTTATATCATTAGAATTTATCGAGTCACACTGCCAGTGTTGTCAATTCCGGGGTCAATTTAAATCTTACATACCTAATTGTGATTTGCCACACATGGGCTTGTGGCTTTCCCTCCAGTCGACGACTTGATGATTTTTACAGCAGTACCAAACAGAATGGCATTTAGAGCAACATTTTCCACCATAACATCCACATACATTACAAGTCCTGGTTGCATGTCCAGAGTCCAACAATATTTGGTAACTATCATTAATAATGTTAAGAGCTACATTTTTGGGATATGGTTCGTAACTATAAAATAAATTAACCCTAGGTAATTGGCATCTTAGTACTATAAACGGAGTACTGCTATTTTTACTATGGCATGATGGCGTCCTACAGCAGAACATGAATAGAACACGATGAAAACAGTCATCATTTCCATCATGGGGTGCGTAAAATTGTAATAGAAACATCATTGGTGAAGAACATTTACTGCATAATATATCATCGTAATGCGGTATATCTTTCAAATTTAACCAAGATGGCTTTCCTCCGATTTTGCTTGGAAAATAGAAAGATGCAAGTGAAGTATCTCTCATAGGCTCTTCAACAAATCCGAGTTCAATAACTACACGCTTGCTATCAAGTTCGTCCGCCATGATTGTTTGCATTTTTAGCACGTGTGAGTAGTCTCAGTTCTATGTTCATTGTGCACAGAACCTTCAAACAGAATGATCGTTGATCATTTTATTTCGAATAGAAAAGTTATGGACCCGATTGGCATGATAATTTAGAAAATATAATAACGGCTAAAATACTTTGCAAAGCGAGTAAGGAAAGGTCCACATTATTAGCAGGCTCTCTTTTGAATGGATAGAGGCTTTTGCATGTTGTTCAGACATAGAGAACGACTGCATAACCAGAAGAGGTTCAGAGGAAAAATATCAGTTATTAAGGGTTAAAATTTTCGATCATAATTCTTAATATTAATAATGAATAATATGAATTATCGTCGTTAGTCTTCTGAAGAGAATATATGCGGCTGTATAGTTCCCAAGAGTATCAAGATTTCTCATCGCCAGCAAATCATTTATGTTACCGTCATTTACTTTGTGATATTTCTAGTGGTTTTCCAATCCTCAATTAAATTCCATTTTTTTGCTTATGGTAACACATTAAAGTTTAAGATACTAATATGCCAATATTTAGCTATAGGATTTGAAAAGAAATCTTATACCTCTAATAATTACCAGCTATCACCATGGTTAGTTTACAGTTATTATTGAATTCAAATAAATCAAAAATGGTTGTAAAATTTACAAGCTAATTATTTAGTACTGAGTCTCCTTTTTGAAATAACGTATTCGCCATTTGAAACAAATTAAAATTATTCATTACTTTATTCAAAACGTTTTGTGAATCAAAAATTTTGAAGCACTTTCAATTTCAACTGTCAGTATGAGTTTTGGAAGAGCGCTCAAAGAAGAAAAATTTGCAGATTCAAATAAGAAAATTGATATTAATTATATGTTGGTTCTCAAATTGAAATTTATATATTTTAAATAGTATTCATCTAAAAAACAGGCAAAGCAGAGAGTGTTTGGTTGATTGGCAACGTATGGAAAATGTTTCGGCTCAAAGTGAATGTGAGCCAGCTTTTGTCGAAGTCTATTGAAATTGTGTGTCTCAAAAATTCTACATGGATTGGGTCCTATCATGTGGTGAGTGTCATTGTAAACATTATTATTAAATGGGAGCATTATTGTTAAGGTTTCTCTACAGAATGTAATGTCAGATTCATTATATTTATGCCTTTCGCCGCTCAAAAGAATAAATTATCGGACACAGAAATTCGAATTCGTCAGATGGAGATCTTGTAACAGAAATATGCTATTATGGAAGATTATAAACCCTCCTTTTTCTCTTTTAAATCTATTTCCTATAACTTTTTTAGAATATTTTTTGTTCAAAGCAACTCTGTACGCCAATTTTTACAAAACATTTGACGAAAATTGATGGAAAAAGTAAAGTTTTGTAAAATTCTGAATTAAATTTGTGTTTCTATGTAACTCAACTGGCATACAGGCCTAGGGCAATACCAATTTTTCTTTGTCGATAAAATTAAATTAAATGTTTGTATCTAGGTAAGTTTTATTAGTCTGTCATTATTTTTGCTGACGAATATTCTATTGTACCTAAACTAAGTTGTGAATTTTATTTAAAATTTGAAATTCACATAATTATGCGGCAGAAATATTTTTATTTTGTGTAATGTGTAGATCGTGTATAATAGAAATGAGTCTGTTATAGCAGGCTACGATAGAGTTGATCTCAAAGTCTTTTCAAAAAAACGTTTAGATATCACAACAAATAAAATAAACTGATTATTGTTTCTCTTTTTTGTCGTCTTATCATATTTTTATTATCTCTGGCTGCGAGAGAATTATGAAGTTTTTTTTTTTTTTCAGTGGTTGGTTGCTACGGTAAAGGCATACTAATGTAAGTGTTCTCGTGCATTTTTGATTTATTTAATTGATGTCATTGATAATCTTGCAAATATAGACAGATACGCTTGTAATGGAATTGCTTAAAGCCGCATGCTCTTGATTATGCATAAACCGTATCTTGATATTCAACTTTTGAAGTATATTGGAACATTGATTTCCTAATAGGATAATTTAATAAGAATTTCTGTTTTTATTCTGTAGCTAGGGAGATTTGTCAGTAAAAAGGTGTGAACCTCTTCCTTCTAGAAATTTTAGTTTAAGATTGGATAAGTTTGATTTAAGTAGTTCTGTAACCACTCTTATTAGGCTGCAAATCAGTGTAAATTATATTAACATATAATTTCCCTTTGCTTTCCTGTAAAACATACATCTTATGGTTTAAATTTTACAAATAAAAAATAATGAAGTGAAATGAACATATTTTCCGTCCGATTTTGTCGCATAGTAGCCTATATAGCTCAGCCAATCAATGTCTTTATATCATATTCCTCACAAGTGTAAAAGAAGATTTAACCAATCAGAATTGCTATTTGATGTTTTCTCACGTGCAAGAAAAATGAGATATCCAATCAAAATTAATTTCCTGTATCGCAAGAAATGAAAAGCCCAGGGCAAAACAAACCAGTAATAATGTAAAATTATTGCAAAATGTTCAACAATAAAAGAAGAGCAAAGAAGATTATGCAATAATACTTATCCCTTGGCCTGCCGATTTGAGCAACTAATTTACTGAATATACAACTGAGGTTAGTTAAACGAAAAATACAGTAATGATGTCAGTGTTGAACATTCAAGATGCAAGTTTTGATTAATTTATGCAAAAATTACTCGTGTGCTCAAATCCCCGCTCAAATCAGAGAAATGGTAGATGCAAAGCACTTTCAAATCTTTTAAAACATACAGTATAGCTGTCAAAACTATTCTATTTTTATATTCAAAATGCATTCTTCTAATTAAAATCTGCTAATCTAATTAAATTCATATTAAACCGGCTGTTTAATATAAAAGAGAACTTTATTTTATTTTCTTCACTCGCTCGCAGCTGAGCATCGCCCTTTCGTTTTATGTGATACGTCGAAGAAAATGCGTGCGACCATGTGCGACGCTATTCCCATGAAGTACTCCTTAATCCTTAGATAGATCTAGCAATAATAATAAATGGATTTGCTCACACATAGGTACGTATTTAAAATTGCTCAAGGCATTTATGTGGTCACCGGTCTGATGATCGCAAATTCCTTAATCAAGATTGTTTAAGGATAATTACTACAGTATTTAGAACAGGTAATTAGAATAAATTGCTTAACTAGAACAGATAATTGAAAAACTAAATTCTACAGAGATGTCTATACAGCTGAATAGTCGGTAAATCATCAAAAATGAAATCAATGATGTATGATTTATATATATAGGATAGGTGTGCCTATATAGTCTAAATGATTTGTGCAATGTGCTGATTACTAATGACCGAGTAGTGTGTTAGGACATATTTTCGGATCATTCACCTTGACAATGTTAACTAAGCTAAGCAAGTGCAAGTATTTAGCTCTTTTTGCATTATCGAATTCTTACTATTTGCATGTTAATTAATATATTCACAAAAGTTTCTTCAACGATGCCTCGCAATTCACGAATCAGCATAGAAGTTAAGAACAAAGGCGCAGGAAATTGAATTCCTAGACGCGCTGCTCTTAGTACTCTTTCTAATCCCAACATGGTTATATAACGCCTGCAAGTTAGTGTGACTGAGTACAAGTTAGGGACTCATGATATAGTATATAGTGTGGCTAAAGCCCCTCAACCAATTAATTAAGGCCGAACAATTCGCATGTAAACATATTATTATTAACGAGTAGTACTTCCATATAGTATTCATCTTGAAAAGATATCTTATTTTTACAAAGTTTCTCATTTGAAGATATATGTCTATAAAAACAGTAGATAGAAATATTATTGATTGCCTGTATACATTATAACGATAGTCAAGCTTCATTGAAATGCAGAATTGCTATTAATTAATATTTTATATTTATTGAATGAAGTCGTTTTCCTTGATTGTTCGTTGTAAATTTCTACACCCTTATAATAAAACGATGCTCTTCCATATTCTTTTTTTAATCTTTGAATTTATAAATAGCGATTATTATTTCTTCTTTCTTCTACATGATTAGATTTAGCTGATTCGAATTAGTTTTGGAATGGATTACATATATTTTCGTCGATATATCAAGTTACTCCCACTAGATAATGTGCCCTGCCAATGCTCCTTAGTTTATTCAAGTCAATTATATAAATGGAAGCAATTGCCAATAATGATTCTATAGGTTCTCTGTTTTTCGGTTTATAGTCGACTGAGAAGTCTTTGGTTTTGATGCTGTTGTTAGAAATATACATAATAGGTTTTTTAACCATTTACTTTAATATAAACTATTAACAAAACTGAGGGAAAGTTTTCCTTTAGTTCTTTTTCTAGATTTATGTTTAAATCAATTTCAGATTCACCACAGACACCTGTAGATATATGCTATTGGTATTTAGTCGAAACCGACTAGGGTACTATTCGATGATCGGCATTTTGATTGGCTGCTCATTCGTTCACTATTTTCTCATAGTGAACGCTGGCAAGTTTCCTCGCAAATTTCAAAAAGTAAACAAGCGATTCGCAAATGTTTTTGAATCAATTTTATACAAGAGTCTTTTCAATAAATTCCGTGCCCGAGAAAACAAAACAAGCAACAAAATAGGAGATGAAGTTGTTCAATGGTAGGCTATGCATACACAATTTTAGTCTTATTTAACAATCTTCTCGCAATTTTTCGTCGCTACTTTATTGCAGATATAAATTAGTTCACTAGTCAGCAAAAGTTTATAGAAAAAAAAATTTATATTACAAACTGCAAACATTTATGTATTTTTAGATACTCAATAGTTACCTTGCTCTAGTTTGCTATTTTGTGGGGCTGTAAATTTGTAGCCTGTATTAATATCCAACATTTTTTGTTTTAAAAATTAAATCTGAATGAAGTCGAATTAAAATTCATCCTCCGAATCACGACGCTGCAGTCATCATGGATGCCTTTCATTGACGGTTGTATTAAAAATTGATTATGCAAGAAGCGAATAAATAGTTTGAATTTATTTCTTTTGATGTGCTTGGCTTGTACCATTAGTTGGTTTCTACTAAAACAATTAGACAACTCGCCCTTGCTGTCTACCGTCCTGAATAGTCACCTTGGAGGACCTCGGTGACTATTCGACGGTAGGCAACTTCAGCTCGTTGTCTAATTGTTAAATAGCTCTAAATATGAGCGGAACCATTCAGAGCTTTACTCACTGCAACTATATTAACCAAGTTTTTTTTTTGCAAACAATTGACAATCAATAAAATCAAACGTTTTATTCAATCTCAAAAACAAACTATAGTACAAAATAGAAAAGACCAATAGGGCTCCGCGCCGAGATTTGCGCAATGATTTATGGGATACCTAGTCAGACAAACAATTTTGACTGCGTGATCAGTCGGTTGCGTTCGTACCGTCTTGATTATTATTTTGGTTGTTTTGATCTTAATGTATTACTACGGAAAATAATGAAAAACTCAGTTAAATAGCAGAAAACATTACTACTGGTGGACATGTAAGTCAGACTCCAATCATATATAGGAGATTTCAAAACCAAAACGCATTTTTTTAGCTTACCAAATCCTAGACATTTCGTAGCGAATTAACATTGCAGAAATGAATTGAAAAATGAATGCAGTCACAACTTCTACAAATTGTTAAAGAAAAAACAAAGTTGAGCTGAACAAATATATTAATATTGTTACCACACAAATATTACTTACAACAGAGTACAAAAAATACAGCAATTTACCGTTTCACGTTGTTAAATATCGTTGATTGAACTATCCTGGTAGAAATATTCATATCTGCACGCGCACTATTCAAGTGCATTCAAACTCATTTCAATTTACATTCAAATGTATAACATAATATAATACTGAACACTTTACGACTAATAAAATATATGTATGACCAATATAGGTAATAGACAAGCAACTGTTTCTGGCCACTAGCAGTAATGACTGCTCAGAGAACAAGGAACTGACCAGGTAGCTTTTTCAATCTTTCAGAGGCATGGCCTATGTCGCCGTTGTAGTATCTCATATCTGATCATCATTGTCAATTTATGTTCATCTTCATCGTATTCATATGTATCTACACAAGAATATTACCTGTAATTCATTCAAGTAACAAATTATGATAAACATATCCTTAAATTGAAGTCCAATGTTATGCCGCTATAGAATGAAGTGTGTCTGCCACATATTCACGTAAAATGGTGATATTTGCCTGTGATGATCTCATATTTAATGCCAGTTTACCAGCTTTTTTCCACTCATGTGAGTCATATTTCATATTTCAGATACCAAAGTTTAAATTTTTATATCAATTGCTGCAATGAGTGTTTCAACACAAGCAAATCATTAATTTCTTAGGGCAGTGTTTTCTTCTAAGTTGAATTCGAGCCAATCTGTAAATAGCGTAACAGTTTCAACCATCTCGACAGCTTATAAACTTCATTCAGCAGGCATATTTCAAGCTAAACGATTTAAATAGCCAATAAAAGCATGTAGATATAATACATCAAAATGAAATCGAGCTTAAAAACTTCAAATCTTGGTATCAATTGCGAGAAAACACATCCAAGTTGCATTCTAGCCAACGTATAAACAGCGTTACATTTCAACAATTTTCGGTAGTATATATACTTCATTCAGCAGGCGCATCTCCAGATAAAACGATTGAAATACCCAATAAAAGCATGATGATATAATAAGTAAAAATAAAATCTAGTTCACAGACTTTAAATCTAGGTTTAAACTACAAGAAAACACATCCAAGTTGCATTCGAGCCAACATATAAACAGCGTTACAGTTCAACAATCTTCCGTAGTTTATAAGCTTCATTCAACAGGCGCATCTCCAGATAAAACGATTGAAATACCCAAGTAAAGCATGTTGATATAATAAATAAAAATAAAATGAAGTTTAAAAACTTTAGAGCGTGGTTTAAAACACGAGAAAACACTATGAAGACGAGCAACATTTAGCTGCTTGCAGCTTTGAAAATCGATGAACGGAATGTGGATGTCTGACCAGGTATCCCACAATGCAATTCTCGCATAGCCGATGACGTATCGGCGCGGAGCCCTATTCCGATTTGATTTGATGTGATATATTTATAGGAAGATTTGTATGTAGATTCTTCTAGAAACAACAATGATGACTAACCAACGTAAGTAAGTGTAGTATTATGTGAATAAGCTAGAACTTGAGACGAGAGAATAAACGTTGTTGATCACAGAACAGTATATTAGAATCTAAACTAAAACTATAAATGACACGATTATGTTTACAGGAAGTATATCAATATTGTAATGTAAATAAGTTGTAATAGCACATGCCCTTTCTGGGAGATTATAGAAATATACATGTAATGAATATTGATTATAAATTTAGTTTATTAGTTTTGTTTTTCTTTCTAGTGCTGCGTCTAGCTTATAGCTTATTCACATAATACTACATGGCGCTGCGATTATTCGAACTTTGGGATTGTTATTGTTGATTTGTTATTTATACCTTCGTCTTCGTTTGGTATATTTATTGGTTCATATTTTTCATTCATCTTACTGTTCGTGTTGTTTACATTATGCCAATGGAGACACGTCAGAATGAAAAAGCTTCCACAAGCACTGCTGGTGATGAAGAATTCTCTGATAATTCTGATTCTCACGATCCAATAATACCTTTGGCATCTTCTATTAATCTACCTTCAGGAGATATTCCGCCATGGTTTAACGCCATTTTACAGCAACAACAACAAGCTTTTACCGCCGCTCTGCAATCCGTCGCTAAAGCAACTTCAAAACACAGAAATAACGAATCTCACTCGGGTTCAGCCAAAAGAATGGACATACCAACATTAAAAAGTCCTTCGAAGATAACTATTGCCGATTTTCGTGATTGGGAAGAACGATTTTCAGGTTACGCTGCTGCGACACGTTTGTCAACAGACTGCAATCTCGCTGCTCGAAGAGGCATACTAAGATCTGCAATTCACGACGATTGGTCAAAGTTGTGGACAGCCAAAGTAATCTTGGTCAACGATATCGATGATACAGACGCAATAATAGACAAATTTAGTCATTATCTTCGAGATAAACGAAATCCACTGCTTGATCGAAAAGAATTTCACAACAGGGACCAACTTCCTGATGAGACGATAGATCAATACTACGCCGTTCTACGCACGCTTGATGAAAGCTGTGGGTTTTCCCCTGAGTTAACATGCGAAACATGTCACGCAGACACAGGAATATCACAAAACATGCGGGACGAAAGACTGCGGGACCGTCTAATATGTGGCCTCCGCGATGTTGACACGCAACAAAAAGTCCTGGCAGAAAAATTTTCTACGCTTACATTAAAGAAAACATTAGACATTTGTACATCTCACGAGGCAAGTAAGACAACACAAGACAAGTTAGCAACCTCTTCAACAATTAATGTCTCAGCAATCAAAAGCAAGAAGCCTTACAAGAAATCAGAAAAATCAAATACTGGTCGTCAAGACAACAACAGCTCTAATGAACATACACCTAAATGTTATTTTTGTGGCAAGCAAAAGCATTCAAGAGCCGAATGCCCAGCAAAAGAAGCTATATGTGGATTTTGTGACAAGTTAGGACACTATCAATCAGTTTGCAAAGCAAAAAAAAGATCATCACATCAACCAAATACTAACCATGTATATCTTAATGCATTGTCAAATACAACTGATACAATCAAGCTACTAACTACACATGAACATGGACCCTCATACCTTCATTGGCTACCTGACACTGGTGCTGCATGTGACGTCCTAAGTGTTCAACATTTAAAGGCATTAAACTGTGACCTTTTATTAAAGTTGAAGCCAGCTACTGATCAACTATTTACAGCTAATTCAACACCTCTATCAACACTTGGTCGCTGTTCTCTGACAATCAAACTTAACAACAATCAATACACTGCTGACATTCATGTGGTGGACGCTGTCAATGCACCATTACTAAGCAAAAAAGGATGCATTGCGTTGGGTCTTATTCCTGAAAACTGGCCAGACTTATCAGCAGCTACTCCTGTCAACACTGTGTCTCTATTGGCAAGCACGGACCAAGAAGCTCATCACATCAATCTACCAACACAGCAATCTTCCAACGATGACGCCACACAACTTATAAAGGAATTCTCTTCTGTTTTCACTGACACAGGACCACTACGGAAAATGGATGGCCCTGCAATGAAGATAGAGCTGACCGAAGACGCCACACCTACTCGCCAATACAAAGCGTATAATATACCGTTTAAGTGGCAGAAATTGGTACAAGCACAACTAGATTCGATGATCACAAAGGACATCATAGAAAAAGTTCCTTTGAACGAATCACCACAATGGATTCACCCTATGGTTGTCGTTCCAAAGAAGAACTCTACAGAGCCAAGAATCACAGTTGATCTCACATCACTAAATCGGTTTGTCAAAAGACCTGGTTATCCATCACGCACACCACGAGATCTGATCGCCAACATCCCGCCTGGAATGAAATACTTCACTACCTTGGACGCCCGTCATGGCTACTGGCAAGTACCTCTGGCTACTGAATCAAGACCGCTCACTACATTCATCACACCCTGGGGCTGTTACCGCTTTAGAAGGAATGTCATGGGTCTTATCAGCGCTGGCGATGAGCACAACCGACGTGGAGATGAAGCATTGGCTGGCATTGACAACCTACAGAAAGTGGTGGAAGACGTCATCATCTACGACAAAGACTATGACACACACATCAAACGAGTCAAAGACGTCTTAAAGAGATGCTCTGATAATGGTATCACCTTGAATAAAAAGAAATTTCATTTTGCTCAATCATCTGCTGAATGGTGTGGGTATGTTATTACTTCAACTGGTTACACGTTAAATCCTCGCCTGGTTACTGCATTGACAGAATTTCCACAACCAACATCATTGACGCAACTACGCTCTTTCCTTGGTCTGGTACAACAGTTTGAATCATTTTCATCTGAAATTTCACAACTGGCAACACCACTACGAGCTCTACTGTCACCTTCAACATCTTTCTATTGGAATCAACTCCACCAAGATGCATTCAAAGGCCTCATCAATGAACTAACTAGTCCACGCATCCTTGCTCATTTCAATCCACAAGCTCAACTCCGACTTGAAACAGATGCTGCACAATCTAAAGGACTTGGCTATGCTCTATGGTCCGAACAAGATGACAAAACTTGGCGCCTCCTACAATGTGGTTCACGCTTTGTCACTGATGCAGAGTCCCGCTACTCTGCTACTGAAATTGAATTGGCCGCAGTCGTTTGGGCAACCCAGAAGTGCAAAATGTTTTTACATGGGTCATCATTTAACCTAATTGTCGACCACAAGCCACTAATATCCATCCTCAATGACAAGCGTCTGCACCAAATTCCAAGTGCAAGAATCATTCGCCTCAAAGAAAAGTTATCATCATTTTCATTCACTGCTATCTGGCGTGCTGGTACAAGTCACACCGTCGTCGATTGCTTCTCACGACATCCAGTTGATCAACCAAGTCCAGACGATGTCAACATTGATACAGATGCTGATTCAAGCTTCCAAGTAAATCACATCCAAACTCGTCTTCAATCAACTGATGCTACCAACTTTCCACCAGACGCAACTCTCAACAAAGTCAAATCTGCAGGTGAAAATGACGCAGTACATCTCAAGCTAGCTGACCTGATCATTAATGGCTTCCCACAACAGAAGGAAAAACTGGACATCAGCATTCACCCCTATTGGTCACTACGTCACGATCTGTCACTCTTGGAATCATCAATCATCCTCTACCAAGATCGCATTCTTATCCCAAAATCTCTTCGATCGACTATGCTGAATGAACTCCACACATCTCATCTTGGTCTAACTCGAACTCTTGCACGAGCTCGACAATGTATTTTTTGGCCAAATATGACCAACGAAGTCACAAATCGAATTCGGTCATGCGAAGAATGTGCCCAAAGACTGTCATCCAACTCACATGAGCCACTTATTCAAGACACACCACCAACTCGTCCTGGTGAAGCGATTGCAACAGACATTTTCTCACACCATAGCCACGAATTCCTTGTCATCACCGATAAGTACTCTGGTTGGCCTCACGTTGTACACTGTGGCAAGAGCACCGATACAGACACCGTCGTCGATATTCTATCCAGCTGGTTCTGTAGCATGGGTGTCCCTATTCGCTTAACGTCTGATGGTGGACCGCAGTTTTCAAGTCATGCATTTTCAGCATTCTGCAAAGATTGGGGCATAATTCACGACCCGTCGTCACCATACCATCATCAAGCCAACGGACATGCAGAAGCTGCTGTCAAAGCTATGGAAAATATTGTCGCCAAAGTAACAACAAATGGACACCTCAACACAGAAGCCTTCTACAAAGCTCTATTGGAATACCGTAATACACCAAGAAGTGATGGTATCAGTCCAGCCCAGCGTTTATTTGGCAAACCTCTTCGGTCACGAATCCCAATTCATCCATCGCAATTCACTGATGACATCAAGCAACTAATTATTATTGCAGACAAGAAAGCAAGCACGCTAAAAGAAAAAGCAAAACAACAACATGACCTTCATGCTCGCCGCCTTGATCCATTCATTCCTGGTGATATTGTCCGCATCCAAAATCAGAATACCAAACATTGGGATCGCATTGGAGAAATTGTCTCTATTGATCCTCGAGGACGCAGCTATCGCCTAAAAACCGAATCTGGTCGACTCTACTGGCGCAACCGCCGTCAACTCCGCCGGTACTATGGTCCATCAACATCAACTACAGCTGCTGCTTCAACCACCCCAGAGGAGGAAGAACCATCAACAAATACATCTAGTGCATCATTACATTCACCACCTAGACGCAGCACTAGAAAGAAAAACAAAACTAATAAACTAAATTTATAATCAATATTCATTACATGTATATTTCTATAATCTCCCAGAAAGGGCATGTGCTATTACAACTTATTTACATTACAATATTGATATACTTCCTGTAAACATAATCGTGTCATTTATAGTTTTAGTTTAGATTCTAATATACTGTTCTGTGATCAACAACGTTTATTCTCTCGTCTCAAGTTCTAGCTTATTCACATAATACTACAGTAAGTAAAGCTATACTTATATGATATAACTATAATGATTAATTTAAAGATTTTCATAATATTTTCGCTCCCAATCAGAAACTTTTTCGTCAATGTCAATCGATTGAGTAACAGGTAATAATGCTGTTGAAAATTCTATTCAGTAAATTAGATTTGCATTTACTCCAAGTGTTGTACTTTGAATGATGTTTCATCGTATGATTCTTCTTACCTGGGAGTCTTTACGTTGAATGTTCAAGACACCCCGACATGGTTATGGTTCTTTGGTAATTTTGACATACTGAAGGCTGTATTCCCCTGAAATTGAATCAGGAAATTCAATAATAATATATACATTAAGGTATGACGAAGTTCAGCATCGGTTATTACAAAAATAATTGATGGTCAACGTATAGAGATTATCTATACTTGCATACTTGCAGGGGGGGGGTAACTTCCATTTGACGCTTATAAGGGGAAGTGACCACTTTCTTTGGGACTCCGGTCTGTATTCCATTTGAGAAATTCCAAATTTCAGATTCTGGAACATTTTAGTTCTCCTTTTCGACTCTCTAACACTTTGAAATTTGAGCTTGAAATTTCATGAACTTTGAAGAGCTTTTTGATTTTATTTTTGGAACTTTTTGGAGTAGCTGTTACAAGATTGTTGGAACTTTTTAGGTGCTTGACTTTTTTCCGAAGTGGCGCCCCATTCTATGCATAGCTGGTGTTACCCACAGGGGTAGTTTCCAAGTAGCTGTCTATTTCTGTTAATGTTTAATATAACAAAATAGCACATATTGAGCAGACCAGGTGAAACATTATCAGCCAATATTTTTAACAGAAACATATTTCTTCCTGGCTAATTAAGCATCTGATTATAAATGATATTGGCAAATTTGATGATTATCTTCTACAACTATATGAAACATTGAATTGAAATAGTATATACAAAATGATTGAAATTAAGATATGAGATGAAATGAATGTTAATATTTGATAAAAATGAGCAAACAGTTAATTACATTGGAAAGAACATCAAGATCTAATTGATATGAAACCAATCAAGGGAAGCACAATTTGCTTCAATATCTCTTGTATGCACTAGAGTCTACAATCTTTTAAAATTAAATATCAACGCATGTTTGCATTAACTCGGATAAACCTGTTTCACATTTGTGAATTTCTGGTTACAAAATTCTTAATTAGTATGTACAGTTGTACATTTTTAGAAATGTCACAGAATCTTTCAAATATAATATAACACATAATTTGTTGGCATTATTAAATTCAGCATCGATTGATTTGAAATATATTTTATGTATGTATAATTATGGTTTCTGAATTTCACAATGGATGGTGATGAGCCTTTTCGCCCATCTTCACATATCACATAGGGGTGATTAGCTCAGTTGGCAGAGCAACCGAACTTCAAATCGTGTCATATCTGATCGACTGTGGCTCAAATCCCCCTGAGGTCAACTCAGCCTTGACTTTATCTGTAACATCAAATGAGTACCATCTAAGGATGGCGGATGGAATGGTTCAGAAGGAATTGCATTGTGAGTAGCTGCGGCGCACCGTTGTGCATTGACAATCAAGACCAATCTGCCATGAAACCTGTTGAAATTGATCTGCAGTGTCGCGGCTGAGATCTAAGGAGCGTTTAACATCATTGCTCTTAGCGAAAAGAGCCACTCCTCTAGAGTGGTACGGGTGCCTTCGGTAGGGCGACACCGTCCACATTACTATTTTTTACATATCTGTATCTTTCTGTTTTTGATATCTAATGTAACACATAGATAGTAGTATAGACAGTCACAAAATAGGAATGCGCCGTCCCTCTTACGCCTTACATATTTGCTACACAAAGAACGCCACAAATCATGGTCAGACATGGCTGACAAAGAAACATGCAAATAACACAATTCACGATACAAAACATTATGAAAAGATACTACTCTCCCATAGCCTCTTCGAAACATCTCTTTTGGTTGCCAGTGAGGGGTGTCATGCAGCGGTTGAGGGGCATACGTCTTTGATATTTCGATGTGACCTAAAAAGACATCTGACGTTGGTGAGCAATAGCAAAGGCAGAAGGGGAAAGTTTCCTAGGTTTACCAGTAGACAGTAAATTGGGCCAATGTATTCCTAAAGCATGCGGAAGCATGGCGTTATAAGCTGGCAAGTCAAGTCGGATCAACAGTGTGGTCAATAGGTCAAGTCGGGGGTTGATAGAACCCACGTTTCAGATGCATATAATATAACAGGCTCTATCGTGTGTCTGAACAGTCGTAACTTAACGTCAGTGTTGACATCGGACGCCCAGAATTTATTCTCTAATGGCTGCCCAAGCCTGGCTTCTACCTTGGGTTAACTGAAGAAGATGGAAGTACAGAACATAGGTACTTGAACGAATCTACACGTTCTATGTCACCATTTGATATAGCAAGGCGTGCCTGTTTCATGCCTAAAGCAATACATTTCGTCTTAGTCGTGTTAATTGTCAAACCTTCCGTTTTACTAACCCGTTCAACTTCATCAAGAAGTTGTTATGCATCAGATATGCTATTTGTTAAGATGGCAATATCGTCAACGAGAGAGAGCACATATTGAGCTGGAATTCAGGATATCTGGTCGTATTCGAAGATACAAATAGCCCCGATAAATCTGCCCCTTGCCCAAATAAATCCGACCCTCCTAAACATACCACTTTCAAGCCCCCTTTATAATAGACAATAGCAACACAACTAATATCATCTCATCTGCCATTACCATTAATCCCATTTACCTGGCACCATCACTCCATCTGCCACTACTACTCCGTCTGCCACTACCATCATATCTACTTCGTCTGCTCAAACTATGGTCTGCTACTGCCATTACCTCTATTTCATGTGCCACTGCCATCACTACTACTGAACCTACTCCATCCACAAATGAGATTATCGAATCAAACATCATCATTGTACCAGGATTCATATCCACAACAACAAAAATCACCACACCACAGCAAATCAATAATTTATTTATCCATATTTTACATCCATTCTACAACTCCCATTTAGCCAGATAGACCAAAATAATAAACCATCACCACATCAAACCCGTCCACGATCCAGAGAACAGATTCCCATCATTCATACGCGACATCAGAAAATTCATCAGAGGCACCATACACATTAATTACATCAAAATCAGCATAGATCATCAAATCCCTAGGGATTTACAACCCCGAAAATCATTCCCTGCTCCCCAAGATTTCTCCCCCACACAACAAGAAATTTCGAGAATGAAGCACACACATACATTAAAAAAATGTCAATTGGACTGAACCAAATCACATATAAAAATTACATTAATCGTCTTTAGCCACTAACATATCATTTCATTTATCATTATTTAGATAAAAAAATGTCCCGTACTCACACACTCCTAATTAATCTCCATCATAAATAAATCCTGGGGTTAATATATGCAGACATGAAGGAACAAATAATTAGAAAAAGCAACTTCATGACCGCAATCTCACCAGGAAGTCCTTCCCCCTATAGGTTTCCTACGACAGCCCAAGAAAACAAAATCCATACAACCATTAATGTCCACCACTCCTCAACAACATTGTGTTATAACCCATATATACCTTTTGCCCCCTATAATCCATACCACCACCATTAACAACCCTATCAGCACTATCACCACCAATCACGTCCCTCTGGCACACATCAATAAAGAAAAGAAAAGAAAACAAGAAAAGGAAAAATATGTAACATCAGCAACATCAAAAACAATGAAAAGAAAAAGACAAAACAAATTATATCAAAAAAATAAAACTAATAATAATATAAAAAAATAAAAAACAAACTTCTTATGAATCAACAAGAACACCACAAACACTTAATTATTGTTGTTATATCAAATTAATTATTAGTATTAAAGTTATCATTATCATTACTATGAATTGTTGTTATTATCAAAAAAGGTTATTCTTATTGTAAGAAACGTTACTATTATTGTTATATTAAATGTAGTTACAATCTATGCAAATGGCATTTTGAAGCCTAGAAAAATAAGGTTGACTGACTGCCGCCGCAGCTAACATTGAATTATTAGCTATTCAAATGACTATTAGAAAGGACAGATTCATCGTTCTCTCTGTATATATAAACCCCTCATTACTAACAACATTGATTTTGTATCAGACCTATCTGATTGTGTTGCACAGGTCAGAAGTAAATCGAGCAACCTAATCATTCTAGGTGATTTTACTATTGACTTTCTACAACCAGAATCAAATTTCCTTGTGAATACTATTGCTCAGTTTGAAATGATTCCTCTGATCGACTCACTTAAATCATGGTTTAGATCAGATATTTTTTGCAAAAAACGGTAAAGTCTGCTAGCACTCAGATATTGGACCACCTGTCGAAAAACATCACAAAATTGTATGGGCTCAATTAAGCAATCTATTTAGCAACATACCAGCCCCAACAACATCGACAGCTTGGAGATGGGATAAATTGGATTTGGAAATGGCAACATTTCTACTTACCCACTGGGAGATAGATGGGTCAATTCGTAGCTTAGCTAGTGAAGTCTTGAACTCAGAATTGTCGATCGATCAAACTGCTGAAAACCTTTATTATCATGTATAGTACAGTTATCATGCATATCCAATCAGAGACGAAGCTTGGATGGTAAAACTACTCATGCGTATGATTCAACGACGCAATCGTGCATTTAAAGATCATTCCAGTTACCCCGGAGATGTTCGAATACTTTCCGTATGGAAGAAGTTATGTTAAGCTTGTAAATTTGCCTGGAAAAATGCAAAATCATGTCATCTCCGTAATGCCTTCGCTTCTGTAGTGGTACGCACCTACGGACCAAACACAAACACATCTTCAGCCATACCAGATATGAAGTGTCGAGATCAAAATTTTTCAATTTCTAACAACGAAAAAGCAGACGCCTTTTCGAAAGAGTTTACAAGAAATTTTAACACGCAAGATGATGATCCAAATCATGTATAATCAGATGCGAATATCAGACTTGAATGTGAATGTGAAGAAGAGGATTTTGCAGTACATCCATCAAATCGGTAATGATGCAGCTGTTTGCATTGATGGTATCTCTCCAAGATTATTAGAAGCATTTGCTTCAGATATCACACCAGCCATCATCACGGCTTTATTCTGTAGATGTCTTTTTGAAGGAAAATTTCCATCGCCATGGAAACATGCACGGATTTGGCCAATTGCAAAAGTCCAAGGAACAAATTTATTAAATGAATTTAGCCTGATCTCTATTCTTCCAGTAATTAGTAAAATTGCAGAAAAGTGGATAAAAGACATCTTGAAGCCATCGATAATCAGCAAAACCGATTCAAATCAATTTGCATATTTCAGCGATAGATCCACAGAAGAAGCAATAGCAGCTCTGCAGCACTATGTAACTTGCGGTTTCAATTCCTATCAGAAAACATCCAAAGTTTCTATAATTTCTTTTGATATTCTGAAAGCATAAGATCAAGTTTTAAAAAGCAAATTGATCTAAACAGTACGTGAAGACTTCAAATTAGAGGATCGATTGGCAATGCTGATTGATTCTATGACAAACTGTGATTATAGGAGATCAAGATGTCCAAAGACACCATTGCTGTATCAGGTATAACACAGGGGTCAATTCTGGAACACATCTGTTTAATGCATTTATATCATCTTTCCTAAATTTACAACTGTCTCCTGATTCAAAATTAATTGCCTTCGCTGATGATTTGCTGTTGATAAAACCTGTAAGAAACAATACGAACTGTGTGAATTTACAAAAAGATATTAATACTATATCACAATATCAATATTGTGAACTAAAGTTAATATTAAATCCAAAAAATTTAACTTCTTGTGAGCAATCATCGACCCTAAATTGAATTTTGAACTGAATCCCAATCAATGAAAGCAAAAAGAGCAATTGGTGCCCTGTGGAGAACACTTGGAAGGTGGACCTCAACAGAGCATTTTTGTTACATCTGCACATACAAAGTTATGCCTATCTTAACGTATTCACTTCCAGTAGCTTGTCCAACCACTCAAAAAGCATTGGAAAATTCTTGAAAAGGTTCACCAATTTGCCTGCAGACTATCGAAAAATAATTTTTTTGGACAATATAAACATCTTCTACAAGCATTACATTGGAACACACTAGCCACACTTTGTGTTGAACGACTATTGTTTGTTATATTCAAATACAATCATGGACTCAGGTTCCTTCAACCTGACATTTTAAAGCCATCACCAACATCGCAACGATCAGGACTTATCTCTAGATGCCATAAACACCAACTTCATCTAAATCTAAATCAGTCACAAGGGAAAAATTATTGTAGCCAACGCCGTTTAAAGCTGAGCCATATGCCTTTAAAATTTGCAGTAGCTTCTTGGGACAATTTACCAAGCCATATTGCGGAGCTAAAGTCAGATAAATTTCATGTATTTAAATCATTAATTCAACAAAATGAAACAATTGACAGCCTCGACATAACAAAGTAAAATAACAAAAAAAGCTTCAAGTATACTCCCATTAAATCAGTATTACCAAGAAGTATAACTCAACCTAAGAGAAATATTTTTTTATGTATAGAAAATGATAATGGCCATCGATTTCACTTGAATACACTTACTAAGATCAAGATCAGAGAAAGAGTGAACCTTAAGATTTAAGAAGAAGTGAAAATTGTAGTTTCGTCAGTTGTCCATGGCGTTCGCTGATTGGTGGATGTTTTGGTAACTACCAAAATGATTGACAGTCGTCATCTCAGGTTGTTAGGGTTGTTATGTGGCATAAAGGGGTTCTTTCATAAAATTTTGGTTGTGATGTCAGGTTAGAGTTAGTTCGTCATCATGTTTATAGCATGTATGTATAGATTATATCTTATTTGATTGACAGTTTTTTCTTCTTTCTGGTTGTCTAGCAATAATCGTAGGTCAGATCTGACCCTATTATGATAAAAATTTCAAATACCTAATAGCAACTACACCTATATATCAATCTAACAGTCATATCCTTTACAAGGTTTTAGCAATGCCAGGATGATAAATAAGTCATTTTTAAAACTTAACTTTGAAAGACACGTTGACATTAAGAGCAGACATAGAGTGGAAAAGAAATGGAGTTATTCCAGGAAATGAATTGGAAATATGGCCAGGCAATCGCATATCGATTTGACCTTCTATCTAATCCAAGTTCAGTTGTATTTACTGTTTGTCTTTTTACAGAATATATGGCTATTTTATGATTCAATTGCGATCGAGTCTAGCATGAATGTTGTCATGTCTGGTATATCTTTATATCTTCCTGATGCTCTACTATTTTTTATAGCTGCTGCTGTGGTAGCATATAGAGTATATCATACCCATTGCTAGATAATATAAATTGGAGAGGGATTAACATAGGAATTCTTAACTAAATAATGATGTTTGAATTGATTGGTGAGTGGGTAATCCTGTTAAGTCCAAGAAGAAAAACTTACGTAGTGCATGTTTTTTGCCTGAAAGATTCAGGATTCTGGATTTATCTTAATGGAAAAATGGTTCTGGCCAATCGCCTGGCAAAAGGCATGTTGTAACACGGTATAAAACTTGTTAAATGAATTGAGAGCTGTAATCCCCTTTCATCTACCAGACAGAAGTTTTCCACTGATCTCATATGGTGTAATTCACTGTATGATTGGTAACTGCGAATTTCTAGCCTTGTCCGTTCCTTTTCAAATTAAAAAATGGTGTTTTCATACTTCGGGCTTCAGATGTTTTATCACTTGCTGACCTCATGTTTGTGTGGATGTTACTATGGTCATCAATCATCAGAACGAGCAATTCTTTGTTTGCGGTTGTAATCTCTTTATTTATTTTTATCCTTTACAAATGGATGAGTGCTAGATTCTTGCTGTTCCTGAGATTGATTTTGCAAGAAACAGACGACACCCCACAACCATTAAGAAGAGAAATTCTAGTTCCTCTTCGTCAATTTGCTCCCAACAAGCTGGCCCACGATTGTTTGGAACCAATTGTTCTTTCTAGATTGACAGAACATTAAGGTGTATATGATAGCAACTACTTTCTTTCTGTTTGCTTGGACCTTCATTGGACCATCTAATCCAGCTTGATGTCATATATTTTGGAATTCAACTGGGTAGCATGGTGGTGCAGAATCCCCATATGTGTTTCTAATGAAAATTCTTAATTGTTTGATCTCCTTATATAAAACTAGCGTCATAACAGTAACATTAAACATTAAACATTGAACAAACATGTAAAAATAGTCTATTGTATAGTCATAGATAAAGTTTAGATAATCATTCAAGGAACATTGAATATATTCAACATTATTGCACTAAAATATAAAATGGAATTCAGTATGGAATGGAATACCGAAGTAAGTCAGTCTGAAGTGAAGTCATTCCTTTGTTTGCTGAGCTTTAGTAATCACGGCCAATGGCAGGAAACAAGTTCTGGTCTGCTTCTTAATATCACTAATCTGTATTAGTGATAATTGACCTGTGCAATCTCAATTGGACCGGCTCTCTGCCAAATAATTAATATCCGAGATAGAGTACCTTAAATGGTACTATTGAGTCTCTATAGATGTCAGGGAGTGACCAATAGCTGACTGCTTTGCTCTTACGGGATGGGCATGGATCTTGATAGTTTCTGTCCAAGGAAGACTTTATGGATGATAGAATATTTACAATTAAGCCTGCAGCTTCCAATTTAAGCTCTTCCAAACGTGATTGATTGACATTAATCTTGTGCAGTAGCTGAATATGATAAAAATGAATCATTTTTAGCCTTATTCGTATCTTAGTCCCTATCCTATTTGCTGGAGTTGAGCTGATGTATCAGAGTGTTGGTTGCGTGCTCGTATAAGTATGGAGTGGAAATTTTCTACTGCATACTCATACAAGCAATTCAAGTTGTTCTCATAGTTCTCTGCTAGACCATGGTTTGTCCTTTGCCAGAGAAGCAAATCACTCAACCAGACAAGTGACGCCTTACGAAGAACATCACCCGGTCGTGTAGCATCGATTGTGTGTAAAGGGTATGGTGTCTCCAACACTGAAATGATCCAGCAAATGGATAACATCATTGGCAACTAATTATGGAATAGATTAATGAGAGTCATCTATTGTACATCTTTGAACACAGAGAATGCAGCTAATAATTGGCCTCTGTTTAATGTCCATCTTCCAGCATAAAGAAGTTCAAGTGCTGAGCTGTTTCTCCAAGGCTTTTGGTTTATTAATACTAACATTTTTGATGTCCCAAAGATAGCAGAATATGCATAGATCGACTATCCACAGCAACGATTTCGAATGAAATGCCCTACACTAGCTGCGTTGCGAGGGTTTACATTCCATTGCAACAACTCTATCGTAATATGATTAATTCTTATCAAATCGGAAGACAATGATGTTGATATAAATTAATGTTGATACCATGCATGCAGTATAGTCAATCCTGTGATAGAGAATCCTTAGAATCCTTAGAATTCTCAGAATATGATTTTGAATACTTTTATCATTTCATTGGCTTTTTTACTTCCAAAGAGAGCTTTGAAATCAGTCAACCCAGCATTCTCATTTTAACTTTCAGACCTCCAAATATATATTGAGAATCTAGCTAGCCCTACAAGGCAATAGCGATTTGTGTGATTTTGACATAGAAACGATCTGTTAGTGGATGAAGATGATTGATGTAATTGTTGTATGCTATTTGGTATAGTCCAATTGACTTTTTGATGTATGTGTATGCTTCATTCTCGAAAATTTCTTGTCGTGCAGGGGAAAAATCTTATTGAGCAGGTAATGGACCCTAAAGGGTTTGATTATCTAAGCTTGTTTTTATGTAATTTATGTGAATGATGCCTCTGATGATTTTTTTGATGTTGCGTATGAATGATGGGAATATGTTCTCTGGGTCGTGGATCGATTTGACATTTGGTGATGGTTTATGTTTTTTGTCTATATGGCTGAATGGGAGTTGTAGAATGGAGAGAATATGGATGAATAGATGAATGATTTGTTGTGTTGTGATGAATTTTTTTGTTGTGGATATGATACCTGGTACGATGAAAATGTTTGTCCAATGTCATTGGTGGATGGAACAGGTTCGATGGCAGTGATGGCAGTATGGTAGTGGCAGATGAATTAGAGGTAATGGCAGTGGCAGACGAAGTGGATGTGATGGTAGTGGTAGACGGAGTAGAGATGATGGTAGTGGCAGACGGAGTAGAGGTGGTGGTAGTGGTAGATGAAGTGGGGATTTAGGTGAAATAGGATTGATGGTAATGACAGGCGAGGTGGTATTATTCGTGTTGTCTATAATAAAGGGGGGCTTGAAGGAAATATGTCTAGGGGGTTGGACTTATTTGGGTTAGACTTATCGGGGCTATTATCATTTTCACTGACCATAACCTCGTATGATGTCCTCATCCTCCATTGAACTATCATGGTCAATTAAATTGGTTTCAATATGATCTGAGAATTCATTCTGTTAATCGGTGAGAAATAAATTGAAACATAATAATAGAATAGAATATTGTTGGGTAGGGGAGAAATCTTGGGGGCAGGGAATGATTTTTGGGGTTGTAAATCCCAAGGAATTTAATTATCTAAGCTTGTCTTTATGTAATTTACTCGATATGGCAAAATGGATGTTGGAAGACGGATTTCTATTTTTTGTAAGACGGATTTACTGTTACTTTACGATGTGTATAAATAATTGGATGATTTAATGTTGTGAGCTACGCTCCTAAATCCAAAAACACCATGGAGTCATTCATTTCACATAAATCCAATCATCATAATCAATAATAATTCAAGACCATTTGAATCTTAAACGACTACATTTCTAAATATCTTTAACACAAAAGTCAACAAAACTATGCTATACGAGCACATCCGTTAGGAAGTTACATAATTCCAAGAAACTCTAAATGATTCTAAGAAACTATACAGTGAAACCAAATCGCTTGGGTGGCGACGACTTCCGTCCAATTCTTGTTAACTTACTTAAATTACTTATATTTAAATTGTCAACAATGCTCTCGTTATCCGTTGTTGGATCCACAACCGATTTATTCTTGCGTGGTAAACTTTTGTTTAATGAATATGATGCCTGGTACACTATGGAGATATTTGGTTAATAAAATTGGTAGATGGACTTGAACTTGGACAAAGTTTGTAGAAGTATTCTCTTTTGTCTCCACTTCCGCTCTCATTGTCATATTGTGGTTGCTCTTGGCGTTGTTGTTGTCGTTGTTGTATTGGTGTTATTCTTATCGCTGTTAGTCATCGGCGGTTGATCACGATTGAGATATTTTATGGTGAGTTTTCCATTGTGGCTTGTCGGAGCGGTGAATTTGGGTTTGTCAGGATGATTGATCTCGGTTTTGCAAACAGTGACCGAATAACTCTGTTATAGTTGATCGTGATGGTGCGATAAGCTTGACGCTTTGTCAGTTTATCTGTTGGAGTTGCAAACTCTCGACGTACTGTGGGGAGGTTTTCTTCTACGCTCTTAAGTGCCCTGTCGCACAAGGTAGATATTTTTGCAAGTGTGTTGGTAATTCTAGAGTTGAGTGTTTTTGATGTTGCATATTAGAATTCGTAAATTTGACAGTAGATATTTTGCACAGCACGTGTCTCAATCCCTTCCAATGGGATGAAGTTTTTGGACAGTATGTTATCCAGTATGCTTGAGATACAATTCCTCATTGTTAAGAATTGCACCTGCTCCTCTTTTGGTATAGTATGCCTAACAACCTCCTTGAAATTGGTTAGTGGTCCCAAATTGATCACCAATATTGTTATCAGAGATGTAAAAATCCGAGCTGCCTAATACTCCACTCATAATCATTTACTTCGTAATTAATGTAAATAATGCTTCTAATGATTTTATGTCTCGTCTCGAATGAATGATGGAAATCTGTTTTCTGGATCATAGACTGAATTGACATGTCGCGATGATTTCTTTTTTTGGTCAATAAGGCTAAATGGAAATTGTAAGATGGATTTGCTCTGCATAAATAATTGCATACTTTGTTGTGGTGTAGTAAATTTTTGTTTTGTGGATATGAATGATGAAGATGATTGTCTTCGTCATGGCAGTAGAAAATTACCTTAAATTCAGTTTCAATGGCAGTGATGTCAGTGGTGGTAGCAGACTATATGGTGGTAATGGTTCATGTCACTGTTAAATTGTTTTATTTTCTGTGTTATTAGTGCCTCTGTTGTGAGGGTGTGTGAATCTTGTAGGGTCAAGTCTGTTCTGTTGATTGCCGTGGGAAGATCCAGCCGTTGCATCTTTTTATCGATGATTGCGACGGCAATCCCCTGAACAGCTGTTTTTAGTTGTCCTAACAGCTCCCTTGGAACCATCACTTTGGTTGTGTCTGCTGAAACATTTCAAATTAATCCCAGTAACTATTTCACTTGATGTGCTATTATCATCACTTTTATTCACTAGTCACTTTGAGTCACTTTTTAAACCAGGGTAGTAATATCCTTCACATCAGTATCTATTAATAACCAGGACCTATTAGAAAAGGATATCGATTGGGGAGAGGTTATTATAGGGGAGGCTTTATCTAAATATAGTGGAATGGAGGTGTCAGATAAATTGGGTTGATGGAAATGGCAGATGAAACGATAGTAGCGAGGTTGTTATTTGGTATCAACCATTGAATGGCTTAAAGGTGGTACGTTTTGAAGGGGTGCATTTATTGGAGTTCAGTAGGCACGATGGTATCTTGATTTAATGAGTTCATTCTGTACATAAATTCGAAATAATATAAAATAAATATGAAATAATAAAGTAGTATTAGGGTTAAATTGATCAAATATACTACATGTTTGATGTTGCGGGTTCTTATCTATCTTCGGGTATTTTACAGCTTTATTTATTGATGGATAAGTTGACTACTTCAGTATATATGTGCATGTGTTGTCGCCAGAATGAAAATATTGTCATAGTTATTTATCAGAAATTTTCTTAGAGAAAAAAGGCAAAAAGACCTAATGGAAAGTCACGTTACATTTCCACTCATCACTTTAAATATTGAACTTTTAAGCTGTTATTGCTTTCTTATGTATTCGGAAGATTCCATATGCAGTTTTTGATGCACAATATATTTCCAAATGTCATGGAATGAAATAATGACGATTGTTATTGTTTAGGTATCAAACCATCTAAACAATATTTCATAACACCCTAGCTTAGGTGCAAACTATATACCAATACAAATTAAAACACATTAGAAATAGATGGATTAGTAATGATAATCTAGAACATCATGCTCGTCGTAAATTACTTCTTACATCGATCCAATCATGGGATTTCATCCATAAATATTTTGTAAACACCAATTCAGATCGGTAATCAGATAGCAACTATCAGCTAAAAATCATTAATAAATCATAAAGAGCTATAGAGAGGAACACAGACGAAACTCTGATGCCATTCTTTGCTATTATTTGCAATACTTTGGACACTTTGCATATTGAAGCTGATGGTGACATTGCTATTCTATTACTACAACTATTAGCTATAAATCAATAAGAAATCATAGAGAGCTATAGAAAAGAACACGGACTCTGATGTTGTCCCTGATAGGAATGTCTGTCACATGACTAATAGAGTGTGACAGTATTGGTAACCTTTGCCACAAAAATAGGAGGTACAGGGTATGTAGACATAGCATGAGAATGTCCCGGAGAATATTCTCCTTGCGGTGGATGGATGGAGTATGGCTAGAGTTGAATGGGAGGAAGTTATGTATATCCGTAGGTTTGACATATGTGTCTGTCAATAGTCTATCTTCATCTAAGTAAACATTCAAATCGAGGAAGGCAACATGAGTGTCTGATGATGATGAGTTGAACTTGAAGCGTGGATATATTTGGTGTATGTCACTGAGAAAGAAATTTGTGGGGGTATTTGATTCCTCGTAATGACTTGAGAGTGCGATGATGATGTCTACCCAATTATATTAAATAGCCTGGAAATGCGGTGTTTAAACATTATGAGGTCATTCGTAATCTATTTCTTGTTGAACCTGATGCCACGTGGTACAAATTTTTGTCCTTGAGAGATGCTCCATTTTCCCCTTGTCAAATGTTGCATTTCATAAGTTCACTACAGTGTTTTTGATAATGCCCGTGTGTTTCAGATCAATTTCTAGATGTGAGAGTGGAATTGAGTACACGCAAGGAGGAGTAAATTGCGTAGAGAACAGAATGAGTTTTATTAACAATAACTTTTTCTATATTATCAATCATACAACTATTTTTATTTAAAATGTAATATATAAAGGAAGTAGGCCCGTTTATATTTGTGACGTATACCTAGTGATTATTTTTATGTGTATAGATTATACGCATTGATAGTAGCCTTCCTTTGTCTTTAGTGACCGTTAGACTCTCATTTTGTGGTTGTTCTTGGTTTTGTCGTTGTGGTTGTATTGGTGTTGTTTTATTCTTGCCGTCGTTATTCATAGGGTGTTGCTCAAGACAGAGGCGTTTTAGGATAAGATTTTCCATGTTGGCTTGTCAGAGTGGCAAATTTGGATCAATCAGGATGACTAGCTTTGTTTTGGCAAGTACTGATCGTAGAATTCTGTTATAGTTGATCGTGATGGTGTGATAAACTGGGCGTTTTATTTGTTCTTCGTTTAGATTGTCAAATTTTCGTTGTACTATTACGAGATTTTCTTCTACACTCCTAAGTGCGGTGTTGCACATGAGAGATATAATTGCTCTTTGGCATAGCTGAAGTGTGTTGGTAATTCTTGCTTTAAGTGTTTTGCCGATGCTGATTCCATAGAGTTTGTAGATCTTACTGTAGATGATGCTTGGCATCGGCCATGTCTGGTTGTCAAACTCCCTTTCAGTGGAATAAAGTTGATGGACAGTATGTTGTCCAGTATCCTGGAAATGCAATGATTTATTGTTAACAGTTGCACGTGCTTCTCTTTTGGTATAGTATGCCTTATAACTTCCTTGAAATTGGTTAGTGGTACAAATTGATCTCTATAATATTGTTATAATAGATGTAAAATTCTTGGCTGCCAAATAATTCACACATCATCATTTACTTCGTATTTAATGTAAATAGTGCTTCTAATGATTTTATGTCTCGAATGAATGATGGAAATCGGTTTTCTGAGATCATGGAATGTCGCGATGATTTCTTTTTTTGGTCAATATGGCAAAATGGAATTTGGAAGATATATTTGATTTGTATAAATATTTGCATACTTTGTTGTGGTGTGGTAAATTTTTGTTTTGTGGATATGATGCCTAGTACGAAGACGATTATTGGCTTCGTGATGGCAGTGGAAGATGACCTTACTTCAGTTTCAATGGCAGTGATGTCAGTGGTGGTAACAGCCTATATTGTGGTAATGGTCGTGGCAGATGGATTTATTTCAGCAGTAGTGGGGGTAATGGTTAATTGGTTTTGTTCAGCCGTTGTGATGGTAATGGTGTTAGTTGATAAAAAGGGTTACTTAAATAGAAAATGGTAAACTCTTCAGTAGCGTTGCTCTCTGCAAATGATTTTTGGCCAGTCCAACAGACGTGAAACATTCTGATTAAATATGCACTGACAGTTATTTCGGATGATGAAATGAAATATACACAATTCAGGAAACATTTAAAGAATTTGCATATAGCATATACGATGAAACACCAACAAATACCGCCTCTGATATTGTGAGTATTGTCTGTCTTCGAGTTGATTAATACCTCATTTTCAATTGAATAGGCCTATCTATAGTAGAGATAACAGCTACACATATCTACCTTCCTCGACTCCCATTGTGTTCGTGCTGTTTGGTAAATTATCTCCGTTTGCCTGGGTATTTGGCAACAGTTCTTCGAGTTTTCCTTTAATTTTATTTTTTAAATTTATTTCTACGTCGTTGAGAATTCGTCCAATCACTCTGTCCAGCGCCTGTCGGCGTTGGTCAGTTGCTATGTGTTCTGACAGCCCGTAAAATTTCGTTACGTCTGTGTCAATAGATTGTTGTATATCGGACAGTAGCAGTTGCGTCATGTCACTGTTAAATTGTTTTATTTTCTGTGTTATTAGTGCCTCTGTTGCGAGGGTATATGAAACTTGTAGGGTCAAGTATGTTCTGTTTATTGCCGTGGGAGGATCCAGCTGTTGCATCTTTTTATCGATGATTGCGACGGCAATCCCCTGAACAGCTGTTTTTAGTTGTCCTAACAGCTCCCTTGGAACCATCACTTTGGTTGTGTCTGCTGAAACATTTCAAATTCATCCCAGTAACTATTTCACTTGATGTGCTATTATCATCACTTTTATTCACTAGTCACTTTGAGTCATTTTTTAAACCAGGGTAGTAATATCCTTCACATCAGTATCTATTAATAACCAGGACCTATTAGAAAAGGATATCGATTGGGGAGAGGTTATTATAGGGGAGGTTTTATCTAAATATAGTGGAATGGAGGTGTCAGATAAATTGGGTTGATGGAAATGGCAGATGAAACGATAGTAACGAGGTTGTTATTTGGTATCAACCATTGAATGGCTTAAAGGTGGTACGTTTTGAAGGGGTGCATTTATTGGAGTTCAGTAGGCACGATGGTATCTTGATTTAATGAGTTCATTCTGTACATAAATTCGAAATAATATAAAATAAATATGAAATAATAAAGTAGTAGTAGGGTTAAATTGATCAAATATACTACATGTTTGATGTTGCGGGTTCTTATCTATCTTCGGGTATTTTACAGCTTTATTTATTGATGGATAAGTTGACTACTTCAGTATATATGTGCATGTGTTGTAGCCAGAATGAAAATATTGTCATAGTTATTTATCAGAAATTTTCTTAGAGAAAAAAGGCAAAAAGACCTAATGGAAAGTCACGTTACATTTCCACTCATCACTTTAAATATTGAACTTTTAAGCTGTTATTGCTTTCTTATGTATTCGGAAGATTCCATATGCAGTTTTTGATGCACAATATATTTCCAAATGTCATGGAATGAAATAATGACGATTGTTATTGTTTAGGTATCAAACCATCTAAACAATATTTCATAACACCCTAGCTTAGGTGCAAACTATATACCAATACAAATTAAAACACATTAGAAATAGATGGATTAGTAATGATAATCTAGAACATCATGCTCGTCGTAAATTACTTCTTACATCGATCCAATCATGGGATTTCATCCATAAATATTTTGTAAACACCAATTCAGATCGGTAATCAGATAGCAACTATCAGCTAAAAATCATTAATAAATCATAAAGAGCTATAGAGAGGAACACAGACGAAACTCTGATGCCATTCGTTGTAACTCTGATGCTGTCCCTGATAGGAATGTCTGTCACATGACTAATAGAGTGTGACAGTATGGGTAACCTTTGCCACAAAAATAGGAGGTACATGGTATAAAGACATAACATGAGAATGTTCTCATTGCTAATCGTAATTGAGTACACGCAAGGAGGAGTAAATTGCGTAGAGAACAGAATGAGTTTCATTAACAATAACTTTTTCTATATTATCGATCATACAACCATTTTTATTTAAATGTAATATGTAAAGGAAGTGTATGACTCCATATGGGTATCGCCGACTAGTCAGTTTTTGTGACCATCTTCTGCTTGTAGTCAGAGTCATGTTTCCCGCTACCAATATCGGTGCAGGCCCGTTTATGTTTGTGACGTATACCTAGTGATTATTTTTTATACGTATATATTATACGTATTGATAGTAGCCTTCCTTTGTATTTAGTGACCGTTAGACTCTCATTTTGTGGTTGCTGTTGGTTTTGTTGTTGTGGTTGTCTTGGTGTTGTTTTATTGTTGCCGTTGTTATTCATAGGGTGTTGCTCAAGACAGAGGCGTTTTAGGATGAGATTTTCCATTTTGGCTTGTCGGAGGAATTTGGATCAATCGGGATGATTGGCCTTGTTTTGGCAAGTACTGATCGTGGAATTCTGTTATAGTTGATCATGATGGTGTGATAAACTGGGCGTTTTATTTGTTCTTCGTTTAGATTGTCAAATTCTCGTTGTACTGTTGCGAGATTTCTTCTACACTTCTAGGTGCGGTGTTGCACATGAGAGATATAATTGCTCTTTGGCATAGCTGAAGCGTGTTGGTAATTCTTGCTTCAAGTGTTTTGCCGATGCTGATTCCATAGAGTTTGTAGATCTTACGGTAGATGATGCTTACTATCGGCCATGTCTGATTGTCTAACTCCCTTCCAGTGGAATGAAGTTGATGGACAGTATGTTGTCCAGTATCCTGGAAATGCAATGATTTATTGTTTGGAATTGTGCTTGCTCCTCTTTTGCTATAGGATGCGATACAACTTCCCTGAAATTGGTTAGTGGTATCAAATTGATCTCTAATATTGTTATCATAGATGTAAAATTCCGGGGTGCCAAATAATCCATTCATCATCATTTCTTTCAAATTGTTTGTTGTGCTTGTTTGGTTCCTTCCAATGGGATGAAGTTGATGGACAGTATGTTGCCCAGAATCCTTGAAATTCAAGTCCTTATTGTTAAGAATTGCACGTGCTTCTCTTTTGGGATATTATGCTTTACAACCTCCTTGAAATTTGTTAATGGTACCAATTTGATCTCTAATGTTGTTATTAGAGATGTAAAAATCCAGGCTGCCAGATAATACACTCATCGTCATTCTATTTTGAAAGGTTTGGTTGGCTTGTGTTATCGACGTGTTGGTTGAGTGATGCTTCCAACTCGAATAGCCTTTGGATTTTCTCATTTTCAGTGTCCTCTGTAAGAATCAATTCTTCCAGCGGTTCCGTCTTATCGTCTACTGCCTTTCTGACAGCCTCGTTTGCCTTTAATAAATGAAGTAAAGAAAGAAGGAGTTAAATGTTTCATCACATACAATTACTTAACATCAACTTTCAAATAAGCTTTACGGAGCACAAGAGGCATGCAAGGAGAAAACGACAAAGCATCCATTGAAAATCACAACCTGCAAGATTTCTCCTAAAGCGAATAGAGTGTGCCATCAAGCTTCGGCTTGTTTATATATACTGTTTGCCAGTTGTATGGTTGTATGATTGACTGTTTTTTTTTTTTTCAGATAGAAAAAAGATCAACAATCAGTGGAACCAGCAGTTGCAATGACAAAGAAAATTTGAAGAACTGAAAGCGATTATAGAATTCTGTATTCTTTTTACTGTTGCGAAATGCTTACTGGAAAAAATGACATGCCAACAATGACATTACTAGCTCGTAAGTAGCATTCAGTGAACTTTGAACTTTGAGCAGTTGGACCTCGACAAGAAAGAAACGCACAAGTCACAGATAGGAGTTCTGAGGAGTTACAAACAGATTACACTCAACTACATGGTGTAGACGCAGAGACGGACAGGTTAGTACAGCATTTCAATAATTATAGCAACTCTTTTTGTTATTAATCAAAAGTTTCTTCATAAAATATTTTAGAGTAAAGGATAGCCACAAAAAACTACAAGTATATAGTGATTGTTGAAAAAAATTAAGTATTATTTTTGGTGGTATTATTTATTCTTCATTGTTTAATTTCTATCAGTATTATAACAATTAGAATGCATTAAGTTTTTAGATCCTTAGCTTATAAATAATTTGTAAATTAACATTTTATTTCTTTTGAACTGACGATGGTATATTAAATAATACCGAAAATTATTCAACAATCAATACTAATGCAACATCTTTTCTGAAAATTTTTCTTTTTTTTTCTGTATTACAAAATTTTATTTAATTTGCAAAATTTTAATAATTAATCAATAAATAAAGAATAAAATGTAACCTACGTAAGTATCATAAAACCTTAAGAAACTAAATAACTTCGAAATGTTCCATTCTGCAACTCCTTAAATTTATATAAATATACATTGATACTAAATTAACTGGCTAATGTTGCTTGTTCCTGAAATGTTCCTAGAGCACACATTGCATTTGTTCCCTGCAATGCTATACTTATTTTTTGTCGAATGTATTGATGTGGCCGTTCGTCATTGCTATTTAGTTTTTCTGAGTATGTGATCAGATTACTAGCACTTGGCCTGAATGGTCCCACAGTTGCTACTACGACTGTGGTGACTTTGTGATAAGGTTAGAGCTCTGAATATCTTGCAGCTTTGCATTGTTCAAATCTAGCAGTGGCAGCTCTAGCAGCTTTACATGTCTGATCTAAACGAGAAGTAGCAAAGGCGTATTGGCAGGTATAGTCCCACACTGCACATTTTCCATGGGATTAGGGGATCTGTGTGAGTCCATCAGGGCGTTTTTGATCGGATTGACACAAGCGCTGTGGCTCAAGAATGGATGGTATTCCGGCCGATCCATGGCACGTTTGATGATGTTGTTGATAGCGATTTGAACGTATGCTATTCGACATTTTTCGAAACAAGACGTAGAGTGGTGGCAATTCTTAGTTGTGTGTTATCCAGGAATAGATTAAATGGTGGTATGGTAAACAGGAAAGCCATGCCCCAGCCGTATTTTCTCTTATAGCCCGTTAGCGGCTGATAGACCTATGATCAACCACTGATAAATAAAGTGTTGATGGTTGATGGTAATGGAGCTTCCTTGGACTTCATTTGCAATAGATCAATTGCATTTCTCTCATGTGATATGCTTGATGTTATATTTGATCTTTGAAAAATATCTTTCACAAGTGAATCAGTCAACCTGCAAGCAAGAAGCAATAAAAGCTGGCAAGGCTATATCAGTTGGTTTTCTGGTACCAAGTCCACCAGATGAAATTGGTAGCGATCCCTGTGCCTATTGTTCACCTTCCAGGGCGACATTCAAAATTTTCTCAAGGTTTCTTTTTAGTTCACCATCATAAGTCTCTAATACAATATTGGAGTATAGCAAGGTGACGATTTAAAGTAGTAGTTAAGTCTAGGAATAGTAATAAAGTAAAAATAAGGTATAATGGAAATTAAAAAAGTTCAAGCGTTCACATAATAGCTTGAATTCAGAAAGTTTATAAGTAAATAGCTGATTGTAACCCAGACCGAAGAAGAGTCAGTTTCTCTTCTTCGATAATTTTGGCATTAGAAAGGATCAAAGGAGCTACTTATATTCTATCTCCGAACTGGCATGGCTCACATTTGGCAATATTCAGTGTTGAGCCTACTTTTTCGCCTTTGGTTTGTATTAAGGTAAAATCGTCGGTAATGTTGTCCATGGGACCAATGAGTGTTCCATTGTTGAGATACCATAGGTTTAATTGCGATGTTAAACCTAAGGCAATATATTGAATTGCAGTAGCGAAGAGCAGTGGGCCGAGAGCACCTTGTTGCACACCTTCTTCTGAGTCGAGATTAAATTCATCAAAAACAGCGTGGACTTGAACCATAGCTTGATTGGACATACCTAATTATCTCTGGGTATTTTTGGGCCACGATATCCCATAGTTTATAACGGTGGAGTGAATTGTAAGCATTACTGAAATGCACTTTCAGAACGTTAAATCTTTCCCCGTCATATTTCTTTGCTTCACTCGGTATCCTATATAGCGGCATAAACTGCAGCCTCAGCACCTCCAGACAGTGTTGTAAATACTCGTTACTAAAGTAACGCGTTACTCGTTACTCGTTACTTTTGGAGTAATTTTAGGAGTAATTAGTTACTTTTTTGAGAAAAGTAATAAGTAATCTAATTGATTACTTTTTGAAGTAACGAGTATTATTTGAGAGAAAGTAATTGACGTTACTTTTCAAATTACTTTTATGATTACAAAATATTTGCTTTGTTGTCTTGTGATAATTTTCAAAGGCGTTGCTGTCAATAAGTTCCGCTTTTTATTGTTCATTCTGCGATGCAATCTCACATTATTTGCAGCTTTCACGAGAGCTATTCAAACCAGGTGAATTGTGTGATATATGACCAATAAACCCTATCCCATAACCTATTCTTCTCTGATCTGGCATTGTTCTGTTGATCAATAGATTCAATAGTTTTTCACTTTTATTTGAGTGAGTTTCGAATATTGAAAAGATGATGTAAAATTTATGGCTATATGAATAGATTGATCCGACAAAAATAAACCATTTTAATAAATCAAATAAAACCATTTATTTGGCAACCTTCTTAGAAAGTTTTCAACGTCAATTTATCTTCTGCTGCAGTCACCAGTATTAAATTAATATTATTGAATCGATCGTTCCCCTTCGTAAAAAACAAGATGGCCGCCATAATTGTCAAAACGAGACACGTCATTATCGAAAGGGAGGCAATATCTTTTGTTTCACAAGTTAAAGTAATCATGAAGTAATTAGTAATTAATTACTTTTTTTGGGAAAGTAATTAGTAATTGTAATCAATTACTTTTTAGGCTGAAGTAATTAGTAATGTAATTAGTTACTTTTGAGGAAAAGTAATTTGTAATGTAATTTATTACTTTTCAAAAGTAATTCTCACATCACTGCCTCCAGATATTCCATAGCCCAGTTGATGTGGTCGTATGTTATTAACTGCCGTTTCTTGCACTGAGAATGATGCAAACTTTGAGCAGATACGCCTGTATGTTAACCCCACTGCTATGAGACGTGCATTTTATTGCTTTTCATCACTATTTGATTATTTTCAAGCTCTTAATCAATAAGTAGGGCGGCGTCGTTGTTTGATAGCAGATTATCTTTGTGAACATTTAAAGCTTAGTTAACTAAATAGATATATGTGAAAGTATGACATTGTTTAAGTTCATTTAACATGACTTCCACGGCTGTAACTTATGGGTTCGTATAGGGGAGGGGTGGGGGTGTGGCTGACTTTGCCAACAAAACCTGGACATGTTTAAACTATATTCGCATGTAAAAAAAACATTGTAAATTGGACTATTTTGTTTATGCGCACTTTTTTGCCATTACTAGCACTAAAAGAGATATATACTTAATACTTTTAGTTACAGATAAAATCAACAGAATAGAATGTATGATGATTAACAACATTGTACAAAACAATCAGTACTAATATTTGTGCTTGAGATTGATAGATCCTCAATTGTATTACGTGCGCATACTTTGAAGCTCTTAACAAGAAGGTGAATACCACATAGGTCTTACTGATAATGAAATCAGTTAATCAAGTCCGTTTATCAAGCTACTTGGGAACATGTTCATATAGGAACGATATTTGTTTCACTATATTAATAAATCTTCTTTTCTTTAGAACACTAGAGGTAATATCTTCAAGATCGACATTTTCTATTAAATGTCTCTCAGCGGATAAGATCATCAAACTATTCAATCTTTCGTCAGATGTTGATGAGCAATTTTTTACTATTTTCATTTTGCAAAATGTCGTCTCATTTTCAGCAACAGTAACAGGAGCTGTGTAGAGTAATTTACAAGCTATATAGACAGTAGGAAACAAATTCTGAAGATCGAATGCTAAATTGTACATTCAATTCAAATTTATCAGAGGATGCTCGAGCAAACTTGCCAGTGGCTTTATCTTTTCTAAGCAAATATCAGCATTCTCAGTATACTCACGTATCAGGGAATGCAATACTTCAATCATCGACTTACGATAAAATTCGAAGAATCCAATGTCTGCAGTAGATTCGTGTAGCTTCTTTCGCGGCTATTATTACTCATTTTGAATAGATTTATTGAAAGTATATATTATATATATATATGAGCAAAATCAAAATATGTAAAATATGTCATATCATGAGATCAATCGTGAGACAATTGATCAATCGTGAAGGCTTGTTCTTGTTATTGAGCTTGTTACAGATAGACTGTTTTTTATGCATTTTGATGTTATAATCACCTAACAAAGTTGCTTTACTATTCTCCGTATCTAAAGCACTAAGTAGGTCTAAAAATGATTTGAAAAAATTACAATTTGTTTTAGGATGACCATAGATGGATGAAATTTGCAACTTGCCTTTACTTTTAGGAATTGTTACTTGTATGCATTTATTCATTAGATCTGGGATGTCTAGATCATCGTGAGAATTAAATTTTAATTCAATTTTAACATAGGTTAATACACCCTGTTCCACTATAAACTCACCACTAGTATCTATTTTAACTAGTTCAGAATACCCCTATATAGCAATCGTTTCATTACTGATATCCTTGTCTAGCCATGATTCAGAAATACAGAGATTGTCCGGATGATGCAGACACACAAAATCGTGAATAGAATTTAAATGGCATAGCATACCACCTTGCACAGAGTTTATATGAAAAACTTTCAAGCCACCACTTAGTACATACTCACGGAAATCATTATCATCAAGTTTTGGATTGAGTTCTATATCGCCAAAAAGCAGTAGAATAATCCAATATTAGTTATCCAATATTTCTATTACCAAATTTACATAATTTAAGATCTAAAAAAAATGTTTGATGTAAAGCAATCTGCACCAATATATTTTCAACCATCTTCAGCACATTATTAGCAAATTATAACCCTTTTGATGGAATAGAAGCTGGAACAAATAATGCATCAAGCACAAAATGTAATAAGCATTGTTTTAAGTGATTGCTGATCCAATTAAAAATGTAGTAGAAATAGATAGTGTTCCTTCCTTCTAAGTGTTCTAAAATGGAATGTTAAATGCCTCTAATTTAACAATTCATATATATATATCCAAACCAATGCTTCATTATAGCAATTTCTTTTCTTTAATTTAATAAACAACCCAAAATGACAATATAATAGATAAAAATCAAACAACCAACCCTCCATCACATCAAGACCAACGTCCAAATGCAAACTAATAGATCCAGTTAAAAATGTTGTGGGTCATTCCTTCTTTATTAATAACACATGAACCCTCATTGACCACGGGTCTATTGTGATAAACATTGAATTGTGCATTGAAAAGTCTGTTCACTCCAAATCGTATAGCCGAAATTGAGCTATTTGATTAAAGGGTGATATCATGTTTTCTCGCTTCTGATTTGATACTAATTCAGTAGCATTGCGTTCATACGTAAATGTTTCCTTTTTGCAGCAGTAGTATGTTAAAAAATGTAACGGAATGAGATAAAGGAGTTTTATAATATTCATTTTATATACAATCAATACTTAATGTAGATTTGATGGATTTAATAAAAACCACAAAATACATACTGATAAAACACTATAAGAAGAAAGTATAACGCAATTTTATAGCTGAATTTTTTTTTAAATCTTAATCCTTTTTATGTGTTAAATATCCTGCTATGCGTATGCAAGGTTCAAATATAATAAAATCCTACAATATTTAATCCAATATAAAATTTTTAAAAACTACGTACACTATTTAAATTTTGTTCATTTTCAAAAGTTCCCATTATATTATACTAATCGCATATCCTCTCTGTACTAACGTGTGTTCTTGTCTACCGCATATATCCTTGATGAAGGACAGGGCGGATAGAGCATAACTTCCCATTTTCTATATTGCCAAGGGCTTTTTTTATCTCAGTATTTTCCCTAGCTGCTCCTGCTTTTGGAGCGGTTGTCCCAAGATGGATAAGGCCAGAGTATTTGGAAAAATAAAATCCAATCGGGAATCCAATAAGACGCAGTGAACTTTCTACAGTGGAATGCTATTAATACCGTCAATTCTATTTAAATCTGTCCTTTCCATCTTATACCTCCTTTTTTCGGTAGCTTCAATTTGGCTTGTGAAACCATAATAGAGTATTCAAATAATGGATTACAGGCAATGGTTATTCCTTTGTTGTGAGGAAGGTTGTTTAAATGCCTCTCTATGCCATAGCTAATACCCCCAAAGCTTGATCTGCTGTAGTCGCTGTCACCTATGGACCTACGTCGCTGTAAAAAATACGGAGATTGGCATCCAATGTTTCCATATTCATTTTTTCTAATGATGTAGAAATGTTTCGATGTTCAAGCCATTCTTAAATGAGCAAAGACCCCGTGGCAAAGACAATATTGTTTTTATGATATATGTAGTAATGGGTTAATTATGTGTATTTAAAACTAACGCATAGTTAACTTTACATTTGACATATTACCTTCAAAAACTGAATTAGCATATTTTGTCTTGTGCTTTGTGTTGACATTTTGTGCACTTCTTAATAAGTCGTCCACCGCATTATCTGTTGTGGCCAGGAACCGTGATGTACTAATACCATCCTTTTGAAAACCATACCCGAATTCAAAATTTTATTGGAAGACATTAATTGTTGTTCTGATATCCATTTTTAAAAACAAAACTTGCTCTTTCGACCAATCAGATCGCTGAAAACCTTCGTGGTATTTTAGAATTAAAATCAAAGCACCCTATGTTATCGTTATATCGTTACAGTCCAACTCGGTTGATATTTCTTTTAGAATGTTCCTGTTTTCTTCAAATGAGGAGGGTTATTTTCTGAACACCATCAGTCGGTGTATATTTCAGTACTTTTCGCTTCTTGGATCCTCTCTTCTGCACGCTTTCTAAAAAATATACACATATATCAAATAGAAACAAGATTAAGATTGTATGTTTGTCTGTCAGATTGTTTAACTACCAACATTTGTTATTTGAGCAATAGTTCTTCCATTAAAACCCAAAATTTAAATAAAAGTTCCCGTTGATAACATTCCAATATAGTTGAGAAAAACAGTATACATCTAGTAAGTAATACATAATATCAATAACACAGAATTAAAAACGAAGTATGCAGTCATTCCCTGAGCATGCAAAAGCGTGTCCATCGCCAATGAAGGTGCCAACGAGAAACCATTATAATATGAACATAGCAACACTATAATAACTAACTTGATAGCATATATATTTAATGTATTTTTTGTATTTTTGTTGTTGTTGTTGTTGTTGAGTTGTTCTGGTTGATATGCCTATACGGTATGGTTTAATCCAACAAGTTTGACATAATAACATGATTATTTTTCCTGTTATCTTTGAACTTGACACTTGTGAAAATGTTATTTTCATTAAGAAGTCTATATCTAGCATATGATCATTCAGCTCATTGAAGAACGTATTGATATTTACCGATGACAGCAAAATGATCGCTATTAAATCTATCACATATGCGGCACTCTGGATCATTTACCATCAGTTGTCGATAAAAGTCTCTGAAAGTGCTATTCTGTTGAACGGCATACTTTGATAACGTTTTCCCTTTTTTGAGTAATCCAGCATTTTTCTTAAATTCTAGAAATCTGTGCTTGATGATTGAGTTTTGGGCTCCTATCAATTCTTAATTCTTTTCAGCCAAGGTTTTTGCCTTCCTTTGCTTCTATCGCCAGGAAGGTCTGGAAAATAATTTGCTGTTGTCAGAATTGTTGTGACAACCAATCACAAAGCAATATCCCTTATTTGGATATTTTGCAAAGGCCATCGTAATTATGGCCATTATTTGTTTTGTTTTTCAAATTATTCAGTTGCGGGATATTAATTGTGCGTGCTTAGTTTCAATTCAATTCCATAACTTTATTTCAATGTCAATGTTTTTAGCTTCACATAACTAATTAGGGACACTATATAATATTTGAGTTAACACATTTATATATATATATATATATATATATATATATATATATATATATATATATATATATATATATATATATAAATGTGTTAACTCAAATATTATATAGTGTCCCTAATTAGTTATGTGAAGCTAAAAACATTGACATTGAAATAAAGTTATGGAATTGACACAAAACTGAGTAAAACTTTAAAAAAAAATAAAGAATGGATAAAAAAAATTAAATTTAAATTTATTAATTGCAAATATATGTATATTTTTATTTTTTTATTATTATTATTTATCAACATTTCACTTTTTGAAGTTGCATTTTAATTTACTGTCAAGTGGTATTTTTATTTGTGAGACCATCATTATTATTTTGTGGAATTTTGCACATCAACTGCAAATCGAACATAGAACTCCATTGTTTGTTTCAAACAGACTTCCGAAAATTTAACGTTCCAAAATCGAATTATTCAAATTTCTTGAAAAATTTGTAATAAATATGTTCAATTTCATTATAAATATAACTTATACTAATAAACATACTATACACCACGAATTTTTGGGTGACAAGTCTAATCTTTTCTTCTTCATTTTTTTTGGTTGGAGAATGTTCATGGTTAACCCTGATTCATTTGTTCTGAAACCAGCAGTAGTATTCTAGTCGCCAATATGTTTTAGGCATTTGGATAAATGCCGAACATTCTGGATTTAACTTCTTTATGTCTTTCTTTACTGCTCTGAATCCTTTGAGACTCTAAGTAGCCTCATACATTCTTGCAATTCATTAAAAATTGTTCAGTGGAGCTCCATCCACCATAGTGATTCTTTGATGCCTTGTTGTGGGTCATCGTTGCATAGTTTGTTCCATTCAAATCTTCATTAGAAGAGAATCTGTTCATTCATGTATAATAACGTATAACCTATTGCATAATATTTACATGCTTTTGTTATATTCAAGTCCTGATTCATTTTCTCGTGATTGAAATTGTTCTATTAAATCTACCAGCAAATATTCAGCTAGTAAAGTTTGATACAAACAATTTATCCTTCAATCCTGAATCAGCCAATCTTTTGAAAATAGCTGCAATAAATACTCATAATTCTGAAATACACCCAATCGTAATACAATAAGCTTCTTTAAATCAGCATAAGACTTGTTTACTATATTCCCACTATTTCCATGCATAGATTCAAAGATAATAGAAAACATCAGTTCATTAAGAATTAGTTTTTCAGATTTTGCCTTTAATGGCTTTAATAATTCAAATACGGCCTCTAATTGTGGTTGAGTGGTTGTAGTTGTTTATATAGGCAGAATGTTGATACATGATATTAATTATGAATACCTTTATTCGTTTTATTAAACAATGTGTTGAATACTGACCAGTTAGTTGTATACGCTTTGCTTGATAATTTAAACAGTGCACATGGATGTTAACACAATATTTTAAATTCACCCCATGTTTATTTTACCTATAAATTTTTTTTTTGGTAAAATATACCATATTAGAAATTCCCATTTCGGAATAAACCGCCATCCTCTATCTCTCCCCACCAACGCTTTTGGACTTTTACCTTTCCTTTTTCTACAACTGATACAAATTGGATCATTTAAATTTATGCTCCATTTTCCATTTCTTGATAGTCATGTGCTGTATAATTGTAAATGTTATTTTATGAGCTGTTTCCATGTTCGCGTTCCAAATTCTCGACGTACTGTTTGGAGATTTTCTTCTACACTCTTATGCCGTGTTGCACACGAGAAATATTATTGCTCTTTGGCATAGCTGAAGTGTGTTGGTAACTCTATCTTTGAGCGTTGTTGCTGCAGAATTTGTAAATTTGACAGTAGAGGATATTTGGCATCGAACAATGTTTGGCTTTCTCAATCTGTTCCAGTGGAATGAAGTTGATGGACAGTATATGTGTTTGTCTTTTGGTATAGGATACCTTGCAACCTATTTGAAATTGGTTAGTGGCATCAAATTTACCTTCAATATTGTTATCAGAGATGTAAAAACCCGGCTGCCAAATAATCCACTCATCGTCATGTTATTTTGAATTGTTTGGTTTTGCTTGTGTTATCGTCGTGTTGGTTGTGTGATGTCTCAACTACATGATACCCTCTCAATTCCCCCCCTTTTCAATGCCCTCCGTAAGCTTCAATTCTTCAAGCGCTGTAAGGTAAATAGTTTCAAAAACAACAATTGAATACTTTTAAGCTTTTATTAACTAAACAAATCACAAATTAATGCAATGTCTCAGATCTATCATCTTTCTCGCTAACTCACACATACTCTTTTTTACTTCGTGCATTTTCTATTCAAGTAAGTAAAATAAACATTAATAACATATCTAACGATGCATGTAACGTATAATATAAGTTAATGATGACATCAATAGATGTATTGAAGCACATGCCTCACAGAACTCTAGTTCTAAAAAATCAATAATATCATAACACAATGTACAAAGAAAACATTATGTAACATCAAAATCCGCCAATCAAAGCGGCAGTCGACGAACACGGACTGGTAGATTATCAACATCACGATTAATAATATCGTCTTCATCTGAAGAATAATTATGCATGATATCACTAGTTACATTCTCCACTCCATCATAATCATGTAGTACAGGATTTCTGACTTCAAGTTCGCTCTAGAGATCAACAGACAATGGACGATACATGATACCATCATTCTCAAAAATTTAACGATATTATTATATAAGAGTAATAGTGAAGTCATAAATTTACTATAATGGACGGTATCAACGGTATTTAAAGGAGTGCACATAAATTAGCTGGATTTCTGAATCGATGTCACCTTCCATTAAATTAGTTTGTCTTGCTTTGATTGGTATTGTTAAAAAAATTCATCTGATTGCTCATGTGCGCATTGTTTTCTCTCTATGATAAATCACACTCCAGATATGATTGTTCCGGAGGTCGATAATATTCTGGTGCCTTTCTCTTCTTTGTAGTAGCTGCTTCGTTGTCTGTTACTAGCAGAACTTAACTCGACTAAGCGCGTAGATTTTTGTTTGCCTCTCCCAGGGAATATGAATAATGAAGTAGTTCCCATAATAATAAACTAAAATAACGAAATAGTGTGGATAATATCCTAAATTATCAGACCGATTTCTTGACTAATTCTCATTGCAGAGTATGCCTGTCGACATGTATCGTTTTGTAAACTTGTGTACAGAACAAGTCAATCTATCAGGTGATTCATTTCTTATCACCATGTTTGCTGTTTCGTGTTTATTTTTCGGCCAATAAGAGGTCATTGTTCCCTAAATATATTAACTACAGATCAAACGCTTTATAAAAAAGTACTTAAAAGCACTTATTGCGACATTTGGGATAGGATTATCGTCGTTTGGTTTCTTTCCTAATGCGTTTGAGATGACGTTGCAGCATTGTCTTCGGGGGTTATCAGATGACTTTGAATTATAACGATATGTTGACTGCTTGTTCCTGTGTCCACAAACTGACATAATATGGTGATTCGCCATTCCTGAATTTGATAGAGGTGCTTCGAAAGTCCATCATCTATGCTGGTGTTTTCGTCATTTCTGCAAGTGCATTAACACCCAAAGGACGATTTTTATATCATGCTGTTCCTGCATCCAATGGTGTTCAGTGCCTTTTTGGATATTGAGATAATGCAAAATAAATTTAGCATCAGAATGTATTTTTTGATTTCTCCATATCCGTCAAATTTGTTAACTTTTGTATAACCTTCCAATATTGTTATATTGATTTTTTTTATATTAATAATATAAAATAAAGTAAAATAATTTCAATTTGTCAGCGTCATCTTTTGGGGCTGAAATTGATCGCAAAGTTGAATGAAAATTTTCAACAGGATATTAATCTTGGAGGTTCAAATTGTTCATAAAAAGGTAAAAATGTGGATTCTCAATCATTTTCCAATACATAATGTTCGAGAGCCATATCAGTGGTGCTTTGTTGTAATGATGTCTTTTAAAACAATAGAACATTACCCACACTCTTATCATTGAGTAATTATATTCCTCTGCATTGCCTTGTTATAATGTAACGGAATAAATTGACAAAGCGAGAGGAAGATAGATATCAAACAAATTGACAAGATATAAAAATGCAATGTTTTTGCACCCCTTAAGCTGCATCAATATCTGATTCCTAATTATCGTCCATCCCCCATATAAAATTTCTTCCAAAAAGGAAATCCTCTATGGTTTCGGTTTCTTTGCAAGAACCTTAAATTTACCAAAAATTGCTGTGTATGCAGTTTGGAAAAATTCAAATGTTCAACAGACACACACATTCTCTCACATTGAGCTGAACATGGAGAGGACCAATGAACGGGATAATATTTTTAAAATATTTGGAATCTGAACTTTCAGAAGATGCTGAATAGTTTAACTGTCTTGTATAAAGTTGTGCCGGCCAATCGTCAGGTAGCTCACGACTTGCTTCGTGATGCTACATATGCGTTGATCCTTTCTCGTCTAGGTTATTGCAGTTCAATATACTCGAACTCACCATCGAATATGCTACGTCCAATTCAAATGGTAATTAATGCAGTTTCGCGTATAATATATGGCCGCTCTGAGAATACTCAAATTGTGAACTGTCGCCTACGTCCAATCCGGAACAGATTGCTTGGACCTAAAACGAATAAAGAATAACTATTTGTAATAATGGTATTATTACTTAAGGAAATTAAAATTTTGCAATAAGGACAAAAACATTACGAAGCTTGAATTTGCTGCTTTAAGGTTGTTTTGGACAAATTGTATCTCAGGATAAATTGTAAAAGTCATAAATATAAACACCACATACGTATCAAATTATCATTAGGTAATATGATGCCTTGTCGACTTATGATTTTGAATGCTATTATGTACAGGATTTATGGCGGTTGTTAAATTGTTTTTAAAATTTATTTTCAATTATGTAAATCTTGTTTCTAAACATTACTGTGCTACTATACATACTGTATCTATATCTGATTTGAGATAAATAACAGCGATAATTATCTCATTTAGCTGTCATTTATCATAAATTTATAAAGTAAGAATTTATTAATGCATCTGTATCCTTTCTTTAATTCTTACCTTTGAGAACGAATCATGTTGTTAATAATTTGAAGACAGCCTTGCTCTATATTCCTTTTTACTGAATGAGTTAAAAATACAGTGAGAACATAAAAAATCATGTTTACCATAATGTTTATAAAAAATGCCATTGAAAAAATATTTAAAGAGTTTTGAATGACCAGCAGCCTTTGCTTTGTTTTGTTGTTTTGATTACAAGAAACGAGGCTAATCCTCTGGAAAGTGACGTCAGCGCTCACGTCAGAGGATTGTCCTCGTGGCTGTTGCTACGGAAAGACAAGACATAAAATAGTCTGGTTTATCAATTTCAGTTTTGGATAAATCTCAATTCTTACTTTTCGAAACGCAAAGTTTATGGCTATAGATATCCAACAAATGTATACGGCTCAAAAATAAATAGCGGACTGGGAGTCACACAGTCCGATTATCCGTCTGAGCAGTTTGACGCAAATCAAAACAACTTGGATAAAATGTACTTTCAAATCAACACTAAATAAATTCATGTGATTCTAAATTTTACAATTTACGTGCATAAATACTGCAGAAAAACAATGCAATGTGAAACATACATAGGTGTGTAACTAACTATTTTTAGACGTGTAACGTGTTTACAAATATAATTTTGAGTCAATGATCAAAGTATCCGTATTAAAAATCGAATTCACCTGGTGCTATAATTTCATTTTGTTTCGGCGATAAATTTCGATTTTGAATGCTAACAAATCTCTTCCTGTTCTTTCAATTCCTAATATTCTTGTATCAAGTAAACACCAACATGAAATTTTAAATCAGGCGAGTTCAGTTGTAGCTTTCAACTCTGTCATTCTTCCTCAATTCGTATGACGCTAGTAGCAAGTGAATTGATTTTTGTGGGACACATTTATTCAAGCGTCGAAAGCCCTTACGACGTCCACCTCTATTGCTCTTGTAACTTTCCAAACCAGTTCGTTGATAAATAACTTGGCAGAATGCTTCCATGCTCGTTTTACGAAATGTTTTGCAAAATCGCGTGTGTGTGCAAAGGAGACACAAAGGCGGGCCGTGTATCATGAAAACGAGTGATTGAAATCTGGGTCCAGATTTCAAAGACAAAAATATACAAAGGCTGCTGGTAATTTTATGGTCTTTAAACGACCGAGCTTTGTGCCAAGGTCAATTAAATGTTGGGAAGTGGAATTCCATTCTTCGTAATTTTTACTTGCAAAAGATATTCTCTTACCCCTAACGCATTTATTGATTTTGTTGGTAAAGTTTGGGATTTCAAAACAACTAATTTTGCTGACTTTTAAGTTTGATGATCTAAAATGCATCATAACCCTCGTCTAAAGTCCGTGCGGATTCCAGCGTTGCGTACAACAGAGTAACAGCAAAACCGGGATACGAATTTAATATGATCATACGAACAGAATATGAACTCAGAATAAGAATGATGTTTGATTTATATACACATACAGTTTTCTAGTACATGCTATATTTTAACCAATATTACAAGCTCATTTCATTAGCGATCGCCAGATTATTTGCAGATTGAAGTTAGAAAGAATTTGAAAACATCCCTTCGGAAGCATAGTGAATGTAATTTTTGAGAAAACACAAAATAGCTCAACATGTTATCGTCCGATCATGCTAATGCTATATAAACAGGCCAAGAACAAGTACAAGAAGAAGAAATTAATTTTTTTATCATTTTTGCTTGACGCCACTGCCAAACAGGCTCACGTGGTCAATTAAAAATTATAAAGAATATTCGGAAAATTCTGCAGAATATTCGGCCGGAATTTTGCGAACCTTCTGGATCCGGCAAGTGGCCGGAACATGGGTTCGGAGCATCCCTAACTATTATTATTATTACTATTTGAATTTAGTTCTTAACCAAAATTTCTTTGTTTTGAGCCATTTTGAAACTTTTACGTAACAAGAGAAATTTTTGTTTTTAGTATTTCATTGTATTTATGTTTTGATCCTAGTCTCAGTATCCCGCCATTGTTAGTGTTAGCCATTGTCTGCATTGTGAATTCCAAATATGAACATTAGCAAATCAGATTGCTAGAACAACATTCGACGATATATAATATATTATTTCGAAATTTAAGCTTGTCATATATTTGTCAACAATTCTAGAACTATACTTGATGGTGCGACCTATCATGCTTACATTCTCGAAGTTGTAATATAATGTCCATTCTGAATTAGTGTTAATTTTTTGTTGTGTTTTTCACCATAATTGCGTAAATGCATTTATCACAATGCCTGTGCCTTTTGAAGAATTGAAATACACAATAACCTGCTAGAGTCTCCTCAACAATATCATTGAATATTTTCTCATCAGGTTCAGACATGCCCACTCCATTAAAACTTCTCTAACTTTACTTTTGGTGGTGGTGGATTTATTGCCAGCATAACCCAACTGGGACGTTACATTTGAACTTTCGTCACTTTCTTAAGACCTGTTGGTTTGGATTTTACATATTGAGACACAACTATTGTGCGTAGGATGTTTCTAAACTGTACTGCTGTTGGTACAGGATTTTGAAGTCGAATTTAGGAAAATAGACTTCTTAACGCGTCCTGGCTGAATCGGGTCATCAAAACAAACTTGTAATTTCTATCCAGAAGAAGGCAAGTCTGCAATATTGGTAACAAGGGAAATAGGGTCAAAATGTTTAGCTGATCGGTATATAATGTCAGCTTAGAAACCAATCAAGCCCGCACAGATAGCCTCTTTGATTATGTTGATGATTTCATCTTCATAGAGTGTTTGAAAACGATTTTGCTGTGAACTCATATGCAATAATCTGCTTCCATCTGGTTGTCAGTCCAGCAAGCATGAACACTATGTCGTGTGTTTCAGGTTGGTTTTCATTACAACTGTTTCTACGGCCCCTACCTGTACATTTTCCGATGATCGAATCAGACCTATGTTCGTAGTCGTAAGATGGCTTAATGGCCACATGGCCATCAAGTAATAAAACAAAATCTCTCTCTTGTTCACTCGTGATTTTTCCCTGGAATTGTATTAAATTGTCACACATAAATCTGTTTAGTAATGTCTTGATGTTGAATAAAAACCCCACTGCATCTAAGACTAATCTTTGCATCAGTGCAAAATATACTTCTTGAGGATTCCTGGTGCAAATGTTACATTTTCAAGACGTCGGTTTAATGTTCTTGATGGTGGTAAAGGATATTTCTTATCAGTCAACATTTTGTACCCTGTGGCACACCATGTATGACGCAGCTACATGCTTCCTTTGATTGTTCCATTTGACTAAAATGATAATTTGATTTACAGAGTCAAACAGCGTTAGAGAGCTTCTAGAAGATACATACGGTTAGAAGATTTCTGGGGGAGTATGACCCCAGACTCCTCTTTCACCAAGGACTACAAAGCCAGTCCCAAAGCACAGCCAACGATAATAGTGTATTAGACCCAAAACCTATACCTGCCCTGAATCTGATAGGGTGTAAACTGTAAAACCTACTATAGCGTCCACCTGTCTATCATGGTCACTATTTCAATGTCCAAATGTTTTTTTTTATTGAAATAGCCCTGTATATAATGGCAACCTCAGATAGCGGTCAACTTATCTCTCTCCCATAGCTGGCTCTGTCCTATATACAGGTTTCACTCTACTTCATTCTCCGTTTACTGATATACAATTATTAAACATTTTCTTTTCTTGCTTGATTAAATACTCTGACTTGACTGCATAATCTTATTACTGAGAATTTATCAAGTAAGATTTCTATTGCACCAGGAAAATGTCCACATGATCGCTTAGATGTTAAAAAATCTTGGTGATTTTTATTATTGAAGTAAAATTCTTTCACGACTCTGCAGCAAATTCCATTGCTGATAAACTTTTTCTCTATCAAGTACCCTCGTAAATGTTCCTGAAAACCAACGCCTAATGACTTTGGGTCGGTGTGAGATAGACAGAAAACGATAAATCACAACAAATCACCTCTATACAATCATATAACATTACAAATATTCTATCCCTCACCACCCAGTAAAAAAGTTTCGTAAGTTCTAAAATTATTTTAAATATATATTAATCATAAACAATAATAAAATGTCCAAACTAAAATAACAAATTTTAATATTTCTTCGGTACACATCTTTTCCATCTTTTCTTAAATCGTTCTTCCTGCTTCGTCCGTAGATGCTTCACTTCACACTTGCGTCTTTTGCTTCATCTTTGAGCTTTCTTTACGTCAGAGGCGTCTATAGCTGTCCAACCTTTCAGGACAGAATCACTATTTTCATTTTAATATCCATCCACCAACTGCTACAATAGTTTGTTAATTCAAATCTCTGGTATAACTTTCTTTAAATTCTTTTCTTCAACTGTCTACTTCCTTCTGTTCTCAAATCTATAACATCAAATACAATCACATACTTTTATTTCACTCACACAAACATATAATGTTCATCACAAAATATAACTCACACGCACCTAATGTTCAACATCTTAATTATCCAATCTAACTTGGTCGTTCCAAATTTCTCTGCTACACATTTGCTTCGCAATAACCTCATAATCTTTAAATTGACGTAAATCTTCTTATAACATCTTTAGAATTGTGTAATAAATAACTTCGAACAAACTCTGGTCTCTCTCACACCTTCCCTCAAATGGCAATCGGCCCCTTAGCTTGTAAGACTTTGGTTCGATGTGAGAGAGACAGAAAACGAAGCACAAACTTTATTCGTGCGCTTTGTATGGCAGTCTGCAAGCCACTCACTCAAAAACATATATATCTTACATTTAAACTACCTTTACAATTCCTTTACGTCATTAACACTAAATTACAATCACAATACAATATAAAAACAGTGTCACATCCTCTAACATTCACATAACAACGATAACCTTCACGTACACTATCGCATCACGTAAACAATCTACATTCGTTAAACAACATATCAAATACAAACACTTACAAATTGTATGGTACTGTTTGTCGGACTAAAAATTACAGATGTGCATGTCTCGCAAGTTTCTGGTGGCTGAGCCCAGTATATGCAACTTATGCCTCATTTGGTAGTTGTTTCTTCATATCAATGTTAACATTTTGCACTCCATCAATTTGTGTGTCAGTGTCTGTATATTCTTCTTGTTGTGCTGTTGTGCTGAATCATCGCTATTGGCATCTTGACTAGTTGGTAAGTTTTCCTCACAGTTAACACTACTAGATACCTCTAGAAACTCATCAATGTGAATGGAGTATTCCATTGTTTGAATTACACTGGCAAAATGACTGCAGTTAGGATTGTCTTGGAAACACGCTGGAAAACCCATTTCTTGCCAACACTTAAATTGTTGTAGTTTGGTAACTTTTCTTTTAAAATCATTGTTTTAATACACTTGGAACACTTTATTGGAACTAGTATCCAGTTGAATTCCGAACGAGTGAAAAAGAGAAAGGGTGCACTAAGAAGTTCAGCTAGACAGTTAATATAACCTTAATTGTTTAACGTTCCTGCTTGGCGTCTTTACGTTTACTGGCAATGCTATGCTATTTGTTTCTCTTCCACAATGGGCCATTTCGTCTAACAATGATTTTGCAGGCATGAGGACATTTGGTTACTGTGAATACAGCTATTCATTTTGTTTATTAATTGATGTACATTATTATAAACACATCACATGGCTGCAGTTAATAATCCTTTTTATGTAGACCCGTATATGTTGAAAACAGTATATAAATAGATTGCAATTATATAAGCATACCCTCACGATAATTTTATCAATAATTTCAACACATATTCCTTACTATTCGTATATGCTTACTATTGCACAATTTGCTTCGATCGAGGCCAATTATAGAACTTACATTTGAAACAAAATACATTTTACACATTTCACGATTCGATGTGAATTTTGTGTCTGTGAGCTGAGAGACAGGGATTTGTCGATTGAGCTACGAAACAGCATTGTCTCGGTCAGTTTCACAATAATTAATTTGATTTGATCTTTAACAAAACTTTCAACTTGACAATGAAAGTAATCAACAGAAGTAGCAAAGCAAAGAAAATTTGTATGGCCTAAAATCGCAGCAGAGGTTGACTGGAAAAAGTTAATTTGGTCGTGGCTTGAGCACTATGGATCATAAATGTCTTTTGGAGCTACCGCCCGGGTATTCGATAAGTCGGAGGCAGTTTATGAAATAGAATTTATTTAAGAAGGATCATGTGGACCCCTGGCCTACATTTTACAATGTACATACTTTCTCTTTGTTTTCTTTCTTAGAAAAACTACGCTATTGATCAAATACCAGAACATTTTTCTACCTTAAAGGTCTTAAATCATCGTTGTGTATATTATTTTTCAACAATCAAAAATAGCTTGTCATGTAAAGTGACATTGAAATTTGTGAGTCATATGTCATGATTAATGGGTGTGAATGTTTGTATGGAAGAAAATATCACAGCAGAGTTTGACCGGGAAAAGCTCGAATTTCAAATTCTCTGCTATATTGGCAGAGAACATCGAGGACGGAGACACAAACAAATATAATTAAAGGAAACTTAAAATAGGATAGCATGATTTGTTAATGGTTGAAACGTAATAATTTAATAAATATGATAACATGAATTATATAAATATATTTTCTCAAATATTGCTCAGATATTTCATAGCACATTCGGCTACCTACATCAGTGAATGATCTATATTATCACATCCTCAATTGTTGCATATGCTGAATTTGAAAGGACTTGTGCCGATTATTTTACTTTTATGTTTTTGCCTCATGGTAAACTGAAATGAGCATCAGTCCATTTTGGCCAGAGACATTTAACTTGAGAAGAGTCAATTTCATAGGCCTGGACTAGGTGACACCATTTAGAACACTTTAGATTGCTGTTTTCGTTGTCATCGATTTGGAACTGTAAAGAGTTATGGCTGAGCAGCTGACAGACTGACACAGCTATTTAGAGGTATTATCTCGTACTCGTGGTATCAATATGTTGTATCGACACAAATTGTTTATTGTATTTTTCAGTAAATGTGATGGACCTGGTATGACAAAGACTGGCTGATCAGGCAATAATGGGTTTCGTCGAGACCTACCATATTTCTTTCACCATTGCCCCTTTCCTAAATTCTTGATCTGATGTAAATGAGCAAACCTGAAAAATTGAAATCGTTTAACAGGTAAGATCACGTTAAATTTGAACTGTTGTATGCTATATTATTATAATTAATGGAAAGTTTTCATTCATATTCACACAGCAAAAACGTGATTCTTCATTTAAGAATTTAATTTCTTAATACGAGAACTAACTTGCATGTTTCAAGAAGATGTTGTCCATATACCAAGAACTATAGCTTCTTACTTAGAATTGATTTACTTGAAATGAGAATCATATTTTCTTGAAACAAGAATATTTTTGTAAAATCGAGTCGTAGAATAAGAATTAACTGTGTCGTATCAAGAAAATATATGATGATTACTATATTGCAATTCTAGAAATAGAAAATGAGTTTTTTGAATTGAGAAAGCAGTTACTTGAAATAAGAATTATGCTTCTGGTAATAAAAATACAGTTTCTTTAAATGAGAATTTCGTTTCTTGATAAGAAGAATAGGCAATTAATTTACATTCTCAAATCAAAAACATGCGAAGATTATACTATTCTTAGAACAAACAAATGCTTTTAGTTTTTTGTGGCCTTTTGTATTTAAATTATTTATTTTGTATAACATTAGTTAGTATTAGCATAGTATTAGAATGTGCTGTTGTATTGTATCCGTAATAGGGTCGACTCATAAAGAATCGAAAATCAAAATGTTTACCTTAACACAACAAGTAGTATACTTAGTACAACAAGTCAAGGTAAAAATTTCGATTTTCGATTTTTCAGGAGACGACCCTATTATAGTGAATCTAGAACTGTTCATTAATGTCAGTCACACCAGACGAGTTTTCACAGTTTTTCTATATTTGTTCTACATGTTTGATCTACGTATGTCAATGACTGAACAGATTGCTCTTACTTCACAAGAAGCAATTTACCCTTAAATCGTTTTCTGCGTTAACAAATTTTATTAAATATCGATTTGATTTTTAGGTGTCATGTCTACAGCTTGTCAATCTTACAGAACTTCATCGTCGAATCTTTTTCATTTTTCATCCTATGAAATCTGTTTTACATTCATTCTGGAGATGAGAGTTAAAGCTAATTAACGATATTTTATACATATTACCTATTATGTGACAAATTCTATATATGATACTTAATTTTTAAACTATTTGACTTGACTTAATAATTCTCAGTAATAGGTTCACTATATGGTTCTTTCCTTAATAATGTTTGTCATTATTACACTCGAATTACCTTAGTTATTTAGTTTATTTCACAGCTGATCCAATTGAGGTCATCATTGAAATGTATGTTTAAATGACGGGTAATGTTGTGATTAATACACTTGTTAGAAAGTCTATATGAGTACATCAATGGACGTCTGTCAAGTTGGCCCCCCACCTTTGAAATTTTGTATTTTTCAGGTACCAAAATTAGATTAGCAACCTAATTATGATGTAAAGGGGCTATTCAGACATTGCACTGCAGCAAAATGGGTACTTTACTCGTCAATTAACACCTTAGGTGCTTAAAAAAATCTGGCCCGCACTGCAAATTTTTGGCGTTTATACAACGGATTAAAAACTGTTTTCAAGATCACCAATGCCTACTTTCACACATGCCGAGATTGAAGCTTACAAAGTGAATTATAAGTTTCTCATTATTCCATGGCTTTACCGGAAAAATTCAGTAAATTAAGAATCGATGATGTCAAAAACCTTGTTATGATTCAGTTGGGCTGAAATCACAATTTTTTTCATCAATTACAATATTTATATTTTTGTAACATTCTCATCTCAATTAAGCAAAATTAAAATACCTTTGCGTTAGTCGTTAATATCCTGCACATGCTATCGCACTATAGTACTCCTGCAACAAAAGATAGATCTAAATTTTTGCTCCACAATCGTAGTTATAATTTATTTGCATATTTAAACCTTATAGTTATACTACAGAAACTCAATTAATTTTCTACAGCACACGGCACAGGCTATTATAAAATACATCATAGATATATTTTGCATTAATTGTCATAAAATATACTATTTTTCTGCTAGTATAATACTTCTTCCATAATATAAAGCTCATGTTTGATCGTCATAGTGTAGGCTCTGTGGTTTCCCACGTGATCATAATGGGTAATTACTATTCTTCTTATCCACAATAGACATTTAATTAACCACATGTGATTCACACAAATCATTAACTATACACACTGACTGTAAGATTGTATTATAGAGTTTTAAGGACGAAATAAGACAAACGACCAAACATCAAGATAACTTGTGTAACTCTGTTTTATTAATCATATACGTGTTAGTTTTACAACGCTGTGCAATACACTCCGGTGTGCCTAATTTACAACTAAGTGTGATTAGTTTAATGACGTTGTAAATATTAGTATTATTAATTATTATATACTACATGCCTCCCCTCGGAGACATAAGTTCATTACCTTTTTTCGTCTTTATGGCTGATACCAATTCGGAGTACGACGGATACGGGTTGAACTTTGTTGTTGACCTTTGTCTTTATCTTTGTCTTGGTCTTTGCCTTGGTCTATGCCTTGGGCGGGGTCTTGCTGGTAGGGGCGGAGAAATCGTCGGTTTCGCCACTTGAGGCGGTTTGTTTCTGTCTTTACTAGATAGCTGTGTCGACCTTCATATGCTTCAATTATGCTGGCAACGGTGTCCCACTGTTGTGTTTTCGGATTTTGTACCAATACTACTGTACCAGGTAATAAATCTTCTAAGGGTTTGGAATGTTGGTCCTTGTAGGCCTTTGCCTTCTGCCGGAGAGTGATAGCTTTCTTATCAGCAGCGTTGATTTCTTCTCTTATATCTTTACAAAATATTGCGGGTCCAACTGGCAGGCGTGTTCGAGTTGGGCGTCCAAAGAGACGTTGTGCTGGCGATATTCCATCCTTTTTGGGGGTGTTTCTATACTCTAATAGACCTTCCAAAAATTCCTTTGTATTAATATTTCCTTTAGGCGTGGTTTTCTTTACTAAAGTCTTCATAGATTTAATTCCTGCTTCAGCAAATCCATTACTTTGGTGGTTGTATGGGGACGAGGGATCATGCTTTATACCCCACACTTGACAAAATTTTTTGAAGTCTTGTGACTTGAACTGTGGGCCACCATCAGATTCTAGGTTGACTGCAATGCCAAGTTTAGCGCTCCATTGAGTTATGCGTTCTACGACATCGTCAGTATTGCTTCCTCCTCTACCAAGGTCATATACTTCTGGCCATCCAGAAAGACGATCAACAATCACCAGATATTCTTTACCAGCATAACTGAAGAGGTCCATGGCTATAGCTTGACCAGGCCACGTAGGTGCTTCTGCTTGGCAGATTGGCTCTAGAGGCTGACTGGGTTGATTTAGTTGACATGGTTGGCAATGTTTCACACTTTGAGTGATATCGTTTACCATCTGAGGCCAATACACCGTTTGTCTAGCTCTGTCTAGTGTTCTCTCTATGCCTTGATGAGCCGCATGCAGAAGTTTTAACATCTCTGGTCTCAACGACATTGGAATGACAATTCTTTGACCATACATGATGACATCTTCATGCAAAGACAAACTTTCTCGGACATTCCAGAACGAATGTAGATCTAAATCTAGGTTGTGCTTGTCAGCCGGAAATCCTTCTTTAATGATTTCTTTCAGATTAATGTATGCACTGTCTTTTGAGGCAGCTGCAGTGACTTTACATAAATTGATGTCTTTCAATGCTGCATCAGCTGCCACTAGCATGTTTAGAGCGACTTGATTGACTAAAGTATGAATACTTGCACTTTCATCTTTGTCTTCGTCATTAGGTTCACTTGTTGGATACCTTGAAAATACATCAGCAACAGTGTGTGCTGTTTCAGGACGCCATACAGCAATCGGACAACATCTGTTGAGCTTTTCCTTCAGGCGGATGATGCGTGGAGTTGTCACTTGATCATAACTCTTATTGTTGATTATTGATATCAGTGGCTTGTGGTCAGTGACCAACTGAAAATGGGCACCATGTACAAATAGTTTACATTTTTCAACAGCCCAAACAACAGCTAACAGTTCTATTTCCGTTGCAGAATACCTTGTTTCGGCAGGGATCAGCGAACGACTTCCACATTGAAGCAAATACCATTCGTCGGTGTCATGTTCTTGCTGCCAGAGGGCGAATCCAAGGCCACGAGATTGTGCAGCATCCGTCTCCAATCGTAGCTTTGATCTTGCTCTGTAATGTGTTAATACGCGTGGGGATGTGAGTAGCGAGATTAACTCTTTAAATGCTTCTTGCTGTTCCACTCCCCAAATAAACACAGTTTTTGGTGACAGGAGTGCATGGAGTGGTTCAGCCAATTCACCTACACGAGAGCTAAAAACATCAAATTGGCGGATCAAACCACAAAACGACCTTAAATCTGTTCGATTTGAAGGAGTTGGGAATGATGTAAGGGCTTCTACTAGCTCTTGTGAAATGGTATAGCCTTCTTTACATAGTTGATAACCACACCATTGTATACTTGGTTGGGCATAAATAAACTTTTTACTGTTTAGTGTTATACCTGCTGTTCGGCATCTCTCTATTACTGCTCTGACACGTGCATCATGCTGAGGACCCGGTTCTTTGTCAAAAATTATAACATCTTCAACAATTTTTTTCACGTTTTCTATGCCTTTGAGGGCTTCATCGCCCCGGCGATTATGTTCATCCCCTGCTGATATGAGACCCATGGCATTTCTCAAAAACCTTTTTGGTCCCCAAGGGGTGATAAATGTTGTTAGCGTTTTACTATTTTCGTCTAAGGGTACCTGCCAGTATCCATGACGTGCATCTAGGGTGGTAAACACGCCCATCCCGGGTGGGATTTGTAAAACTTCTTCTTTAGGGGTTTTCATCATGTACCCAGGGCGTTTGACAAACCGATTTAGCTTGGTGAAGTCAACAGTTATTCTAGGTTCATCACACCCTTTCTTTGGAACAATGACCATAGGATGGGACCAATCTGGCTTTTCTCCTAGAGGGACATCTTCAATTATTCCTTTTAGCATCATTTGATCTAATTGCTTTTTGACTGGCTCTTGCCAATGGAGAGGAATTTGATATGCTTTATAACATTTTGAAGGAATAGCATCTTCTGTTAGTTCAATGCTCATTGGGGGTCCAGACATGGGTGGGAGAGGGCCATCAGAAGTAAATACATCTGAAAAGTCTGCTAATATTTTTTGCTTCAGTTGGTCCTGACTTGAATCTTTCGAAGTGGGCACTATGTGGGTTGCTTTGGGAGAGCTTGGGGGTCCCAGGGATAATGCTTGTAACGGGACCTTGGGCCATTCTTTAGGAATCAATTTGAGAGCAATACAACCTGCTCTGCTCAATAAAGGATGGGTTACTTCATTCAAAATGTGTACTTTGGCCTTGTACCTATGAGTTTCACGAAATATTTCCAAAATAACATACCCATGGGACTCTAGAGGGGAACCATTTGGTCCCACTAAATGTTCATTTTCAGGCTTAAAGTCAACATCATTAGCCCCCATTAATTGGTGAAGATCTTGGAGTCCCATTGCGTCACATCCTGCCCCAGTATCAGCTAGCCAATTTATTTGCTTGCTGTGATTTCTATGGGTGGTTTGCAGTGCAATCAAATTTTCCTGGTGGCTACTTATGTGAGAAATTTCAATACAGTTTTGCGATACTTGTGATTTTGTAAAGCAAAACTTCTGCAAATGACCCTTTTTCTTGCATTTGTGACACTCTAAATTGATGGCAGGGCAATCTCCTTTTTCATGTTTGGTTCCACATCGGCCACATGCGTCATTTGCCGTGTTTTTCGCGCCAGTATTTTTCGCGGCTTGAAACTGTTTCGGTTGTTTTTGAAACTTCTGTTTTTTGTAGGCGGACATCGCTCTGTTGGCGTTCACGCTTTTTTCTGTTAATTGATCATCAACATTACGACTTGCCTCGTAATTTTGGCAAATGTCTAAAGTAGCTTTTAAACTTAATTTTTCAAGCGGTGTTTCGAGTACCCTTTGTCTCATTCCTGAGTCCATTAGGCCTGATATGACACGGTCCCTTAATCGTTCTTCACGATGAATTGCATGGTTTGGACAATCCTCGGTGGAATATCCACAGTCTTCATCAATTTCCCTCAGTGCGGCGTAATAATTGTTAACGCTTTCCCCCTGTTGTTGATCACGTTGAATAAAAACGCGTCGGTCTACAAGTGGGTGGCGATGAATTCGCAGATAATCTTTTAATGCCTTAATAATTTCAGCAATATCATCAGTATCTTTTATTTTGATAATTTCTTGGGTCCACATTTTTGTCCACTCTTCGTTGAGTGTTGATCTTAATAAACCTCGGCGTGCGTTTAAATCACATTCTTGATGTAGTCTCGTAGCAGCCGCGTAATCATTAAATCTGATTTCCCAGTCACGAAAATCTATCAATTTCATGCCTTCAGGACTTTTAAGTTTCGGCATTGATATACGTTTGGCTGTTTGAAGATTTGCTGGTGAATTAGAAGAGCCTTGATGGACATTCGAAGTTGAAGTGCCCATATTCATAGTCTTGAAAGCATTAGTAAGTGACTCACCCTGTGACTTCATTGCTTCCGCCAACGCCTTTTGCATTTCTTGCTGTTGAGCCATCATTACTTCTTGCATTTTTGTTTGCTGGTCAGTAACCGATTGTAAGATTAACAGCATTGGATCTTTCGAGGAATTAGCTAGTTCTTGTCTGAGTTGAACTACTTCTGCTTCCAAATCCGCTTTCGTTGGGTTCTTATTAGCCATAATAAACCACGAAATAAATACTGAGTTTTCGCTGGATTATAACCATGTAAGTCCGTTGAACATTAATAACAATGATTCAATAAATAACTTTATCTATTGAACTTTATAACTGCGCCATGTAAGATTGTATTATAGAGTTTTAAGGACGAAATAAGACAAACGACCAAACATCAAGATAACTTGTGTAACTCTTTTTTATTAATCATATACGTGTTAGTTTTACAACGCTGTGCAATACACTCCGGTGTGCCTAATTTACAACTAAGTGTGATTAGTTTAATGACGTTGTAAATATTAGTATTATTAATTATTATATACTAAACTGACATAAGAACATTCTCACGGTAGACACGCAATATTAATACACCCTTCGGTAGGATATTATTCATCATATATTCAACCTTTTATATTTAATACATTCATTCCTTTATCAAGATTTATATCCATTACATTACATTACATTGAAGAACAAGGGTTTTCATTATTATCCATTTCTTACGTAACGATCAATCTTTACGTTACATTGGTGCCCTACAGTGTGAGCGGAAGTTATCGACACTCTACATCTACAAATTTTTACCGTCTCATTCCAGAATTTTCTGCCATTGCCATACCACTCCATGAGGTCACGAACAACTGTCACCATTTCATTTGGTCGTCCACCGCCAATTCAGCTTTCCAAACCATCAAATCCAAACAGTCAGAACGCATTCTACTACATCATCCAGATCCAACCTGTACTAGTTTCACACTAGTTACTGATGCATCGGATTATGCAGTAGGTGCCGCATTACATCAATCATCACCAGATGGTCCTGTTCCATTGGGATTTTTCAGCCGCAAACTGACACAAACACAACGAAACTACTCAACATTCGACAAAGAATTACTAGCAGCCTACCTTGCAACAATTCATGTCAAATCACTCATTGAAGGACGTTCTGTCACCGTATTCACCAACCACAAACCTAATGTTGCAGCATTCAAATCACAACATCCACGTACATCTGCTCGTCGACAAAGACATCTCAGCATTATCATCGAATATGTCACTGACTTAGCATACATCCGTGGAGCAGACAATGTCGTAGCAGATGCTCTTTCTCGTTTTTCAACACCTACTATCAACTCAAAAATCGATGACACTGATGAAGACTTTCCCACGACTGTCCATCAGACTGCATCTGCTGTGTCAACTACTAATCCTAGCAATCCCTCAAATCCATCCGTATCCATGACAACTGATCCAAATTCATCTGATCCGGACATCTCCATCGCAACTGATCTGCCTGCCATCTCATTAGCTCAACAAATTCATCCACCACCTCAGAATATACAATTGCAATCATTTCCACTTGATGACAATCAATCCATATTATGTGAGACATCCAGACTATTACTACCGCCGTACATTCCACCTCCTTTACGTTCAGCCATCACACATCAATTTCATGAACTAGGTCATTTCGGATTTATTAGAACTCTCCACATGGTTAATGATCGTTATTTCTGGCCTGATATGCGCAACCATATTCGGCAATACTGTCGCTCTTGTCTATAGCATGTCAACGCAATAAAATCGAAAGACATACCAAGTCACCTCAAGGTCACCTATTATTTCAATCTCAGCGTTTTCAAACTGTTCATATTGACATTACTGATTTAGGTCCATCTCAATCCAATCATGCCATTTCATTATTACCATCATCACGGTATTTATTCACCATGATAAATATTGATTGATAGAACCTACTGATTTATAGGAATGAGTAGTTTTATTATTATTTATAGTTATTGATCAAACTGAGCAATCAGATTGTTTCAAAATAAAGTTATTTATAAATTTAATTGGAAACGACAAACAATAACACAGTATTAGCATTACCCAACTTGTGTGGTTAGGGAACCACACCTTTTTGGTGTTCAAATCATTGTTTTGGCTTTGAATATATGTCAATTTTCAAAGTGACGTAACGTATATATTTGTGCTAAAGAGATGACAGAACAATGAGCAAATAATAAAAAAGGGGGCTATGAATTACAGCCTGATAATTGCACAAGCCTTGATTCATTATTTGACAGGACAGGGTGATAGCTAAAATTAAATTAGTGTGTTTGTGAGATTATTATGTTTCGTACATATGCCGATTAACCTTTCAAAGCTGTGTTTAAATCGTTAATTAATTTATTGTTTTACTTTCATATTTGCAGTTTTTATATTTCTAATTTGAGTAAAATAAAACTGTATGTCATTGTATATATTTGACTGTACTACGTTTATTTCAGGGGTTCAAACAGCCGCAAGACATCTGCTTTCCGTAAATCCTATGGAAAGTTTGCAGAACTACGATCGCTAATTTACAAATGCACTCCGTTCTTGGCAATGACTGCAACAGCCACAGCTATAGTCCAGAACAAAATTTTGAAAAGTTTGGAATTTAAAAATCCAGTGAAAAAGATTTTAAGTAATCCTAACCTAAAAACATACGTTATGAGGTCCTTAAAAGTAGCACTGATGATGTTGCAGAGATATTTGGATGGATGATTGGTAATTTAATTGAAATTGGATATGAAACGCCAAGAATCATCATTTTCTGTCAAAGTAGAAAGCATGTGAGATCTCTATATGCCATGTTCGATAAACATTTTGAGAAAAGGTATCCTGATTACAAAAGTAGATCTTATGAAATGGTTCATGCTGACATTGATCAGGAAATGAAAGACTTTGTAGTTTCAGAATTTAGCAAGATTGATGGTGTAACCGGAATTTTAATTGCCACTATTGCGTTTGGTATGGGTATTAAATGTAAAGGATTGCATCGAATTATTCATTTCGGTTCACCTAGAGATGTTGACGATTATTGCCAAGAAATTGGAAGATCTGGAAGAGATGGCATACTGAATCATGCCATTTTAATAACATACAGCAAAATTTTGACAGGCAGGTTGACGAGTGCAAACATGGAAAATTATTGTGTAAACCAAGAGCAACACCGACGCAGAATAATATCTTCAAGTTTTACAGGTGTGGCAAATTTATCATGCAGTATGAAACACGAGTGTTGTGATATTTGTTTGGTTGATTGTATTTGTTGTAAGGATTCTTGCAAAATTTGTTGACAATGTTATGTCCATGCTGACATTGTTAACTCTGCCTGTACCACATTCTGCATCCCAGATATCCAACAATGCTTTTCTGTTACAAGCGAAGGAAAGAACCAGTTACATCTTATGCTGAATGACTTTCGAAATAATGTATTAAGACTCGATAACCATGTTGCTGGATTTCATGTGGCATCTGAATTTCCGATTTCTACTACCCATGATATTGTAAAAAAAGTAAATCATGTAAAATGCAAAGAAGACATCAACTACTTTGTGGTATTCAATTCGGCATTGTGTAGCGATATATATGATATTGTGCAAAGTATTCAATATACACGCTCGGCCAATTTTGAGTCAAATAAATAAAACAATCTTGACATATCAATGGACGATTTCTCAATTTGTGATAGTAGCACAGATACTAAATGTAATGTAGACGGTTTCGCCCTACCGAAGGCACCCGTACGACTCCTCTATTTCTAGATGAGTGGCTTTTTTCGCTGAGAGCAATGATTTTAAACGCTCTTTGTTGATCTCAGCCACGACACTGCAGATCAATTTCAACAGATTTCATGGCAGATAGGTCTTGATTGTCAATGCGCAACGATGCGCCGCAGCTACTCACAATGTAATTCCCTCTGGACCATTCCATCCGCCATCTTCAGATGGTACTCATTTGATGTTTCAGATAAAGTCAAGGCTGAGTTGACCTTAGGGGGATTTGAATCACGGTCGATCAGAAATGATCCGATCTGAAGTTCGGTTGTTCTTCCATCTGAGCTCATCCTCCACAAGATACTGAGAGTGATAACAATGATAGTTGTTCATCATCAAGTGGTAGTATTTTCACTGATGTGGATTTAATGGATAGTTATCTATATTCTGATGAAAATTAGCATGGATACATTGCCTAAGGCTTGACTTTTACTATTATAAGTTCAATGATATATGCAAATTGGTGTTGATTACAATTACTATGCTGTTTAATGTATTGTTACACTTAAGTAATGTCTTCGATGAAGATATTTACATTGAGAAGTACTGTGGGTAGGTAAAATTATTCTTAGCATAAATAAGCATAAATAAATCTGAATTTAAACATGAGTACAGTGTCAGTGCATTATAACCCAGTTAATGAAGTAATAAAAATTGTCGATAAAACAACTGTAATACATTTCCCTACGGACCTGCTTAGTATCACTCATTGTTCAGAACCAGCTTCTATCAAACTCAATTATTCGCTCAGCTCAGGTTAATATCACAACCCGTTTATTATCCCAGTTTTGGCTACCATTTGGCCAATGATATTAACGACTAGACAATGTATACTTTAATTAACGACTAGACAATGTATACTTTAATTAACTTGAGATAGTATTCATGGGATTTATACATTCAACGCTTTAGAGATGACCTAAGATATGACCCTTTAATGGAGGGTACTCTTTTTCCAATTTTTCGTAAACGTTTAGGTCAATTTGCTTGAATTTAGAAGATTAATTTGCTTCTGAAAGTTTTTTTTGAAAGCAGGAAAGGCTGCATGGTGTCTGCCTTTAACTTCAAAAAAAATGTCAGCTTCTACAAATTGTTCCCAAGGGGAATGTATTAAAGTTGTTCATCAACAATTTTCATTACTTGATCAACAGCCTCGTACGATAGAATTGTGCGATCTATGTTTGCAGGAGTTATCTTTCCATGGGATTGTTTACAGTCAAATTTAAACGATATATTCCTGTGTTCCAGAGCTTTGTCACATTCAACACATGAGCCAGCTTCATCCTTTGTGTTAAAAGTTCTGTTTCAGACAAGATTGTTTGCTAGGTTCGGTGGTAGCAACGTATAAACTTGGGCAAGAGTGTGGAAAGTATGCCATTTGTATTTGCTTTTTATATCAAACCAACGTGGAGAGACAAAACTTTGTAAACAAAACCTTACAATTCTCTCCCCATTGCGAACTTTCCTTGCATCAGCAAAGCACTTTACCAAAAGTCTCAAGTGACAAAGTATTAGATGAATAATTTAATGTAATGTGACTTCAGATGCTGAGGTGGATGAAATATCTTGCTCCTCTTCACTGTGCTTTGCTGATATGTGGTTTTTAAGGTCTTTCACAGTTTTTAACGCTTCCCACATAAATTATATAGCATCAATTTGTTACCGTCAGGTATTTATGGCATTGCAGATTATTTATCCATTTGATTAAATTACTGCTCATTAAATTTCATATTTTCGTAGCAAGCTAGTATTAGGGCTTCTGTGTATGCCCCGAGAAGATCACTAGCACTGTCTGGGTAATCCATTGGAGCATGTAGGGTGTTGGACATGTTGAGGAAATTTCTTGCAGCGTACAGCGAACCAATATCACCACATGACTGTCTGCTGTACAACAGACCCCATACAGCCTTAAATTGAAACATGAAAATAAAATTAGAACTCTATATAATGATAATAAGGAGATGTTGAAGTTGAGGGTTTTATTTTTTCCTGGCGTTTGCAATTTCATAATGATAAATCTATTCTATCAAACAGTTAGCGAAGCTCATCTCCAAAAATTTACCAAATATGTGAAAATCTTCCAAGCTAGAAATTAGGCCTTCTAGTCTTTTTGATGGTGTCATTGAATTTCGGCAGTCTTCTTGGGCATTAATTGCTCGTTCCGCAGTCAAAAGATCTCCTCCAAACAAACAAGGCTTTTCAGCTTTAGATGGTTGGGTTGGCATATACTGTCTCGCATGATCTAGAACATCGAACATGTCACTTGAGTCTATTCCATTTTTGTCCCAAAACACGAAGGCATACCTGTGACAGATAGAAAAAATTTTACTTTTCTTGTATGTGCTCATAACATAATTAGCCTGATGTATTCTTATGCACACTGCATTAAGGAAAATTTGAATTAACATTGAAGGATAGCCCTTGCTGTTAGCGTTTTACAGAAGTAAATATAATAGAAGGAGTCCAATATTACACATCCTCAAATGTTACTTATAGCTTCAGCAACTATGGAAATATTTTACTTTATGATTGTCTGATGATTATTGGAAGCATGAATTACGGAAGGTTAGGGAAATTCCGAAGGTAAAGGCAAAATTCTGAATACAAATCTGAAATTGAAATCAACATTTTTAAGTGCAAATAATGATCAGTTTTTGAATTAGACGTTTTCATGTAATTAACAATTTTCCAAATCATGCACATTGCACACAAATGATTCCCTATCAGCTATTGCTATTATGCAAACCTTAGGCTACATAGTTAGCTTATTATAAACATTTCGGATTTCAGTGTTGTTTGCCTTGTATTAGTATGTGGGACATCAAAATCTGTTTTGAAATTCAATGATGAAAAGATTGGCTTGAAACGAAGCAAGACTCTAGCAATCATCCCTTTGAATTCATTCCCAATGATGGCGTTATCTCCAGCACGGGGAATATAAGTAGATAGTGGTAGACACGTGTTTTATTTTCTGTAGCCAAACTTGTAATCCGGAGACTGTGGTACATTAATTCGTTTTTTAATAGCAATTAAGTGAAACAAATGATGGTCTTGGTTTGCTCTAGTTAAACCTTGGTTCCTTGCTCTACATATTAAATCCACATAGTCGCCGATAATTTTGAAGTTCCAAGTCGGCTGACTCTCACATTCAGCTGTCCACTCACTTACTATCATTTTGCTTCCCAATTTCCAATTGCGTCCTTAATGCTACCTTATATGACACTGTCAAATTTAAGGAATTCAGACGACAAAACTCCATTTGCTGCAAGGAACCTCTCCTTAATGTGACAGACACAATTTTTGCCATAGCATCAACATTTCGATTTCTGCATCACAAAAGTACATCAAGTGCTAACATCATGGTTAAGATTAATGTATTTATATTTTTTCTTATATTCCTTTTCAAATTGCGATAATTACTTGCCATTGCAGTTATAAGATCATTTGTTAATGGCGCCTTCAATTTGACCTCTTGGACCTGCTTTAGAAAAGAAAATTGGCCAAGATTTTATCCTTTTGCACAGTGGAAAGAGTTAGCAGTGTCTGTACACAGCAGTTGGCATTCGTTTCCAACATCTTTTGCTACTTGTTGTAGTATGCTTGATTTGACATTTGCATCAGACAGCACAATGTTGGCAATTGCTTTGGTATTGTCTTCTGCAAGTGCTTTTATGAAGCTCTGCCATTTGAATGGTATGGCAACAGACGTTTCGCATCTATGTGATTTGAAGATAGCCTGTTTAATCAACATAGTTGGTATCAGTAATGTTCTATATAATAGACAAAATATCAATTTATGGGTAACCAATAAAAAAGGTAAATTATAACCTCTTCAATTATTTCTTAATATATTATCAGATTGAACAGTATAGATATTGTTTCGGTTTTTGTGCAATAAACATTTTGTAGCTTGGTGCCACATACTGTTACACATTTCAAACATATGGCATGGTTATGGATAAAGATTACAGGAACAAATACGGCATGATTTATGAAACAAAATTCCAATTTGCAAACATGATTGTTGTATTGCACCTGGCTGGCATGAAAATGGGATCTCATTTCCCTTAATTAGCAAACTGTCACCACATTTTGGCAGAAGAAATATTAACTACGTCACAAAAATGTCACAGAATAACACTAAAAGTGAACATAACATTTTGGGTTTGTATTTCTTATTGGAACATTGAAATAACAACAGCAGTGATTCAAATAAATCCATTATTATGAAAATAGATAGGTTTCCTTGAAGTGCCTCTGACCATACTCTGATAGGCATTTTGCAATAGTTAAATAATAAATGAGCGAATAAGCTAATGTTGTTACATATATAAGAAAATATCAAAATCGAAGTGGAATATAAATTTTTCACTAGAACTTTGATTGACGGAAGTTCTTCGGCGATGGCCAAATTTTCTCCAACAAGACTACCATTGACATCATCATTTGAAGATTGTTCTTTTTCCTGTGCTAGATCAAAACGAAGTCTACTCGCGATGGTGCAGTTCTTGTAAACTTTTTTCTTAAAAACTTTGATCGTAATTTCTCCCTTGCACAGGTGAAGTCGCATATAATCTTTTCTCTTGTAGCCTCAAAGCAGTCACAATGGCAAGGTAACACGATTTACATATTATTTGGCCATCAATAATTTCAGCAATGATGGTATTAAAATAAAGTTGTAACTTTCCGCAAGCATCAGTTCGACGACGTGATTCTGAATTGAATGAACCAGATTTCCATAAGTTCAACTTCATTTTCTTTGGCATTGAAAATTTAATATTTACATCACCTTCTCAGACAATACAAATCATTGAAGCGCGCGGAGACAAGAATTCTATTAGTTTTGTCGGCTGCCATATTTGTCAACTCAATTCCTATGGTAACTGGCTAATTTCTTTCGTTCGTGATTGAGGCGTTTTCTCAACAAAGTTGCGCAGCGTGATTCCCCGTCTTTCCCTTCAGTTTGAACGCGTGATAATTTGACAGAACAATACGATCAAACAGAATGCCATTGTGCAGGATATATCAAAGCGTGACTTATAGATCAGTCAACAATTTTCATTGTTTTGAGCTATTTTGAAACTTTTATAGGTAACAAGAAAAAGCGTTTTTTAGTTTTGATTTTATTGCATTTATGTTTTGAACCTGGTCCAAATATCCCGCCATTATTAGCATTGTCTGCACTGTGAGTTCCAAACATGACCATTAGCCAATCAGATTGCTAGAACAACATTCGACGATTTATAATTCGAGATCTGATTTGTACGCGAAAGCAAATATATGTGTAGTCTGTCTCAGTTCATCATATTATATATTTCGACAATTTGATGCATCAGTATCTGCATTCAGTTACGATTCATGTGCATTTCATTAAATTATCGAAGAGTATAGCCGAGTTGCCATAATTTATTGTCACACTTCAATAAGGCAAGTCACGCAATCTGCAATCTTTGCAGTTACCACATAAAAATAATCCGTTTTTTAATGATAAATTATAGCGACAAGATAGTATACTATCTTTGGACTATCTTTGGATATTGAATTATGTCCATGCAGGCTGCACACTTTTTTCATTTGATTTGATTTCCGTGGACAGTAGCTATTCCAAAATGTTTATTAATATATCACGATAAAATGTCAACAGTCTGCGTCGGATTTACATACAAATCAAGTAGTATTCGACAAGTATTTGTTATTTCTTCAATATCTATTCGGGTGTCATTAATCGTTGATCTGAATTCATTTTATACAAACATCAAACAACGAGAAGTAAGGGTTTCTAGGAAGTTATGGCATCGGCAAATCATAATTAATAATGAAGCAATTTGTATTCAAACATTAGAATATTTCCCACCAAAACTAACCTTTCTCATGAAGTCAATCCTGTATTTATCATCTCACTCAGTTTTCGTTTACAAATTACAATCGTTACTTGGGATAAACTTGAAATTAACACGCGAACACGACAAACAAAAATTTCAACGTGACTCTTCTCAAAAGCGAGCCGATGTCGTTGGGAGAATATAATTAGCAAAATGCAAAGCCTCAATTTGATCGACATTTAAACAGCAATGGAATTGAACAAGGGCTATTTAATTTAAACCTGATTGGTCCTTAGGCTAGCATGACAGTGATGATTGACTCATTGTTTCGTTCGGAGACATTTCCAGATGTCAAGCCATCCAGGTGCATACAGTTCTCTGGCTTCTGTCATTCAAAAAAGCTTGCTCTCTCTTAGACGACTTACCTGTCTGCTTCCATTGCGGATGCCAACATGATAAAAAAAGATAATTCCCTATTGTGTGGAGCCAACACAACAGCCAAGCCAAATAAATGTGCCACCTGCTCTACTATTGACCAATTTTCATCAAAGGCAAACACACATCACCCTTTTGATGCATTTTGTCAACTGTTTCAAACTCATCTGAAAAGAGTGATTGAGAACACTGATTTTGGAGGGGTTAAAATTGAATATCTCTCTAATCAATTGAGAAGCCTCACAAATTACAATACAATGACAATTAATTACAAGAATGACTTGACAATGAAAAACTTAAGATTACATCATGCGTAACACTGCGCAGCAACATAGGATATCAACAGAAGCTTTTGAGTGAAGGAGTGTATCACTATTCAACAAATATATAGAAGATCGTTCCAAGCAGCATATTTTTATTTGTATGGACAATCTGCAAAATCATTAATCATGTTAATTACGCGATTTTACTTTATCTACATCGTTGCATCCCTCCCTTACTACATCGAACAGTTAACATTCAAAAACACTACACTCAAAATATTTACTACTAATAACGTCATTATAATGCTACTAATATTGTTTTTACTCTGCTGCGATGATATACACCCAAACCATGGGCCAAAAAAGAGTTAATATCATTAGCTGAAATTGCAATAGCCTCAAAGGGAAACAAGTTGAAATAGATCATCCGAGTAACAAGCTTAAACAAAACATCATATTTGCCCTGTGTGAAAGCAAGTTAAACAGCAACATCACCAACAAGCAAATAGATTTAAAAGGATTCGCGCTTCATCGAAAAGATCGAGCAAACAGGAATGCCAGAGGTGGTCTTGTATTGAACGTCAGTGACAACATCGCTTGCACAAGAAAACCTAAATGGGAAAGCAGTTAAATTGAGATAATGGCATTTGATGTAAAACTTGGGATGAAAAATCTGGCAATTATGCTCACATACCTGCCGCCACACCATTCATTGAATGCGTATTTCCTTTGTCTAAACTGTGTAATAGAAACTGTTCTGAAAACAGGATCTGAATTACAGTATGATACTAGGTGACTTGAACTGTGATTTAAGGAAGAACGTTAATACCAATGCTGGAAATACACTGCAGGAATTTATTGATAACTTTGCCCTCACAAACATTATCACAGGACCAACTAGACCAATTTCAGGAACATAGCTTGATGTCATTCTCGTATCTCATCCGAGACATTTCACTGCCGTAATACAGTTGCCTGGCGCTTTTGAACGTAGCTTATGTACAACAAAGTACAAAACGAATTTCCTCCTTCCACAGCCAAGGTTAATAAACTACAGAAGAACTAAAAATACTGAACTTCATTCACTAAACAACGAAGCTATCAGACTCATAGACAAATTGTCAAAATTACCTAGAAATGAAACCAATATATCACGTTTTCCAACTCAGTGGAATGTGGTAACAAAACTCAAAGACGCAGTCTGCAAGAATATTTGGAAATTTTCATCGAAGCCTACAAAAAATTGCCGGGATCGAAAAAACGAAATCTTCAAATATAGCAAATCTTATAGAAAACAACTGTCTGATTACTTCTGCTGAAGAAAAAGCACACGTTATTGGAACATATTTAGAAAATTGTATACCCAACTGGACAGATCACTACTTGAAAAATCACCCAAGCATAAAACAAATCACTAATCTTTCTTGCACTTCCTTCACTTTTAAATATACATCGGACAATGAAATTTACAAGATCATCGACAGCTTTAGAAGTAATAAAGCAACTGCTGATAATAGATCTGCAGTTTTCCTCAAATATATCCTACCAGCATAGTCGTCAAATCTTAATTGGTTCTCAGTTGCAACGTCCAGCTACGATGTAGCATCTTTATAGGCCAATAAATTCACTTGAAAATGTAAACATGGGAAAGATGGTGGATTATTTCGTCCAAATTTCAAGAAATTTAACAGCTTTACTTCAAATATAAACGTGTAAATAAACTGACGATTTAGAATTAGTTTTTTGCAGAAATATCATCCTTGTTGTATTTGCAAGAGAACTACCGCGAGCTTTTCGTTAATCTTTTTCCAATCAAGAGTTATGGCGGTTTTCGAAAATGAAAATATTTCATGAAATATACCCAATCGAAGGCATCAATCAACGAACGTTTCTTCTGAAATCCAACAAAAATTCATCGATATGAACATGTTAAACATCAGCCAATACGTAATTCCTTCGTTCAGTAGCCCTATATACATTGCAAGGCAAATAATAGCCATTAATTATGTATTACTGTACTTCAAATGGCCATGCATAAGTTACAACGGCATTCGAATTTGTTTAAGAAGCACTGATCGATTTGAGAAGAAGTGGAGACATAAATTTGAGACATTTGCGATCCCAAGTAGACAAACAAGGGCAAGCAGGTGTTACTTTACTTGGATTTGGTGGCTCTGAAAAGAGCCGGTGAGTGCCGTGAATAACACAGCATCAAAAACACAAAAGTAAAGAGGCTATGGCGATTACCCCCGCAGTCTACGTGCTCGCAGAAATCTGCGTAAAGGCAGCCATCAAAACGTCAGGAAGGACAGAAGAGATGCCAGGAGAGTGTAGCTTCAGCTGGGAATTAGCTTATCCAGAGATTATCCCCCAACTGAAAATTTGCTTCTGCAATTCCAACTGCGCATTCCTCATCTGAGATTGTTTGCGATTGTAAGTTGATTCAGCTGGATTCAAAATGTCGTCGTCATCTTGCTGATCGCCATCATCATCTTCTGCTGACTCTGTTGATGCTGTGATGCTTTCAGCCACTTTGGTACAGAGCGTTTGGAGTGCTAGTTGGAGTTCTGGATGACAAATCGAACATACATTTTGGCAGCATGCTATGTGAAAAGAATGACCACATCCAGTTATTATGACGTATGCCTCTTCTGGTTTTCTGCTGCATGTTGGTAGATCGCATGATCTAAAAAGGTTAAATACAATACATTTATTTTTAACATAATAATTAATATTACTATGAATGTTCTATTTTGTTTGTAAGAATTCTCCCCCCCCCCCTGAAACTGTGACTTCAAAACAATTTTTCTACGTGGTGTCAGATAAAACTTTCACCTCCAAACCTATATATTGTTTCCTTCTGTCTGATCCAATTTTCAAAAATCAGCCTTCAGTATGCTGTATGGCCTGCCTCATTGATTGAATTCAGTAAAACGTTTCTATTATATTGGATCCTGTATTGGTAGGAATAAGCCTATGATAAGCAAATATTATTATTTTGTTTTCCTTTTCCTCACAATTTTACATGAAAGTATTCCACAAAATACCATAAAGCTCAATTAAGTCATCAAGTACATTTTGTGTGGCCCAATAATTATTGAATTTACTCCTGCCTAAATTCACTACATAACGCTATTTCTTTTATCAAGGAAAATGTGCAAGATAAATAAGGTACGATTATTATTAATTTAGGGAACGTTGTTCACAATTGACGTCAACCAGAGAGGGGGAGGGAGTTGTGTAAACGTTTACAGCATGTAGCCCTATCTCAAAGGCTCAACATTTTCATTACGAAAGTTGATAAGAGGTGTAGTAGGTCCAAACTTGAGGTGAAATTGGTTAACGTCAATTGTGAGTCGCAATCAAAGCGAACTGTGTATTTTTAAATTGTCTCCTACTTAAGCTTACTTGGCTCCTTGCCAACAATTTGATATCCAAGCGGGAGCACCTTTGATGTTACGATTGTTTGTCCATAAATATCAGGGAGTAACCAATAGGAGATTGTTTTGCTCTTACGACGCATAGCCGTGGCAAAGCTCATAAAGATGTTGCTGAATTGGTGGTTAAAATATTCTACAACACATTTATAATTTACACCACATGAGTTTTTGGGACTAGTGCTGGATTATATTGCCTGTGCACCTTCAAACTTTTTAAGTAAGATGGTTGCCATTGTTCGTGCTGTTGATATATTTTTATCTTTGGGCCTTTGAATGGTGTGTATGTTAGTATAATCGTCAATCATGATGACCATGAACTAATTTTTCTCAATTGCTTCTTGAATGAAGCTTTTCACGTGATCACTGTGGCTCCTAGATGCTTTTATACTGTTTCTAGTATATGTGGATACTGATGTTGCGACTCCACCACTTTTATTTAAAATCTGCAATCCTGAGTGACTAATCCCTTTACTTTTTACATCGCTTGATAATACTCTCCGAAACCAATTGGCCTTCTGTGACTGACCATATATCATGGTGTATATTATGGATACAGCCTTTTTTATTTATCGTTTTTCTAGTGGATGTCTGCTCCGCAGTGGACATAGCCATCAATATAATGAGAAAGAGATGTGGTGCACCAGCAGTCACACAAATCTCCTTCACAGATGCAGAGTCAAATGGGGGTGATTCATTTTCTTTGCCGTATACTTTCCATATGTAGTTCCTACACAGCTGTATATCATTTTGCAAACTGATAACATTATTTACATTTCGTTGATTCTCTGTGTTGATAGGTTCATGTTGGTCAATTAGATGGTCGGGCTGATGAGGTTCGTGGTGGTAAATTTGATGGTCGGGTTGTTCAGGTTCGTTGATGTCAATTAGATGGTCGGGTTGTTCAGGTTCATGGTGGTCAATTAAATCGGGCTTGTAAGGTTCGTGGTGGTCAATTAGATGGTCGAGCTGGTGAGGTTCATGGTGGTCAATTAGGTGTTCGGGTTGGTCAGGTACAATTTTCAAAGGGTCGTTGTGGTCTATAAGGTGTTCAGTTTGTTCGTCATCTTCCTGGTAGCTTTCTGTGATTGATTTGAACTGCAATAATGTAAACAGGTAGAAATTAAAATCATGTTTATGTATACATTATGTTTTTAATATTTTATAAATTATAATAATGATACATTGTTAACAGTTAATTCTTAGTGAAACCAGTAAAGGATAACAATGAGAGAACACCCTGAGAATTGCAATCATATATAACTTTATTTAAACAGTTACCTGTCACCTACTGTGTTGACAATTTATAAATTGTATGCTGGAGGTTTGTCGTAGTTTTTTTGGTAACTTTCTTGTGTGTAAGCGTCTTTCCAAACATGTAGATATACAATCAAAACAAAAACGATTCTTTTGTTTCTTTCGCATTTTCTTAGTTAACGGATTATTTCTCACACCATTTGTAAATGTGTGATATGAAGAGGTGACATGAAATGGATTACGTTAGTAATATTATCATAAGAATTTAATACTGAAGATATCTCAAATATTGAAGGGAATGACGAGAACTTCTTTTCCCGTTCCGTAGCAATTTTAAATTTGATTGAAAGGGATATTACTCTGTAACAAATATTTGGGGGTCACACTACCATGAATGCCAAAATAAAATTGAATTTTACAATCAGGTTTCTTGTAGCTGGGGAGACATACCGGTAATTGCCATTTCAATTCATAATTGTCTAGAAGATAAATCTCTTACATCGTCCAAGAGTTGTGTGATGCGATAGTTAAAATTATGAATTGATGAATCAATTTAACAAAATATTGAATTCAACAGAATAACAATTCCCCTCTATTCTGACAATAATTCGGATTTAAGAAAAAATGGCCAAGAAAGTGAGTTTTTTAGCATTAATGCAATTGAATAACCTTATTGTTACTTTTGAATAAACCTATTTACTGGTTAACATTTTACTAGTAACATGCCGTCCAAAAAAGATGCAAACGAAGGCAACAAGGTCAGATAGCAAGTAAAACGTAAGCAAGATACTTTGAACATTTGAAATCAAACCATAGATCAAACGAAACGCACATTGAATAGCTATGAGAGAAAATCCTTTGTTCTTCTGTTTTGAAAGTTCATTACACAAATGGATTTTATTTGCATATATGAAGTGCATATATCACCTTTTTTACGCAACGAATTTGGATAGACCTTTTTTCTCATGTTGCTACGCAACAATACTGGAACTCTGGATTAATATGACAGAAATAGATTCGAGATGAGAACTCTTAGGCTTCTAGCAGCGTTGCGTAGTGACACGATAATCCTCATGATATGATAAGTATGTGCTGGAAAGTGTTAAAACGAAATGTTAGAACTTAGAAGGTAAATTGCTCTTTTTGGAATATATTATACTGTAAGAAAAGTAGCTACCAGGATTTTGATAAAGAGTTTGTTACTGTCGATACAGATATCAGTACTTACTCCGTTTATTTTTCCGAAAAAAATAAAGATAAAAATTTATGTAAAACTTTGCAGCAAGGCCAGAATAAGAATTCTCAAAATAAAATACATTATTGAACAATTTGGAGTAGATATTTCAGCCACAATAATTGCACCTCATATGCTTACAGGCTCAGATTATACAAGTGCCTTCCATGGTATCGGAAAGTCTAAATCACTTAAATTGTTATTAGGTACACAAAATTTCAAATCAGTACTTTCGAAAATTGGTGAAAACTTGAAACTCGACGAAAATCATTTACCAGAAATTAAAAAATCTGTTTACCGCATGTACGGTCTGAAAAAGAATGACACAGTAAACGAAACTCGATATCAAAAGTTGTGCGCGAAAAAAGGTAGGATACTTGGAGCACAAAGACTTTTGAAACATTGCTCTAGCCATGGTTGATGATATTCTCCTTGAGATTCATTTTCCTACCAGTAAATTAAAACTTAATTCATAACTAAATCTAAAGTTACTGGTGTTTTCAATTCAATTAATTTGAAGTTCCGAATGTATCCAACTGACCTTCTAAACAAGCTATTTAAGATCTATTGGAAGCGCTTAAAAAGATATTTTTCAAGTATTTTCAAGATTTAAGAAGTCAGTTTTCTTCAAACAATAATGACGCTCGAAAAAACAAAAACTTAGCTAGAGACGAAAGTCATAAAATCAGTCAAAGAAAATACTTGGGTAGCTAACTATAACCAGCTTAGTCAAGGGACTAGTTAAACTACGTGTGTTTGATAGAAAGCAATGTAGCCGAAAAACGAATGATAAAGACAATTGTTCACACCCAAAATGATTGCACTATCCCAGGTTGTTACGTATTTTAAGGATCCAGATATTGTAAATGCTGAATCAATGCACTGCGCAATGGTATTATGGTACAACTGAAAAAAAGCTTGCCAGACTAGCCAGTCTTAGGCTTGCAGATAAATCTGTAAATGAAAATGTTGAAATCGATAAAAATAGGCTTGAATCAAAGTAAACTAGATGAGATAAGACATGGATGACGATAAAATTTATTGAACTAACAGAAAAACTAACAACTGCAACCAACGCTGACCGACACTGGATAGGTGGTGGTTGAACGAATGCATGACGACATTTAGAAATACATTTATAAAAAACTCCAAGAGCTGTTGCAAAATACCCATATCCATGGAGATAATTTACCAAACAGCAACGAACATCATATGGGAGTCGAGGAAGGTATAGATATAGGTAACTGTTATCTAGACTATAGAATATCAGAAGCGGTAATTGTTGGGGGTGTTTCATCGTTAATGCTATGAAAATTCTTTTCTAATGTGTCCTGAATTGTGTAGATTTCATTTTATCATTCCAAATAATTGCCATTTGCAAATATTTAACCAGAATGTTTCTCATGGGTGGGACTGGACAGAAGTCATTTGCAGAGAACAATTAAGGCTACTGAAGAATGTATCATTTTTATTTAAGTAACCCTTTATATCAACTTACACAATTACCATCATAACGGCTGAACGAAACCCATCAACCATTTTAAACTGAAGTAAATTTTCTTCCATTGCCATCACGAAACCAAACATCTTCATTGTACCAGGCATCATCTCCATAAAACAAAAAATTGGATTAAACAAAATAGCAAATAATAACTACACCCGTCACCTTCGTCCATTGACCAATCTTTTCATTCATCATTATTTAGACAAAAATAATCCCCTACAATGCTTTGTTGGCATTCGAACGTGGCTGATTTGATTGGCGACGGACGCGTTTTTGCGTGCTAATTATCACAAAATAATGCAGTAGCTTTTTATAATTTTATTACATTAGGTATTGACATGGTAGTTGTTGAATATACTTTGGTTGCTTGATTTAATAATGAATCACTACAAGTTATGAATTTTTGCTGATTTAAATCAACTCTTATATCTTTCCTATAAACTATTACAATTGTATTTCATCTATTCCATATTAATTTATATCATGTATATATTAGTGCTCACCAGCTCATGTATAAATATAAGATAACATAACTCAAAGTCATTATTTGGTCAATCTATGTAACTCTATATCTTTATATGGTACTTCAACATATTATTTTTTGACAATTGAATCAAGGTATTATAATTTACAATCAAGATGAACTTTTTCGTATCTAATATTCTGGCTTGGATTGTTATAATTACAATGGTATTAAGTATTTAAAATCAATTTTAAGGAGAAAAAAATTGCTAGAGGGGAAAGAAGAGGGAAAATATTCTTGGAAATTGAAGAATTTTGGAAATTTTTAAATAAGAGCTCAATTATTCAAAGACTTCGAAAACGTCGAAAGACTCCAACGACAACAAGTCGAAAAATTTGATTCGATTATAATCCAATCACGAATGCTTATTCAACAGCAAACTCCGTCAGGTGTAAATCCAAAACGACATGTTCAAAATTACACTAATAATTTAATTCACATCAAATATAATACTCAAACTATCAAACCAAGATATTTAGTATCTTCTACTTGTTGAATGCAAGGTCCATTAATAACAAGGCATGAACTATTAAAGACTATGTTGTTGAAATAATAATCTCGATATACTTGCAACAACTGAAAGCTGGCTTGAACCTTCAAGTGATAAACACACTATTGAAGTAGTCTGTCGAGATCACAGACTTATTAGAACATCTAGACCGCTAACTTTTGACGCCACAGTGTCCGCTCGAAAACCATCGAAAAAACTAAATCTGCCATGTTGGCATAACCACATTTTCAAAACGTCAAATAAAATATTAGGAAACGGACAAATGAAGCGAGGGAAATAAGCCATTGTGAGCGCAATTGAAGACCGAATTTTTCAATTATTTGATGGTCATAGATTTTGCTAGAAAACGAAGGTGTTCAATCATACCGATGATCAACTGTTGACGCAATTCAGCCTGAATAGCACAAATCCGTAATGCAGACGTTGAACAACAAAGCACAGCATGGTTTAGTCAACACGACGCGCGAAACTCAAAGCCAAGTTTCTCTTTTGTTTGTTTACAAAATATCCCCAAGGAATAAAATGGTTCAACAGAAGATGTCCGTTGATTCAGAAGCAAGATTATTACCACCAAGATGGTTCTGCCGTCAGCCATTTCCAAAATCTTCAGGAGTAAGAGATGACACATGTAAAAAATAACATCATTTATTACATTGCTGGCTACATTGCAACGTTCATTGCCCAGAGTGTATTCATACAATTATGGATCGCACATTATTTGAGCAAGTAGATCATTGCTATACATCAGATGCATTTTCCAAAACAAACAGTTACCAAGATCTTTTTAAAACAGAAGACCAGGGAGATTTGAAATGGGCGAGCAAGCGACTGTCTTATCTGTTAGCATTTGCAGAGATATTTGTTACTGTTGCTGTAGCATCATCCTTGCTTTTAGAAGGGGAAACATTATTCTTTAAAATTAATAATACCAAAATGTTAGCGCTTGAAAATGGTATAGAATTAAGGAGGATACAACATTCAATCCCTCAGGTAAGTGGATGGTGTACTCATGAATACCAGCTCGAAGTCAAAGCTGTATCATTATTTCATAGAATGAGGCAAAAGCACTACGGTGCTTACAGCACTAGAACAGCTATAAATAAGTTAAAATAATCAAATAAAAATTTACTTTCAAGGGTGACAATATTCAAAAATATCTAGACAATACACTACAATGTATTTGATATTAATTCGAAATTTGGTTCTGTAGCTAAAACTCAAGATAGTACAGTTATATAACATTTAATCATGATAGATCATGGATAGGTCTATACTCACACTCTTGTCATAACCGAATCACTGATCAAGTCACGCTACATACAATTGAAAATAATCAGGCCTATCTGAAACAGATGATTTCCTTTAAAATGAGCCGACTTTGGTGAAATTGAAATATCAGATTCGTTGGCAATGATACATTTTCTGGCCAGGAGAAACTATTCACTGTTCCAAATGAAGGATATTGAAGTGGCAGACATAGAACTCCACGAGGCAAACTTGGGCAAAATAAATTAATTAAATTTTGTAGCTTTTATCCGTGTCACCAATCGGATTGAACATCTTCATTGTCTAGCAAAATCTTTGATCTTCAAACAATTGAATTTGATGATGATCGGTCTTCAATTGAGCTCACAATAGCTTATTTCCCTCACTCCATTTGCCAGTTTCCTAATATTTTAATAAATGTTTGTGATAAATGTTTCCGAATGAATAGAGCTTTCAAAACAAACGAAGCGAAAGAAAGAAAGAAAGAAAGAAAGAAAGAAAGAAAGAAAGAAAGAAAGAAAGAAAGAAAGAAAGAAAGAAAGAAAGAAAGAAAGAAGGAGGGGGAGATTAAGTCAATAAGGGAATGAAAAAATATGCGAAGAATCTTTGAATTTGAGCAAAGCATCTTACAAACCAAAATGATGAGAAAAGGACCAAAAAGTGACAGCTTGACCGTCATTTTTAGAATAAAGATCTATTTAAAATGTAAAATACTCATAAATAGATAAGAATTATATCAATTTAAAACACTATTATTACTAACATGTCTGTTTCATTTCATTTTATAATTATTAATTTCGTTTCTCATTGATTAACAGAATGAACTGATCAAATCAAATCATTATTGAAACATCTGCTATCATTATACTTAATGAAGAGGAGGATCTTATTCTAGGATATGGGTTTGAAGACCCTACCAATATGCCCGGGCCAATATGTCATCACCAAGCCCCATAAATCTGCCCTTCCAAATGCACCACATTCAAGCCACCCTTTATACTTAATTACAATATAACTAATATCATTTCATCTGCAACTGCAATCACCCCCATTTTATCTGACACCCCCACTCATCTCACTGCCATCACGTCAAATTCATTCGATACTGTCACTGAACCAAGTCCATCTACTAATACTATTATGGAGCCAATCATCTCCATAGTACCAGGCATCATATCCACTTTGAAAGAACTTGCCACGCAACAACAAATTATCCAATTATTCATACACAATATATTCATATTGCAACTTCCATTTAGCCACATAAATAAAAAAAGATAGATAGGATCAAAAAAATAAACCATCACCACATCTCAACTCCATCCATCATTCATACGAGTCATTAAAAAAATCATTATAATTGAGCTGCTGAAATGAGCGGCAAATATGATCCAGCGTGAACTAAACAAAATCATATGTCAAGAACTGCAATATCTGTTGTGACTATTAAATCTTATTTCTTCATTGCTCATTCTTCTAGTCCCCTTCATAATTCTTTCCTCCTCATTAACCATATAGTTGGTTTTCCAACTGAGTTTATTATCTACTGTAATTAAATCATATTTTCAAATGTATTTCACACCTTTTATAATATTGTTTATTCTATATTTTCAAATGTATTTGAAACATTTTATAATTTATTCTGTTCATTTAGCCATATTTAATATTACTATTATTATCATTCTCATTGTTTACTATTCTTATTTAAATGTTGTTTTAAATTTTACAAATTATCTAAATATAACATTTCTTTAATCATTTTATAAATTTACAGGTATCCCAAATAAACAAGCATTGATTGCTTCAGGGATTAACCTTATCATGTATCACTAATTAACTTTCAACTATGTTGATTTGTAAATTATTATTATTAAGTGTTTTACATGATTAAATAAACATCTATCTATATAAACTAGATACCCTTCACTTTTTCAAATTCACAATTTCAAACTGAAAATAAAACAATAAAATTGTTGCTATTATCATAAGTAAATAAAAAATATCAAAGAAAGTAAGTTGATAACACTGAATGGATATAGAATCTCGTATACTGTATCATCTTTATTGAAATGTTGATAATGTAATCAAACATGTGTATATTAAAGTGATGAACAATAAATACCAAGGCAACGCCTTACTAAGATATATAGCTATCTAGGTACATTTTAAATTAACATTGAAATTGTTTGCAGTACAAGCAATCCAAATCTACCTATGCGTCCAAAGATAATGCTAGTTAGAAAGAGTATGGTAATGGAAGATGTAATTATCAAGGGTGTTCACTAGCCAATGAGAGCCGATGCTTTAATGATGCGATATTCAAGAAACCAAATTCTATATTAAATTAAATAGCTTAAAAGGAATGGCAAAGGGAAGGTCGCCCACAAGGTAGCAATAACAGAAAAGGACCTCATAAAATTGAAGGACAGTAATGTTTTCTCAATGGATAGCCCTTAGACACTGCTCCAAAGCGTTCGATTTAAGGCGGTAATATATTGTGTAGAAGGGGAAGTTAAGGAAGAGGTCCTTAACAATATCCTCTTTTGAATTTAAAGTTGATGAGAACAATGTCGAATATGCCTGCATGAGTCATAACGAGTAAGATAAAATCATCAAGGGGATAGGAGAAAAAGGAAGAAAACATTAAATTATTAAGCGGTGATGGCAAGATATACTAAAAGCAGCCAACAAATTATTTATTTTATGATCTTATTTAATGCACCACTCTATTTACGAGATATTTGAATTGATTATTGTCCATCAAGATGTTTATTAACTGTCCAAAATAGCAACTTGAAAGCCTTTGGTCACAGAGCATTTTCGATCGTTGCTCCAATTTTGTGGAATAGCCTACCAAATCTGCTAGCTCTTGTAAATCTGGTACCTAGTTGAATGCGTTGCCTTTGTCTACTCCAGGTTTTTTTCTACATGGCAACTAGCTCAAAATTTCACCAGCTCTTATATTAGGAGCAAATGTTTTTCACCCACATATATATGTCAAGGTAGTGTCCATGTTGATAAAAAAACGCACACTTGGCCTTTCTTGTAAATGAGAAGCAATTAAGCATCAAGAATTAAATGCAATTATCAAAAGAGCTTGTGATACGGCAAGCTTCCCATCGACTCTGTTACAATGTAGTATTTCAAGATCAACAATTCTTTGGTATAAGATGTAAAACGAGTATTAATACAGTCACTTCACTAGATACAATAACAGATTAGTCAAATCGGCAATAGAATGATCAATTTCAAGCATTATAACAAAATCTACGACGCATAACACCCTGAAACACGATTCTCTCAGAACTCATCAAATTTGACAACACAATAAAATGCAATTTAGGTTGCAGTATCCCACTGAGCTTTTCCTCGAAATTTAGTGACACCGCAGTTGCACTTCCCTATTGAAAATCCGTTGCATTTATCGAGGAAAGTGTGGTTCTATGAGAGCAATTATTGGCATGAAACGGGGAAGAGGGCATGCACAAATTTGAATCACCAATTTCTGATCTCAAAAATAGAGTCTCAGTTGGATTAGATTGATTGTAACTCCTTAAATTAACAATAATTATCTTGAAGTGAAATGATGAAGGATAATAAACTTGAAGCGAAATGATGAAGGATAATAATACCTAGGTAGCCGATTTATCTCAAAGATTTACAAATAATTACATCTAAGCAACATTTGTTAACATTGCTGTCGAATTCAGTTGTTAACGAATCTCTCATTCATCACAACAGTCGGGTCTAACAGTCTCCATCTAGATACTAAATCATAAATTAAAATAATTATGACTAGGTACACAGTCAAGATAACACTTACATTATTCTTTCCATAGTACATGGGGGGGGGGGTGCTTGATAAAGTGAGCATACATTTATGATGGTATAATATTTGCAAGATCGGTGTTCGTATAGCTTAAAAATTCATGTAATTGTAATTGTACAATATTTATCATCAAATATTCAATGTGTGTTGCATAATTAAAGGTTTTGATTTCCTATTGGCCAAATGACATCAACCACAGGATAACTCGTTAAACAGAATAAAGAACGGTGGGGCTTCAAACACCATTGAATGAGCGAAGTGCAAAATAAGAATTCTTGCAGATAATCAGACATGACAGACAGACAGACTTGTTACAGACATGACAGCAGCCCATTCACCCGAAAGAAAATTCTAAATTATATTCATGTCTTGGTGAAAAATGCATATTCCATCCAATTATAGCAGAAGCACTAGGAACCTTTGGCCTAAAAAGTGACCATAAATAGGATTTTGCACTATTTTGTTGTTTTATTTTATTTTATCATTATTTTCAATCTTATAATAAACCATCCAATGATCACACAATAAAATAATAATAATAATAATAATAATAATAATAATAATAATAATAATAATAATAATAATAATAATAATAATAATAATAATAATAATAATAATAATAATAATAATATAATAATATTAATAGGTGGATTGTTCCACACCAGTTCTTGGTATAGTGCTCAATCTAGAGTGCGGAAATCTAGAATGTTTCATTTTTGACTCTCATTTTATAATTCTAATTATATAAATGTTAGCTATTGTTTTCATGCAGTTTTCTGTTTAAAATGAAGCTGATTGATAAGTTCAAAATAGAAAGGGGGAACTTGAAAGACATCTCAGAGGTTTTTCTAGCATCGAGAACAACATGTGGCAGCCATACTCTAGGAACCAAAAGACCGTCACCCAAAATCCCTCTGACATCTACTCCAAAAAAGAAAGTATGCATTGCAGTAAGTGTCATTTTTATAGTTGAGCAATGTTTTAGTTTATACTATACTACAATGATACAGATAAAGCATTACTGATATATAACATTCTGCTATTGTGTATGCCACTCCTAACCCTGATCTGGATAGTTCTTGTATAAGTGTGAGCGCCATGGACTATCTATAAAAACAGAATTGGACATCGATTCAATCTTCAAATGATTAAGGGAAAGCAGAGGCGAAAGAAAGGCCAGGGCTCAATAATCCACAGACTTGAATTTGGAGCATAAATTGTGGAAAGGATACCAGTGTATACCTGCGGTATGTTTACAATAACTAACTACCCATATAATATTCAAAAGCGATGGTATAAAGCCTATAATTAGTTCATGTTTTATCATTATCTAGGTTCTCAGAGAAGGTATTGCAGTCATTGGCATAACAATGCCAGTCAATCAACTTAAAGAAATAATATCCACTTCCTTGGTAGAAATAAGAAGTCAATTGCCACACAAAGGCTTGAAAGAGACAAGCGATTACCCAGCATAAAGGAGAAGTTTGGAATAAGTGAGCAACGTGATTTGATAGTTTTGTTGCATGTATTTATAACTAAAAAAATGCCGGAATTCTTACCAATCACGACTTGAATGTAGCAAATTTGCTCCAGCTTAATATTGGAAATTTATACAATCATTTGGTGTCTTCGAATGTAATTTAAATGACTTTCTTTTCATTGTATCATATCAGGATATGAAATTAATAATCCAAAACTAAATTTATTGTTTTTAATTCATTTCACTGTCCACAAGAGGTTCATAGTCTAGACAATATTGTCATTGTGTTGCTACTTTACTATGTGATAAAATGAAAACATTCCAGTGATGTGTTATGTGTACAATTGTCAAACAATCAAGTATTGTCACCGGTATTGTGTGGAGATTATTTCAGGTAATATTGCTTGTTACAGACATGATTGTACTGTCTATGTTAGATGAAAGCATTGTATGCTATGCATCGTTCCCAATGTGTTTCCGAGAAGAACCTGGTCATCTGATTTGCACTGAAGTGGACCTTGATTTGGGTTTGCTGAGTTTTGTGTTTGTTCATATCACTGCATAATCATTGTTTCCATTCCTAATTTAGTAAATCTCTCCTCCTGTTAGTATATTGGGTATACCATTGTGTATTGCTAGATTATACTGCAATAACATCTAGCACCCATGCAGCATAAAGCCATCTTTCTGAAAATGAGTCTAGTTGTGGGACTGTGTTACAGAGGTGTACGGAGTTAGAATTTTCAGACTCCGAATCCGAAATAGTCCTTATAGAAGCGTCTGACTCCAAGTCCGGCTCCGGAAATGTGAGAAAAATCGACTCCTACTCCAACTCCGGCTCCCAGGCTCCGGCTCCAAAATATCCTTGACAAACTCCTGTAAAAATCCGACAATGGATTAATTTATCAATCCAACATTACACAAACAACAAAGTACAAAATAAATTATCATCAACTCAAATATGTTGCAATTCCAACCTTTATGTAGAAATATCCAGACAATTTTCAACTTTGCAATGTTCATTAAGAATTTACCAGGAGTGCATTGTAGACTCCGGTTCCGACTTCAGCTCCTGTCTGGAAAAATTCACTCCAGTCCGCCTCCTGTTCAAATGCAGATACTCCTGCAGGAGTCGGAGTTTGTGCACCTCTGCAGTGTTTGTTACACTTTCCTTCCAGTTCATGCAACAAAAATGTTAAGAGGTTCATGCAGTTATAATTATTATGATTAATTTCTCCTCTTTCAGGACCAGATCTCAAGGCAAATTGTCACTATCGAAGAAAGCTGCGGTTTTTCCATCATGTATGACAGGCAAAAGTTATATACAGGGATAGCTGATTTCGTCACAGCAATTGCTCTCCAGATGATCAATTATTACCTCTTGGACATCAGTTACCCCTGTTCAAAATCATTTAATCTACTGGAGACAGTCCTTGGCATGAGGGCTTTGTATAATCCGGTCAAAAGCTTGATCGCCAAATTGAGTTTAACCAAATACCAACTTTTTCCTAAATAACAGTTTGTACATTAAATTCCTGGAGAACCATTGTGCAATTTTTATTAGAGACATTCTTGTATGTCTTTCTTAATTCAAATATCTATCTTGTTGTCGTTGTAGAAATCCCTTTGCTTTGTTTATGAATTGGAATTGAATTTTAAATTACGAATTTGTGAATTGAAAATTCGCCGTCAAATGAGATTCCGACGTTTGTTTCATTTGAGAAAAGGGTCATCACACGCTTGCAAATGTTTATATTCATATTTACTAAACTCGAAAAAGTTGGGATTCACTCAGGAAGCTAAAAATCACTCGCTCGGAGATCGTGATTTTTTAGCGCTTCACTCGTGTCTACCAACTTTTTCTCGTTTGGTAAATATGAATACACACATGGAATGTGTGTGGTAACCCTTTATTATATAATATATAATATATAATAATATATAGTTAAACAGTCAAAGAATGCACATTCTTTACTGTTACTCAAGTTTCACGCATTTCACTGTGATCTTCAGACAGATTTTTTACATTTTTTAAATATGGCTGAAGATTGCAATGAAATGCATAAAACTTAAGTAACAGTAAAGAGTGTGTATTTGTTTACTCTTTCACCATATAATTTTTATTATTTACCGCTATGTCAAATGAAGACATAGAGCACTATATTAAGAAACGTAACGACAGAAATGGACAACACGGAGGGACAGCTGTATATTACAAAACTGGCTAAAAGTATCAACTGATAGTAATCTCACTATAAAATCTGAAGGTACCTCTTATGAGAAACAAGTAATAAAAGTCCATACCAAGAACATTAAATACATACACATAATAAATTGCTACTGCCCACGATCACATCTCTATCATGAAGCCATGCAAGCATTGTATACTACCTTAGAGACCCTTAGTAACCACAATAATCAATTTATCATTGTTGGTGACCTAAATATAGATCCACTAAATACTAACTCTGCCACTAATGCGATATTAGAACTATGTGCTGAATATGAACTTTGCTCTCATGTTACCGAACCTACAAGGTTAACTGAGTCAAGTGAAACTATGATTGACTATGTGCTATAAGCTCGCAAGCTCTCTCACATCAAATACAAAACTGTGCAGTTGTCCTTGCTTGCAGCTCAGACCATCTTGGAGTCACCTTTGATATCAACCAAAAAGACAATATACCATACGACCTACCGACTAAAGTTGTCCGCTCCTACAAAAAGTTTGATCATGTCAACTTTTGCAACGATCTAATTGATGCACCATGGTCTGAATTTGATGATGCCGTAACCCGCAAAGACATAGATGCTGCTGCTTTGCAGATAACAATCCAAGCTGTTCTTAACAAGCATGCACCTGAAAAAGTTGTTACACTTCACCCAAACTATGTACCATGGATGAATATAGATATACGTCATTTACTGCAAAAAAGAAACCGACTACGCTACACTGCAATGAAAACAAAAGCACACAAAGATTGGCAACAGTATCGTATTGCGAGAAATGCATTAAATTATGAACTCAGATAAGCTCGGCAGCAGTACAACAGAGAGAAATTTGCATTGTGCAAAGAAAACATATCTGACACTTGGAAGCAAATCAAAGCTATTGCAAAACCAGCCACAATTACCAGATGTAATGCAACTACAATAGGAGAGCTTAATAAAATTAATAAATTCTATAGCCTTGTTGGTCCAACTATCCAAAAACTATCCACTGGCACACCAAACTATGAAAATGTAGAAAGCAACATTGAAACCTTCAGCTTTGCTGAAGCAACTGACATTGATGCTGTTGATGCAATCTCGAAATTACCAAATTGGGGTGCACCAGGCAACGATGGGATTAATGGATTTGTATTGAAAGCAGCACTTCCCGCGATATACAAACAGCTTACAAAACTTGCTAACCTCTTGCTGGGTAGTGGAATTTTCCCTGAACCTTTCAAAATGGCTATTGTCATTCCAATTTCAAAGTCAGTTGGTGCAGTGGGTGCAGATCAACATCGTCCCCTCTCCCTTAGTCCGTACTCGCATTAATGTCAAAAGTATTAGAACGGATTGTATACAAACACTTATATACTTTTATTGAACCCTTAGTTTCAAATAACCAACATGGTCTTCGTCTAGGTCATTCCACAAAATCTGCATTACTTAACATCAGCGAAAAAATTCTGGAAGGTATGGACCAACAAAAATTGACACTTTTGGTAATGCTAGATTTGTCAAAGCCTTCGATAGTATGCAACATCCAATTTTACTACATAGACTGGAAATAGTGGGACTATCTGTTAATGCAAACCAATGGTTCAAATCATGCCGAAACAAATCGTGAAAGTAGGTAATATTTACTCTGATTCTGTAAATTTGATATCCGGAGTCCTGCAGGGGTCTATACTAGGTCCACTATTGTTTTTATTATATGTCAATGATCTCCCACAATCTGTGACGCATTCAAAGTCATATCAATTTGCTTATGATACTCAACTACTGAGTAACTTTAATCCAAAAATTGATGATATTGGAATTGTCGCATCAAAAATGAATGCTGACCTTGAAAATATGAATAAATAGTGCCCAGCTAACAGCATGAAAATCAATCCCAATAAAACCCAAGCAATGTTAATTGGAAAAACTGAAAAGATTTGCTATGACAATTATCCAGATATTCAGCTAGGATCAACAACCTTGAAGTACGTTAATTCTGCATGAAACATTGGAATTGAATTTGACAATAATCACACATCCACAAAACACATTGATAACGTCCTGCGTATTCATCGTGGTATCTTTAATCGCTCTGTCAAAGTAATTCTGAACTTGAAAAACGATGACTATGCTAGCCATTGTTTTAAAGATCTCGGCTGGAGGACACTGGAAGAAATGATGGAGCACCGCACCGTGTTCACCATGCACTGCATATGATGCTTACAAGGGAAACTTTGGAGGTGAATTGCAGTCATTTTTCAAACTACCTGTACATGGACATAACACCCGTTTGAAAAGTGACAACAAAGTTGTATTACCGTCAATTGTAACTGACCGCAGTAAAAGCGGCGTTATAATTATCAGGGCCCTAAGCTGTTTAACAAAAATACTGACCTTTTAAACCTTAACAAAAAAAAATTTAAGGAAAGAACAAAACATTGATTTCATTTGAAAATAGAATTGATAGCTAATACTAACAAGCTACTTATAATTAATACCCTTAGACATCAAGAGACGTACACAGTTTATGTAAATATTTATGTATATAATTATTGTATGTTATAATGATTGTATTTTCAAAGTTGTACAGCCACACGTTAATATGTCTCAAATGTACTATTACTACTACTATAGTCTACTACTACTATTATCTGCCGTTAGATAAACAAATTTTATTAATATATATATATATACAATTTTTAAATCAAAAATTGAATCAAAACTTTTCTTAATGCAAGCCATATAAACACACGTCAGTAGTTTTCTAATATTTTAATAAACAACCAGAAAAAAAAATTCTCTAAAATCTTTTCTAATTTGATAGCATTTCTAGTATATTTTGAAGCATTTTAATCCAACCGCCTGAGCAAGCCACTTTTAACAATATATCAATACTTTGACAACAATGGTATCAATGCTCATCTTTGAAATGCAATGGTAGTAGTTAACAAACTGTCGTTTTGGAATTATGCAATCTCTCTTCCTTTGTCGTTAGCACGCATGCGTGATGGCGTAACTTGTCAAAGATCTCGTCTTGTAAAAAAGTTAGTATTTATTGTAATATCATACTTGTTTAATAAGAAAATTGTAAGTGTTGATAAATTATGATACCAATGTTAAATCTTTCCAAATCTTAATGCTTTTGCTCGAAATTCAGTGACTGTTGCACTGCCCCTTTGGAAATCAGTTGCGTTTATCGAGGAACGTTTGGTACCATGAGTAAATATTGGTATCGAAGGGAAGCCTTGTTGAAGTAGTTCCATTCCAGAGTGTCACCATCTAGTTTTACACAATCGCAAATCAAAACAACTATTAAAATACATGTAATCGAGAAAAACATTTACCTTATTCTTCATATTGCCATAGCAACAACTGCCGTCATCGACCTTTCATGGAAAAATTTAAATATATACTTAAAATCCTCTCAAAACTGCATAAATTAATTGTTGCATAGTCATAAATCAAAGCGTGAAATAATCAGTTTAAATCATTTATACCAACTGAGACCTAAACATTTTTCGATAAGAGTTGAGAAACGTCAGATCTTCAGCCCCATAATTATGTGAAATTCAAATTTGAAATAATTTCAATCGACGAATTCGTTTGATTGACAGTAGAGTAGATTCGTCAGCAGGCTGGCAAACAAAAAATGGCTTCCGTGCAGCTGGTACTCATGCAGTGGTACAAATGCAGTGGTAAATTTTAAGTATGTAGTGTCAATAAAAACTGTAGATAAAAAGTAAATCTATTTCTAGAAAGATATATAATAATGATATTCAAATACTGTTTACAATTTTTTTTTAATATGTTTTCCAGGAGATGTTGAACCGCTATTTCTCTTCAGGCCTTGGGTGTCTTAGAAACATATGGGAACAACTTTGAAATCTGCAAAACTGGACCTTATATTCTAATTATTTTCTTCGACAAATGTGTTTTAGCAAAACTTGGCATACGAATTTGTTAGAATATAGAGATTATTGAAAAAGCTTTTAAATAAATTTATTCGGAAAGGAAATGGGGAGGCGTATATATATACAGAATATCTTATGCAAAAAATTAAATCTGACGACACGGCCCAATGTGATAATTTATTCTTTTCTGCATAATTTGAATTTACTGAAATTACTTTTTCTCAAGAAACGCCTTGCTATAACTGCTTGACAATATATATTTCGATTAATAATAACAAAACTCACCATTTGAAATAATCCAATCCACGTAGAAACTAAAATGTGTTACACACTTTCTTTCGTGTATTCATTAAAAAACCAACGGACAATTTCATTTCTTTGATACAACCAAATTGTTAGTAGTTACAATAAATAAATTTCAATTTGAGAGCAAGCATACAAATAATATCAATGTGTTCATTTGAATGCATACAATTGAGTACATGATAGTACTGTTAGTACAGGTCATAACTTTTTTCCACCCTCCGCTCTGCTTTCACGTTTTTGAATAAAGTAATGAATAAGTATAATTATAATTTGTTGCGACTTGCGAATATTTTATCACAAAACAAGAGGCATGGCCCACAGTGAAGCCACCGTGACGAGAGGAAATTGCATCATCATCATCACCATTTATTCAGTATCCCACGTAAGCTTAAAACAAGCTTATTTACAGGGGAGCTGATACATAATAGTTATAGTTATAGTTGAGTGTAGTTATAAAGTAAAATATTAAAGGTAAAGTAGTAAAATTGATCATTACTTCATCATCATCATCAATTGATAATAAGAACAGTTCCAATTGTAAAACCATCAGCTTTAATTTGATTTGAATTACATCGTGTACAATAATGGTATATCGTGAAAGTTTTAGTTTTATTAGTATGGTATGGTATAGTAGCTCAAGGTTTGTAATTTGTTTTAATGTATTTCATACAGTACAATGATAATAACTTAAAAGATGTTAAACACAATAAGGAATTTGAAAACCATGAAATAATTAAATAAAAAATGTTACAAATTGAAAATAAATATTTCTGTAAGCAACAACTCTTGCTTCGAATAGAATTCAAAAATAAAAAATTAAGATTTCCTCTGCTTCATATTTATATCCCCGCAACAAATTATTAATGGTGACCGTGTATAAAATTAAAACTTCAGATGAATCCGGGGCGATGGAGCTGGGGGCGAAAGGGACAGCTGACCCTCCTGCCCTTGTGGCAGAGGGGCGAGGGGCAGCAGGTGACCTTTCGTGTAATTATCATAAACTTTCTAGATCAACCACGTTAAATAAAGATTAAAAATATGTATGAATTGACACTGTACAGTATACAGCAATACTACGGTCGTAGCTATACATGCCTCTAACCTAGGCGACAGGTGTACCGTCTACTTTGTCATTTTGCCTGACGAAATGTGTGTTTTACCCGAAAAAGGCGTGGCATTTACGTATTGGTCGCTTCAGTAATGTAGTACCTCAAAAATTGCATGATTCTGCCATTTCTTGTTTCAAAATTGCCCGAAATTTGACTTAAAATTTTGTTAGGAAGGTACTGGGAGGTGACAACGACATTGCACAACGATAACATTTTTGCTGAAGGTGCCCTTTATGTAAGGTTTGCCCCTGTCCTCATCGTATGAATCCGGCGTCCCTGTCAGAAATTGTTCGAAATATCGCACAAGGAGTTACAACATGGTATTCAGACAATAGAGTTAGAAGAAGATGGTTCAGACTCACAGCGCTTTTGAAATCTCATTCATTGCACCTGAAAAAAAAAAATGTGTTCCCGGAATCGAGTAGCCTACGCAAAATACATAGGAATGGCGACAATAATTTCTCGATCTGGACTCTTATAAGCTGAGTTGGCAAAATTGACCGGCGACCGCTGCGAGCACAAGTTGAATTTATGCTTAGCGTAATTCAACCGTCTCGCTTTGAAACAATTGTTATACGCAGGCCTAACTTGTAATAAAATTCATGTCAACAATGAACATTGTGTTATAACAATAAGCGTGCACGTGATCCTAAGTGCGTAGCGCCTGCCGATCATTTTTGCTCCTTTAATGTTGAAAGTACCATATTTCAGAAGTAGTACTTCTTCGAACTTATGTCGAAATGACAAGAGAGCCCACTATGGTAAAATAGCAAAGTCTAGACTTCAAAAAATCATAACATTTTTCTCGAGGAAAAGAAATTGTCCACTTCCCAGAACAGATCTGCCATTTCTTTGGGACACCTTGTTGGCAATATATGACTGAAATTGAACGTGAATTGTAGAGTTTAGAAAGGTTTTATTAGACTTCAATGGAGTATTCGGGTCTGGGGACCATGCTGTCAATTGCATATGACAATCTGCCCACTAGCCAAATGACCATTGACGCAGTGACGTCTTGACATTATATAGCACTAAATTACCAAATTTAAATAAATCATAAGTTTTCGCATGTATCTTTCAAAACAATTGCTATTCACTTCAGTTTTCAGAAGTTCATATTTATTTTCAGAGAACTATATTTAGTCCCTCATCATTCAAGCATGAAGCTGTACATCTTTGCTTTTTGGTTTTGATATATTCTTTCAACTTCAATTTGAAAATATCCAATCTTGCAATCTTATTTTTAAATTGGTGAGATTACGATGCACACGGTACAACAATCTAGTTACTTCATAAAGAGCGAGGCTATGCTGTTACTACATCAAATTGTAACATACTTGATGCTATTGATGATAATTTAAAAGATGTGAATATCTACTTGAATTATAGCTGAGAGTAATCGTTACTGATGTAATTTATTACATTAAATTACTTTTTCAGTAATTTTGACCTGTAATTAATACATTTTCTGATTGAGTACTTCTATCAGGAATCGTAACGATTTTTGGTAACGGATTACTTGTAAGTTGGTTGCCTAGCAGTTTATAAAAGTAATCAGTAAGCATGCAGAAATCGTAATTACATTTAAAAGTTGACTTATTTGTAATTGTAATCAATAACTCGTTGGAACCTGTTTGGAACACAGTAACTATAATTGTAATCATAAGGTGATTATTCAAAGTAATTGTAACGGTAATTGATCACAAAAAAAAACTCAGTAATTGACAGCCCAGAGTTTTTAATTCAACTAAACTTCATCTGCAAAAACTAGTTATAATTTATAATTTGAAATCTGGATAAAAATGTGCAACAAAACATAAAAAATCCTTAGGAACGTGCAAAAGCATCAACTTATGACTAAGAAAGTCAAGTATATCGAAAAGAAAGAAAGTAAAAATCGCAAGTTATTATACAAATCAATTGGAGCACAGTTTATTAATAGGTGCGTTCATTCATCTTTTGGCGTAGATGGTGTGGTATGATCGTTAATGTAGTTCATATTCCTCCTTTGAGTAATCTCTATATCAATCTATTAATTGCAATGTATGGCATCATCATGACTGTTGGTATCCAAAGTTGCCCTCGCTTTCAAACTGAAAATAAAAAATAAAATATTATCAGAAGTCCCAAACCATTCCATACATGAATGCCATATTTTCTAAACAAATTATTTATCTCTACGGCTGAGTCATAACTACTATCGTCTGTCACTGTTATCTTGTTTCTAATATAAATTAATTCCCTTCATCCGTCTCCCTTCTCATTATTTATCAATAAATGTAAATTTGCAAGTACATCCTAAAGAAGATATTTATATATAAGAACCTTTCATTGCGATTTCCAATAAATTGATTGAAATAATTGGATAGCATCAATCACATATAGTTATTGATTTGAGATTTGTATGATATTGATATTCTAAAATCGTGATTATCTATTAGTAATAATATTTAATTTGAATTTCTCACCAATGCGCAAAAGTGTGAGCAGCTCAAAGAATCTATTATTCTCTGTCGTAAAAAGTAACGTTGTAAATCAAATCAGCATGGGCGTGTTTCAAGAGATCATAGAAGAACTAAAATTATCTATATCGGAATTAATGGCAATTTCGGGATCGCAAACAAAAGGATAGACACATTCAATATTACTATACTCGATCAATGCGTTAGAGAATATGCCATAAATGTGAGTAGCGAGTTATATGAGATCCTGTAAAAGCAAAATGTTAGGAAGGATCAGCGACCGATGGCAAACATTTTTGAAAGCATATGTTGCAGTCCTGTAAAAGCCTAGGCCAAATCTGCACCAAAGGCAATACACTACACAGTACAGACTACATACACTATACTCTACGACCTACTAAGATAAGTACTAAATCAAAATTTTCAAGAATCTATTTCAAGAATGGTTACAGCTCTTTAGTTCAGATCAATGGATCTGCAAAGTGTTACAATACGCAACTGGCCCCTTACGACGGTCAAATGCAATAGCAAACGAGGGGCTCTTCATGAAGCATACAAATCAGCTTTTGCCTTTAGAGCTTCATTCTCAACGTCTTATTGAAAGTCCAATTCAACGCTTCCTTATTAATCATGCAATTATTTATTCCATGCAGCAACAAATACTCACTTCGAAGTAAATACTGTCTCACCTCATCTGCAATATATAAGCTACCAGAAACACTCAAAAGAGTAAATAAAAACATATTCAAATTACAAACGTTAAGATATTACAGTATCACAAATTGGAAAAGTCAGGTAAGTGAAGTCACTTTATAAAATAAGCGTTCAACTGGAAGACGGGATTTGTTATTATCGTAATTATTTATTTACTTTTACTATTATCAAATATTCATCTTATATGTCCTGAAATTTTTTATCTCAGTTCTTGTATAAACGTATACCTGTAATGTACGTCGAAAATGTTCGTATCACTGTAAAAGAGTACAGTTTTCTCATTATAAATACAAACTAAACTAAAATTGCACACACACACCCAGTAAAGATAGACGCCAGCATGAGAAGAAGAAGAAGAATCAAGTGTTGGTGGTGATGATGATAATGATACATACACTTTCAGTATATTTGATGAACATTCCACATGAAGTTATGCAGTGCTGCAAAACAAATGCAATAAAATACTATTTTACTGACTGGCAAGCGCAGATCACGAACGAAGTGCAATTGGAACTTATAACCATAACCAGACCAGACGTTGATATTCGCCTCTCCTACTTGGCGCGAAAATCCAAACCGAGAGAGCCACGTTTTCCTCAGATAATAATGCAACAAAAATAAAACTTTATTTTCAAAAACACCAAAGTTACACATGTTCAAAATTTGTTGTTGTTTGCGCACTATCGTGAACTATCAATATGGGAAAAACTAAATATTATAGCAAGTTTGCAAATGCTGACCATGCATTATGGAGAAGCAAGTCACAAAAAACGTATAATTTGCACGGAAAAATAGGTCGCGGTAGTTCATTCTTCAAAGCAATTCGCGAAAGCAGAAGGCAGAGAGACAATTCTGCACAGATTGTATCACCACCTGCTTCAAACGACGTAAATATACCAGAAAGTTACAGGCGAAATATGATAAACTCAACTCACAGGATTTGAAAAGGGAATATGTTCTGCTTTAAAGAAATGTTATTCAATAATTATTATAAAAGTGTAATAAGTATGATAACTACTAATCACCAGGTTGGTCAAAAAGTGTTAACTTCAGTGCATGACAGAGTTATGAAAAGCGACAATAGATAGCATAATAATAATAGGTATGGCAATAATGACAATAGATAGATAGATAGAATATCATATATATTTGATATTATAAATTTAATCGATCGGATATTTAACGAATTACGATGATCAAGGTAATATCACAAAAAAATACAAACAAGTAATAAAATGAAAATGAAAAGAAGGTAGCAAAAATAGTAAATGGAGAAAGTTTCAAAATTATGAAATGTTTTCAATTACATCTAAGCTATGTATATGACAAAGACAACCCTTTTATTCTGGGTTACTCAAAAGTTTCAGTTTCCACACTTGATTTGTAATAGAAGAATGGTGGTCATTGACTGTATTGTCATTAATATGATAATTATTAAAAAAGTTGCCAAATATAAGAAACTGGCTCACAATTATATATTTATACCTCTTGCCGTTGAGACAATACGGATTTATGACCCATCTGTTCATCTTTCATAAAAGTCAAATAATTGTATATAATCGCACCAAATGATTGGTTTCATTGCCAATGTTGATGTGTGTGTTGGTAAGACGCATCACGTTGAGTTGAGTATAATGTGTATGATGAGATGGATAAAGAATCAAAGAGATCAAACTTCAAAGAATATAATCCAAAATATAACTTTTTAAGAATAAATTCTTCAAACAAAGAAGAAGCCAGCCATAAAAAAGTAATTATACAAAACTGCTGGCCGAGAGTGTGTTAGCAGAATAAAGGCTATCAAAAAATACGCATAAAAAAGATAAATGCTTTTTATCTCTATTCTCAGCCACTATGCAAAAACTTCATCTTCACTGCTGCATAGTGTCAGTTTTGTAATATAACACCAAATAAATAATAAGTTGTGTTTCGGCAAAAAATTAGACTTTCGATTAAATTTTTCAATGAATGGACATTTTACAATATTTGTCTCTTTTACAACTTAATATTGGTTGCTGTCTGCATGCTGTCTGTCTGCTACGGATGTTATCACAATTTATTTACCTAGCCTTTATTACCTAATTATTTAAACCAAGTTTAGTGGAAACAAGTTGACCAATGTATTAATATCTAAAAAAAACATTGAAGAAGAAAGCACTTCCAGTCAACTGGCAAGAAAAACCAAATGGCTATAAAATAATAAAAAATAGCTATATGTATATCCACTTTTTTCTTTACACTCCGAATATAAGTGGATGATGCTATGGTGGCAATGGCAAGGTCGGTTAAATAGAACACTCTCGACAGACAAACAGTGATGAAATAGACTATTTTTCGAAAACTAATCATTGTGGAAAAGAGCTTATGAGATTTATAATTTCATTAAATATCCATGCTGATACTTTTCTTGGCAGTTGCAGTTACTAAGGGCAATCCGTACTAAATAAGTAAAGCCACACTGCACTGCGGTATTGGTATACAAATGTTGAATGCGAGAAAGGATTGTGAATTGATGTCCTTGATTCCATGTTGAACAAAATATTCACCAATTAATTTATCACTATCATCGGTGTCTACAAAAAACAATCTAAATGAATTTTAGCTTATGTTCTTAACCAATTCAATCACAGTTTTACATTTAAGCCTTTTCACCAGGATAGGCACGTACAGCTAATACGACAAGCCATCAGAAAAGCATACGCCATCACTCATAATATCCATACTAACCGCGATCAAAAGATGAAAATACGTCCGAAGTCACTGGAGCGATTTCCAGCGGTTGACACTTTACTCCTGTATAGGCATTTTCAGTATCAAAATTGAACTCATTAATTAAATTATATATTTATTCGATAAAGTTTCATCACTTTGTTAGATCAGTTGGATGAGTCAATTGGACTATAGGAGACATTTTTTCAACATTTTCATCTTTTTTCAGGTGAAAAAAATTATATAATGGTTAAAATAAAATTCTTGATTTCACTTTTTGCGCTGTCGTGCAATTTTGTTTGACTTTGACAGTTTGCAATTGGACTACTTCAAAATTACATTTCTCTTATCCAATCAGATCGAGCAATTTTTATAGGTATGTGACCAAGCAAAGAGAACTAATTGCCGGCCAAAAGTTACAACGCTTAAAGTTCCCTGGTTAATTGCAAATAATCATTGGTTATGTGCCTCATTGGTTATATCAACATTAAAAGAAGTGTATATTAATCAACTTGATTTTTTATTCTTGTCTACGGTGTTAACTCACACATTGAGTTATAGAGTCCTCAATCAACCAATGTGTTCACTGGAAGATCTGAAATATCTCAACAAAAAATAGAAGAAGAAAGCACTTCCAGTCAACTGGCAAGAAAAACCAAATGGCTATAAAATAATGAAAAATAGCTATATGTATATCCACTTTTTTCTTTTTTCTAGGCTACAGCTAATTTGATCAAATAAAGATCTAAGAAATATTCACGTTCCACGGTACAAAATTACCATAGCCCTGGCCCAAAACACCCTTAAACCACACCCAAATCCACACATTTCCATATCAAAAGTTTGATCATGACGTGATCATTACTGATCAGGCATCTACTAAAGTGATCACCATAAGACCCAGAAGACATTCACGTTTTTCATACTTCATTTTAAGCGTCACCCTAGCCCCCTCACTTTTTACCGAATCTCAATCAATTTTGAAAATTTTCACAACACAAGTTTGAGCTAATCCTTCAATATCAAAATTGAAACCGTTAACCAAAGTATATATTTATTCGATAAAGTTTCATCACTTCGTTAGATCAGCTGGATGAGTCAACTGAACTATAGGAGACATTTTTCAACGTGTTTATATTTTTTTATTTAAAAAAAATTATATAATGGTTAAAAAAAATTCTTGATTTCACCTCTTTCACTGTCGTGCAATTTTGTTTGAATTTAACAGTTTGCACTTGGACTACTTCAAAATTACATTTCTCTTATTCAATCAGATCGAGCAATTTTTATAGGTATGTGATCAATCGAAGAGAACTGATTGCCGGCCAAAAGTTACAACGATTAAAATTCCCTGGTTAATTGCAAATAATCATTGGTTATGTGCCTCATTGGTTATATCAACATTAAAAGAAATGTATATTTATGAACTTGATTTTTTATTCTTGTCTACGGTGTTAACTCACACATTGAGTTATAGAGTCCTCAATCAACCAATGTGTTCACTGGAAGATCTGAAATATCTCAACAAAAAATAGAAGAAGAAACCACTTCCAGTCAACTGGCAAGAAAAACCAAATGGCTATAAAATAATAAAAAATAGCTATATGTATATCCACTTTTTTCTTTTTTTCTAGGCTACAGCTAATCTGATCAAATAAAGATCAATAAGATATTCACGTTCCACGGTACAAAATTACCATAGCCCTGGCCCCAAACCCCCTTAAACCACACCCAAATCCACACATTTCCATATCAAAAGTTTGATCATGACGTGATCATTACTGATCAGGCATCTACTAAAGTGATCAACATAAGACTCAGAAGACATTCACGTTTTTCGTACTCCATTTTAAGCGTAACCCTAGCCCCCTCACTTTTTACCGAATCTCAATCAATTTTGAAAATTTTCACAACACAAGTTTGAGCTAATCCTTCAATATCAAAATTGAAACCGTTAAGTAAATTATATATTTATTCGATAAAGTTTCATCATTTCGTTAGATCAGTTGGATGAGTCAACTGAACTATAGGAGACATTTTTCAACGTTTTTATATTTTTTTAGTTAAAAAAAATTATGTAATGGTTAAAAAAAATTCTTGATTTCACCTTTTTCACTGTCGTGCAATTTTGTTTGACTTTAACAGTTTGCACTTGGACTACTTCAAAATTACATTTCTCTTATTCAATCAGATCGAGCAATTTTTATAGGTATGTGATCAATCGAAGAGAACTGATTGCCGGCCAAAAGTTACAACGATTAAAATTCCCTGGTTAATTGCAAATAATCATTGGTTATGTGCCTCATTGGTTATATCAACATTAAAAGAAATGTATATTTATGAACTTGATTTTTTATTCTTGTCTACGGTGTTAACTCACACATTGAGTTATAGAGTCCTCAATCAACCAATGTGTTCACTGGAAGATCTGAAATATTTCAACAAAAAATAGAAGAAGAAAGAACTTCCAGTCAACTGGCAAGAAAAACCAAATGGCTATAAAATAATGAAAAATAGCTATACGTAAATCCACTTTTTTCTTTTTTCTAGGCTACAGGTAATCTGATCAACTAAAGATCAAAGGGATATTCACGCTCCACGGTACAAAATTGCCGTAGCCATGGCCCAAACCCCCTTAAACCATACCCAAATCCACACATTTTCATACTAAAAGTTTGATTACGACGTGATCATTACTGATCTGGCATCTACTAAACTGATCAACATAAGACCCAGAAGACATTCCCGTTTTTCGTACTCCATTATAAGCGTCACCCTAGCAGCCACATTTTACCAAATCTCAATCAATTTTGAAAATTTTCACAACACAAGTTTGAGCTAATCCTTCAATATCAAATATGAAACCGTTAAAAAAATTATATATTTATTCGATAAAGTTTCATCATTTCGTTAGATCAGTTGGATGAGTCAACTGAACTATAGGAGACATTTTTCAACGTTTTTATACTTTTTTAGTTAAAAAAATTTTATAATGGTTAAAAAAAATTCTTGATTTCACCTCTTTCACTGTCGTGCAATTTTGTTTGACTTTAACAGTTTGCACTTGGAGTTCTCCAAAGTTACATTTCTCTTATCCAATCAGATCGAGCAATTTTTATAGGTATGTGATCAAGCGAAGAGAACTGATTGCCGGCCAAAAGTTACAACGATTAAAGTTCCCTGGTTACTTGCAAATAATCATTGGTTATGTGCCTCATTGGTTATATCAACATTAAAAGAAATGTATATTTATCAACTTGATTTTTTATTCTTGTCTACGGTGTTAACTCACACATTGAGTTATAGAGTCCTCAATCAACCAATGTGTTCACTGGAAGATCTGAAATATCTCAACAAAAAATAGAAGAAGAAAGCACTTCCAGTCAACTGGCAAGAAAAACCAAATGGCTATAAAATAATAAAAAATAGCTATATGTATATCCACTTTTTTCTTTTTTTCTAGGCTACAGCTAATCTGATCAAATAAAGATCAATAAGATATTCACGTTCCACGGTACAAAATTACCATAGCCCTGGCCCCAAACCCCCTTAAACCACACCCAAATCCACACATTTCCATATCAAAAGTTTGATCATGACGTGATCATTACTGATCAGGCATCTACTAAAGTGATCAACATAAGACTCAGAAGACATTCACGTTTTTCGTACTCCATTTTAAGCGTAACCCTAGCCCCCTCACTTTTTACCGAATCTCAATCAATTTTGAAAATTTTCACAACACAAGTTTGAGCTAATCCTTCAATATCAAAATTGAAACCGTTAAGTAAATTATATATTTATTCGATAAAGTTTCATCATTTTGTTAGATCAGTTGGATGAGTCAACTGAACTATAGGAGACATTTTTCAACGTTTTTATATTTTTTTAGTTAAAAAAAATTATGTAATGGTTAAAAAAAATTCTTGATTTCACCTTTTTCACTGTCGTGCAATTTTGTTTGACTTTAACAGTTTGCACTTGGACTACTTCAAAATTACATTTCTCTTATTCAATCAGATCGAGCAATTTTTATAGGTATGTGATCAATCGAAGAGAACTGATTGCCGGCCAAAAGTTACAACGATTAAAATTCCCTGGTTAATTGCAAATAATCATTGGTTATGTGCCTCATTGGTTATATCAACATTAAAAGAAATGTATATTTATGAACTTGATTTTTTATTCTTGTCTACGGTGTTAACTCACACATTGAGTTATAGAGTCCTCAATCAACCAATGTGTTCACTGGAAGATCTGAAATATTTCAACAAAAAATAGAAGAAGAAAGAACTTCCAGTCAACTGGCAAGAAAAACCAAATGGCTATAAAATAATGAAAAATAGCTATACGTAAATCCACTTTTTTCTTTTTTCTAGGCTACAGGTAATCTGATCAACTAAAGATCAAAGGGATATTCACGCTCCACGGTACAAAATTGCCGTAGCCATGGCCCAAACCCCCTTAAACCATACCCAAATCCACACATTTTCATACTAAAAGTTTGATTACGACGTGATCATTACTGATCTGGCATCTAATAAACTGATCAACATAAGACCCAGAAGACATTCCCGTTTTTCGTACTCCATTTTAAGCGTCACCCTAGCAGCCACATTTTACCAAATCTCAATCAATTTTGAAAATTTTCACAACACAAGTTTGAGCTAATCCTTCAATATCAAATATGAAACCGTTAAAAAAATTATATATTTATTCGATAAAGTTTCATCATTTCGTTAGATCAGTTGGATGAGTCAACTGAACTATAGGAGACATTTTTCAACGTTTTTATATTTTTTTAGTTAAAAAAATTATGTAATGGTTAAAAAAAATTCTTGATTTCACCTCTTTCACTGTCGTGCAATTTTGTTTGACTTTAACAGTTTGCACTTGGACTACTTCAAAATTACATTTCTCTTATTCAATCAGATCGAGCAACTTTTATAGGTATGTGATCAATCGAAGAGAACTGATTGCCGGCCAAAAGTTACAACGATTAAAATTCCCTGGTTAATTGCAAATAATCATTGGTTATGTGCCTCATTGGTTATATCAACATTAAAAGAAATGTATATTTATGAACTTGATTTTTTATTCTTGTCTACGGTGTTAACTCACACATTGAGTTATAGAGTCCTCAATCAACCAATGTGTTCACTGGAAGATCTGAAATATCTCAACAAAAAATAGAAGAAGAAAGAACTTCCAGTCAACTGGCAAGAAAAACCAAATGGCTATAAAATAATGAAAAATAGCTATACGTAAATCCACTTTTTTCTTTTTCTAGGCTACAGGTAATCTGATCAACTAAAGATCAAAGGGATATTCACGCTCCACGGTACAAAATTGCAGTAGCCATGGCCCAAACCCCCTTAAACCATACCCAAATCCACACATTTTCATACTAAAAGTTTGATTACGACGTGATCATTACTGATCTGGCATCTACTAAACTGATCAACATAAGACCCAGCTATGATATAAAAAATATATAAAATAAATAAAAAAAATTATATATAAAAAATATTATATTTTTTCGATAAAGTTTCATCATTTCGTTAGATCAGTTGGATGAGTCAACTGAACTATAGGAGACATTTTTCAACGTTTTTATATTTTTTTAGTTAAAAAAATTTTATAATGGTTAAAAAAAATTCTTGATTTCACCTCTTTCACTGTCGTGCAATTTTGTTTGACTTTAACAGTTTGCACTTGGAGTACTCCAAAGTTACATTTCTCTTATCCAATCAGATCGAGCAATTTTTATAGGTATGTGATCAAGCGAAGAGAACTGATTGCCGGCCAAAAGTTACAACGATTAAAGTTCCCTGGTTACTGTTGTATTCCTATATATTAGACTATATTATTACAATGCCAATATCTTTGCTATATAATAATCTGACTTCTAACATTACCTCAGTTGTTGTTGGAGTCACCTCATGAAGCTAGTCACTTGTAACGGTTTACTTTACATTATATATATTATACATTATTGAGTGTTATCTTTGTGTTGTCTTCACTTACGTTGCACAACACATTATACGCTTACAACAGTTACTTGCAAATAATCATTGGTTATGTGCCTCATTGGTTATATCAACATTAAAAGAAATGTATATTTACCAACTTGATTTTTTATTCTTGTCTACGGTGTTAACTCACACATTGAGTTATAGAGTCCTCAATCAACCAATGTGTTCACTGGAAGATCTGAAATATCTCAACAAAAAATAGAAGAAGAAAGCACTTCCAGTCAACTGGCAAGAAAAACCAAATGGCTATAAAATAATAAAAAATAGCTATATGTATATCCACTTTTTTCTTTTTCTCTAGGATACAGCTAATCTGATCAAATAAAGATCAATAAGATATTCACGTTCCACGGTACAAAACTACCATAGCCCTGGCCCCAAACCCCCTTAAACCACACCCAAATCCACACATCATTACTGATCAGGCATCTACTAAAGTGATCAACATAAGACTCAGAAGACATTCACGTTTTTCGTACTCCATTTTAAGCGTAACCCTAGCCCCCTCACTTTTTACCGAATCTCAATCAATTTTGAAAATTTTCACAACAAGTTTGAGCTAATCCTTCAATATCAAAATTGAAACCGTTAAAAAAATTATATATTTATTCGATAAAGTTTCATCATTTCGTTAGATCAGTTGGATGAGTCAACTGAACTATAGGAGACATTTTTCAACGTTTTTATACTTTTTTAGTTAAAAAAATTTTATAATGGTTAAAAAAAATTATTGATTTCACCTCTTTCACTGTCGTGCAATTTTGTTTGACTTTAACAGTTTGCACTTGGAGTACTCCAAAGTTACATTTCTCTTATCCAATCAGATCGAGCAATTTTTATAGGTATGTGATCAAGCGAAGAGAACTGATTGCCGGCCAAAAGTTACAACGATTAAAGTTCCCTGGTTACTTGCAAATAATCATTGGTTATGTGCCTCATTGGTTATATCAACATTAAAAGAAATGTATATTTATCAACTTGATTTTTTATTCTTGTCTACGGTGTTAACTCACACATTGAGTTATAGAGTCCTCAATCAACCAATGTGTTCACTGGAAGATCTGAAATATTTCAACAAAAAATAGAAGAAGAAAGCACTTCCAGTCAACTGGCAAGAAAAACCAAATGGCTATAAAATAATACAAAATAGCTATACGTAAATCCACTTTTTTCTTTTTTCTAGGCTACAGGTAATCTGATCAACTAAAGATCAAAGGGATATTCACGCTCCACGGTACAAAATTGCCGTAGCCATGGCCCAAACCCCCTTAAACCATACCCAAATCCACATATTTTCATACTAAAAGTTTGATTACGACGTGATCATTACTGATCTGGCATCTACTAAACTGATCAACATAAGACCCAGAAGACATTCCCGTTTTTCGTACTCCATTTTAAGCGTCACCCTAGCCCCCACATTTGACCAAATCTCAATCAATTTTGAAAATTTTCACAACACAAGTTTGAGCTAATCCTTCAATATCAAAATTGAAACCGTTAAGTAAATTATATATTTATTCGATAAAGTTTCATCATTTCGTTAGATCAGTTGGATGAGTCAACTGAACTATAGGAGACATTTTTCAACGTTTTTATATTTTTTAGTTAAAAAAAATTATGTAATGGTTAAAAAAAATTCTTGATTTCACCTCTTTCACTGTCGTGCAATTTTGTTTGACTTTAACAGTTTGCACTTGGACTACTTCAAAATTACATTTCTCTTATTCAATCAGATCGAGCAATTTTTTTAGGTATGTGAGTAGTACCTTTTGGCGGATCCTGGCCCAGAAAAGCACAAACATTTTTGTTCTATGTCTGTGCTATGTCTGTACTCTATTTTTAGATAAAAACCTAGGTCAAAATCGAACCATATTTGGTCATAAAATGAGTTTAAAAGCATCGCATGTTGTACTCACAGCAGGGGTGTTGTTTGGCGGTTAGGAGAATATGTCAATATGTGAAATCTGTAAGTGTGATGTGTGTTTCATCGTTTAGTATGAAAAAAACTAGGTTGAATTCGGACGTTGTTTGCCCGAGATATGTGCAAAGATGGTTTAACATGTTCAAAGGAGGGCCGCTGTTTGATAGAGATGTGTTTGCGATGAGAATCTGTGTAGAGGTTGCATGCAGTTTGTAATGAAATCTATGTAGAGACTGCATACCACGTTCAATTCGTTCAATGATAAAATTGTAATGAGCTTTGTGAAAAAACAGTTTCCGGGATATGAAAGAACAGTGCTACAAGATCAACAGTATTTTCTCAGACAAACTGTACGTAGTCTACTCGAACTCATCAATTGAAAATATATATTTTAAAAGGTTAATGATTGTTATTAAACATGTTACGTTTGTATATAAATAATTGTTTAGCTAATAATTGATGGTTCAAACTCACCTGACCCCGTCTTCTTTATGTTTCACTCTCGCGTGTCATGTCAAGAGCTCTCTTCTCACAGTTAGGTTGACACGGAAGTTAATTATCTCATCTAGAAACGATCTTTGACATAGGGGATCCAGTTGAGCGGATTCTGAATTGTGATTTTTCTCAATCGGATTTCTGAATTATCTTGAGATGTAGTGTATGATGGGTAGGATATATGTTTCATGGGAACGAGTTCAAAGTGTAGTATAGATTGCAGCCAATGGGGGGGCTGCACGTTAAAAGAAATACCTAATTTGCAGTGTTGAAACTCACTGCATACTGTGAGTGAATGAGTATAAAAAGGTAAGCTTAATTGAAAATCACTCTCTTCAACTCATTTCCAAAACAATTATGGATATCGTCATTGCGTAAGTAAATCTTATCTATAATCCACACCTTATTATTTCAATAAATTATCAGTATTTTACCGGACAAATTCTTGTAGCAATATCTGAAAATAGAACATTCATCTGCAGTCCTTTTTCATTTAGAATAAAAACTCTAATCAATGACGAGGCCGGTGAGGCGTAAGTGATTCCTGTTAACTGTTTGATTATTTTCGGTAAAATACTCCATTGATGATTATGTTAACTGATTGCACTAGATATCTAATCATGATTTTAGATGGTTAAAGTTTGAAAGGGAAGCGGTGTGGCTTCATTGTTGGCCTGCGCTTCTGGAGAGGGTCCGTAGGACCCTCATAAAACCAAGCTTGCGTAAGATATTTCAAATTGAAGTACGCGATGCAGAACTCTTGCTTTCCATTCAATCATAAATTAATACTCTTTGCAATAACATTTTTAGAAGGCAATAGAAGGGCTGCCCATTTGAAGGAAGAGTTGGAACGGTTCATGTGAGTATAATAGACATACTCTACGTAATTCATTGGAGAGAGAGAATCAGCTCAAACTTGTTGTTGATGTTTCAATAAATCAACTGCTACACAATCGACAATGCATTTTTCATCATCATGACCTCTCACCCATTTATTTTCAGTGTTGTATTTGCAATTGTTGTTCAAACATTTCCTAATTTACTTAATTTTAATTTTGCTTTGTAGTCCCGTCTTCACGTGTCCAGAGAATGAGTGGGCGATTGCGTATGATGCCAATCAAGGAATTTGGCGAATAAAAAAAATTCTGGAATTGGTATAATTTTAGAGATGTGGTGATTAAATTGTAATTGTTAAATGTTTGAAAAATAATTGAAATTGAAATAAATTTGTCTTTTCTATTCTTGAAGCACTGACACTAAGTATACTTATAATTGAATCAATTTGAAAATATGTGACAGTTGAGATTGGTTAATTAACGTCAACTGAAGTTGAGCTGACAGTTGGGAAATGAGACCTTGTCATAAAATCAATAAACATGAAAATGAGTGAGAAAGAATCATTTCATAACAAGTGGTTATTCATTTTGTTATATGTTTAAAAAAAGTCATCCTTATCAGTAGATACATGGTTTACACTGGAGGTATTCATCAGAAGGGATACATCCTTTGGTACAAAATTAAATTTTCTATTCAGATGTCGTAATGCTTTCGCTACTTCATTTGGAAATAGATTTACAGCGGTAATAGTTTGATTACCAAAAATGTTATTACATAAGATGAATTTACTATAGCTATCGTACATTCGAAATTCGATAGCATATTGACTTTCCACTGACATCGAATCAAACCGAATGATTTTCGATTTACATCTATCATCTAATGATTGATTATCGTAAAGTGTCATATCATCTAAATAACCTTTTTCTTTTACTTCAGATGAGAAGGCCACCACATCCTTCATATTTCCATATTTTGATTGACGTAAAAGTCGCTTTTGTTTCTCGTGAACAATTAACAACATTCCAAAGAATATGTTTCTAATAACCTCTCTGCTTCTCATACCGAAGGCTTTACTTGATGTCAGCCCGCTTGCATCTCGAATTACCATTCGTTCTACATCGTTACCGTCTTTTGTTAAATCGTACATGACGACATTCTTTCCCAGACTCACACAGTTGAGTTGAGATGTTAGCAAATCGTCTTTATTCATCGATTCTAATCCTCCATCATCCGATTCCTCCCTTTCAACATTGTCCACTTCCAATTTCATTTTCTTACGTGCCAACTCTGATGTAACCTTACGTTCAACATAACTCTTCTTCTTCTCACCTAAACCAGATGTTGCTGTTGTTGTTGACGACTCCATTTCGTATCGATAGTATGTAGAATGATTCTCTACTGGCCGCATCAGCTATTTATACCAAACCATGTTGTTCCGGAGGGAAGAATACCCCCTGTTTCTTCCTAGCACAGACATTCCTAACACAGTTCATGTGATTTGAGAGCACAAACATTCCTAGTACAGATCACGTGACTTGGGAGCACAAACATTCCTAGAACAGAGCACAGACATTCCCAACACAGTTCATGTGATTTGAGAGCACAGACATTCCTAGAACAGATCATGTGATTTGAGAGCACAGACATTTCTACCATAGATCACGCGATTGAAGAATTAACACCACTTTGACTATATGGATTTGAACTGCGTGGACATGACATGAAGTCTCTACACAGATACAAATTGAACGTGGTATGCAGTCTCTACATAGATTTCATTACAAACTGCATGCAACCTCTACACAGATTCTCATCGCGAACACATCTCTATCAAACAGCGGCCCTCCTTTGAACATGTTGAACCATCTTTGCACATATCTCGGGCAAATAACGTCCGAATTCAACCTAGTTTTTTTCATACTAAACGATGAAACACACATCACACTTACAGATTTCACATATTGACATATTCTCCTAACCGCCAAACAACACCCCTGCTGTGAGTACAACATGCAATGCTTTTAAACTCATTTTATGACCAAATATGGTTCGATTTTGACCTAGGTTTTTATCTAAAAATAGAGTACAGACATAGCACAGACATAGAACAAAAATGTTTGTGCTTTTCTGGGCCAGGATCCGCCAAAAGGTACTACTTATGTGATCAAGCGAAGAGAACTGATTGCCGGCCAAAAGTTACAACGCTTAAAGTTCCCTGGTTACTTGCAAATAATCATTGGTTATGTGCCTCATTGGTTATATCAACATTAAAAGAAATGTATATTTATCAACTTGATTTTTTATTCTTGTCTACGGTGTTAACTCACATATTGAGTTATAGAGTCCTCAATCAACCAATGTGTTCACTGGAAGATCTGAAATATCTCAACAAAAAATAGAAGAAGAAAGCACTTCCAGTCAACAGGCAAGAAAAACCAAATGGCTATAAAATAATACAAAATAGCTATACGTAAATCCACTTTTTTCTTTTTTCTAGGCTACAGCTAATCTGATCAACTAAAGATCAAAAGGATATTCACGCTCCACGGTACAAAATTGCCGTAGCCGTGGCCCAAACCCCCTTAAACCATACCCAAATCCACATATTTTCATACTAAAAGTTTGATTACGACGTGATCATTACTGATCTGGCATCTACTAAACTGATCAACATAAGACCCAGAAGACATTCCCGTTTTTCGTACTCCATTTTAAGCGTCACCCTAGCCCCCTCACTTTTTACCGAATCTCAATCAATTTTGAAAATTTTCACAACACAAGTTTGAGCTAATCCAGCAATATCAAATATGAAACCGTTAAAAAAATTATATATTTATTCGATAAAGTTTCATCATTTCGTTAGATCAGTTGGATGAGTCAACTGAACTATAGGAGACATTTTTCAACGTTTTTATACTTTTTTAGTTAAAAAAATTTTATAATGGTTAAAAAAAATTCTTGATTTCACCTCTTTCACTGTCGTGCAATTTTGTTTGACTTTAACAGTTTGCACTTGGAGTACTCCAAAGTTACATTTCTCTTATCCAATCAGATCGAGCAATTTTTATAGGTATGTGATCAAGCGAAGAGAACTGATTGCCGGCCAAAAGTTACAACGATTAAAATTCCCTGGTTAATTGCAAATAATCATTGGTTATGTGCCTCATTGGTTATATCAACATTAAAAGAAATGTATATTTATCAACTTGATTTTTTATTCTTGTCTACGGTGTTAACTCACACATTGAGTTATAGAGTCCTCAATCAACCAATGTGTTCACTGGAAGATCTGAAATATCTCAACAAAAAATAGAAGAAGAAAGCACTTCCAGTCAACTGGCAAGAAAAACCAAATGGCTATAAAATAATGAAAAATAGCTATATGTATATCCACTTTTTTCTTTTTTTCTAGGCTACAGCTAATCTGATCAAATAAAGATCAATAAGATATTCACGTTCCACGGTACAAAATTACCATAGCCTTGGCCCAAAACACCCTTAAACCACACCCAAATCCACACATTTCCATATCAAAAGTTTGATCATGACGTGATCATTACTGATCAGGCATCTACTAAAGTGATCAACATAAGACTCAGAAGACATTCACGTTTTTCGTACTCCATTTTAAGCGTAACCCTAGCCCCCTCACTTTTTACCGAATCTCAATCAATTTTGAAAATTTTCACAACACAAGTTTGAGCTAATCCAGCAATATCAAATATGAAACCGTTAAAAAAATTATATATTTATTCGATAAAGTTTCATCATTTCGTTAGATCAGTTGGATGAGTCAACTGAACTATAGGAGACATTTTTCAACGTTTTTATATTTTTTTAGTTAAAAAAATTATGTAATGGTTAAAAAAAATTCTTGATTTCACCTCTTTCACTGTCGTGCAATTTTGTTTGACTTTAACAGTTTGCACTTGGACTACTTCAAAATTACATTTCTCTTATTCAATCAGATCGAGCAATTTTTATAGGTATGTGATCAAGCGAAGAGAACTGATTGCCGGCCAAAAGTTACAACGATTAAAGTTCCCTGGTTACTTGCAAATAATCATTGGTTATGTGCCTCATTGGTTATATCAACATTAAAAGAAATGTATATTTATTAACTTGATTTTTTATTCTTGTCTACGGTGTTAACTCACACATTGAGTTATAGAGTCCTCAATCAACCAATGTGTTCACTGGAAGATCTGAAATATCTAAACAAAAAATAGAAGAAGAAAGCACTTACAGTCAACTGGCAAGAAAAACCAAATGGCTATAAAATAATGAAAAATAGCTATATGTATATCCACTTTTTTCTTTTTTCTAGGCTACAGCTAATTTGATCAAATAAAGATTCCTTCCAAGCGTCTAACGGTGTATTTGGCTGACCTTTACTTGGCAGTTGATTAATTTTCACAGATGGTGTGGGTGTGGATGTAAAAAAGAGACGACATGGCACGAGTATCCAGCATAAACCCGAGATGCTATGGAGTCTTTATTTTATCCCAGACGAATGATATATTTACAGCGATGAAGAATGCCTTTGGGAGAATTAACAAAGGCGATGAATATAATACAGCCTTATCTTCAATGTTGCCGATAGTACCAGGAATGTATGGTCGAACGACACAAGATTTGAAAGACTGGGTTGATAATGCAATTTCTTTAATCTTAAATCCGACTCAAAATCAATTGATTACGTATATCAATCAATATGGAGTTGGAAATCAGAGCGCACCAGTTAGCCCGTCAAGAATAAGATACATACAAGTGAGTCCCGCAGTTGACACGAGGATAGTGATCACTAATGACACGGAAATACTGATCGAAGCAACAGCACCGGTACCACAAGGAAATGCTGCTTGCACGGTAACTTTACATGCTTACGATCTAAATATAATTAAATCTTATGGATTAGATCAAGCAGGGTTTGGATTGAATATGACATCTGTTGGAATTAATTTCAATATTCAAATGGCAACTGGGGCTATAGCCTCGATTAGATTTCTTAGTGCGTTAAAAGGTACTTTCTGCGCACCATTGGTTGAATTTGATGTAAAAGAGAAAGTCATTAGTGACCAAGGATGGATTATGGAGAAAGAAGATTTTGATAACGAACTGTGTATCGCTATGATAACTGCGAATTATAATATTGAGGATAGAAAATGGATTTGGATATTTATCAACTTGATTTTTTATTCTTGTCTACGGTATTAACCCACACATTGAGTTATAGAGTCCTCAATCAACCAATGTGTTCACTGGAAGATCTGAAATATCTCAACAAAAAATAGAAGAAGAAAGCACTTCCAGTCAACTGGCAAGAAAAACCAAATGGCTATAAAATAATAAAAAATAGCTATATGTATATCCATTTTTTTCTTTTTTTCTAGGCTACAGCTAATCTGATCAAATAAATATCAATAAGATATTCACGTTCCACGGTACAAAATTACCATAGCCCTGGCCCCAAACCCCCTTAAACCACACCCAAATCCACACATTTCCATATCAAAAGTTTGATCATGACGTGATCATTACTGATCAGGCATCTACTAAAGTGATCAACATAAGACTCAGAAGACATTCACGTTTTTCGTACTCCATTTTAAGCGTAACCCTAGCCCCCTCACTTTTTACCGAATCTCAATCAATTTTGAAAATTTTCACAACACAAGTTTGAGCTAATCCAGCATTATCAAAATTGAAACCCTTAACTAAATTATATATTTATTCGATAAAGTTTCATCACTTCGTTAGATCAGTTGGATTAGTCAACTGAACTATAGGAGACATTTTTCATCGTTTTTATATTTTTTTAGTTAAAAAAAATTATATAATGGTTAAAAAAAATTCTTGATTTCACCTCTTTCACTGTCGTGCAATTTTGTTTGACTTTAACAGTTTGCACTTGGACTACTTCAAAATTACATTTCTCTTATTTAATCAGATCGAGCAATTTTTATAGGTATGTGATCAAGCGAAGAGAACTGATTGCCGGCCAAAAGTTACAACGATTAAAGTTCCCTGGTTACTTGCAAATAATCATTGGTTATGTGCCTCATTGGTTATATCAACATTAAAAGAAATGTATATTTATCAACTTGATTTTTTATTCTTGTCTACGGTGTTAACTCACACATTGAGTTATAGAGTCTTCAATCAACCAATGTGTTCACTGGAAGATCTGAAATATCTCAACAAAAAATAGAAGAAGAAAGCACTTCCAGTCAACTGGCAAGAAAAACCAAATGGCTATAAAATAATGAAAAATAGCTATATGTATATCCACTTTTTTCTTTTTTCTAGGCTACAGCTAATTTGATCAAATAAAGATTCCTTCCAAGCGTTTAACGGTGTATTTGGCTGACCTTTACTTGGCAGTTGATTAATTTTCACAGATGGTGTGGGTGTGGATGTAAAAAAGAGACGACATGGCACGAGTATCCAGCATAAACCCGAGATGCTATGGAGTCTTTATTTTATCCCAGACGAATGATATATTTACAGCGATGAAGAATGCCTTTGGGAGAATTAACAAAGGCGATGAATATAATACAGCCTTATCTTCAATGTTGCCGATAGTACCAGGAATGTATGGTCGAACGACACAAGATTTGAAAGACTGGGTTGATAATGCAATTTCTTTAATCTTAAATCCGACTCAAAATCAATTGATTACGTATATCAATCAATATGGAGTTGGAATTCAGAGCGCACCAGTTAGCCCGTCAAGAATAAGATACATACAAGTGAGTCCTACAGTTGACACGAGGATAGTGATCGCTAATGAGACGGAAATACTGATCGAAGCAACAGCACCGGTACCACAAGGAAATGCTGCTTGCACGGTAACTTTACATGCTTACGATCTAAATATAATTAAATCTTATGGATTAGATCAAGCAGGGTTTGGATTGAATATGACATCTGTTGGAATTAATTTCAATATTCAAATGGCGACTGGGGCTATAGCCTCGATTAGATTTCTTAGTGCGTTAGAAGGTACTTTCTGCGCACCATTGGTTGAATTTGATGTAAAAGAGAAAGTCATTAGTGACCAAGGATGGATTATGGAGAAAGAAGATTTTGATAACGAACTGTGTATCGCTATGATAACTGCGAATTATAATATTGAGGATAGAAAATGGATTTGGATATTTATCAACTTGATTTTTTATTCTTGTCTATGGTGTTAACTCACACATTGAGTTATAGAGTCCTCAATCAACCAATGTGTTCACTGGAAGATCTGAAATATCTCAACAAAAAATAGAAGAAGAAAGAACTTCCAGTCAACTGGCAAGAAAAACCAAATGGCTATAAAATAATAAAAAATAGCTATATGTAAATCCACTTTTTTCTTTTTTTCTAGGCTACAGCTAATCTGATCAAATAAAGATCAATAAGATATTCACGTTCCACGGTACAAAATTACCATAGCCCTGGCCCCAAACCCCCTTAAATCACACCCAAATCCACACATTTCCATATCAAAAGTTTGATCATGACGTGATCATTACTGATCAGGCATCTACTAAAGTGATCAACATAAGACTCAGAAGACATTCACGTTTTTCGTACTCCATTTTAAGCGTAACCCTAGTCCCCTCACTTTTTACCGAATCTCAAACAATTTTGAAAATTTTCACAACACAAGTTTGAGCTAATCCAGCAATATCAAAATTGAAACCGTTAACTAAATTATATATTTATTCGATAAAGTTTCATCACTTCGTTAGATCAGTTGGATTAGTCAACTGAACTATAGGAGACATTTTTCAACGTTTTTATATTTTTTTAGTTAAAAAAAATTATATAATGGTTAAAAAAAATTATTGATTTCACCTCTTTCACTGTCGTGCAATTTTGTTTGACTTTAACAGTTTGCACTTGGAGTACTTCAAAGTTACATTTCTCTTATCCAATCAGATCGAGCAATTTTTATAGGTATGTGATCAAGCGAAGAGAACTGATTGCCGGCCAAAAGTTACAACGATTAAAGTTCCCTGGTTAATTGCAAATAATCATTGGTTATGTGCCTCATTGGTTATATCAACATTAAAAGAAATGTATATTTATCAACTTGATTTTTTATTCTTGTCTACGGTGTTAACTCACACATTGAGTTATAGAGTCCTCAATCAACCAATGTGTTCACTGGAAGATCTGAAATATCTCAACAAAAAATAGAAGAAGAAAGCACTTCCAGTCAACTGGCAAGAAAAACCAAATGGCTATAAAATAATGAAAAATAGCTATATGTATATCCACTTTTTTCTTTTTTTCTAGGCTACAGCTAATCTGATCAAATAAAGATCAATAAGATATTCACGTTCCACGGTACAAAACTACCACAGCCCTGGCCCCAAACCCCCTTAAACCACACCCAAATCCACACATTTCCATATCAAAAGTTTGATCACGACGTGATCATTACTGATCAGGCATCTACTAAAGTGATCACCATAAGACCCAGAAGACATTCACGTTTTTCGTACTCCATTTTAAGCGTCACCCTAGCCCCCCTCACTTTTTACCGAATCTCAATCAATTTTGAAAATTTTCACAACACAAGTTTGAGCTAATCCTTCAATATCAAAATTGAAACCGTTAACTAAATTATATATTTATTCGATAAAGTTTCATCATTTTGTTAGATCAGTTGGATGAGTCAACTGAACTATAGGAGACATTTTTTAACGTTTTTATATTTTTTTAGTTAAAAAAAAATATATAATGGTTAAAAAAATTCTTGATTTCACCTCTTTCACTGCCGTGCAATTTTGTTTGACTTTAACAGTTTGCACTTGGACTACTTCAAAGTTACATTTCTCTTATCCAATCAGATCGAGCAATTTTTATAGGTATGTGATCAAGCGAAGAGAACTGATTGCCGGCCAAAAGTTACAACGATTAAAGTTCCCTGGTTACTTGCAAATAATCATTGGTTATGTGCCTCATTGGTTATATCAACATTAAAAGAAATGTATATTTATCAACTTGATTATATTAGGCAAATTTTTAAATGACACATAGTTATGTTCTAAGTTAACATTTTGTTGAATATATATATATATATGAAGAAATAAATTATGTTGATTTTGATTAAAAAATTAAACAAAAAAAAATTATATCACTGGTGTATTGGAGTAGGATACTAAAAACCTTACTAGCACAATTGCAGAAGTACAATTGGAAAATAAACAGTTAGATAGCCAAATGAGCCTGCAAATGAATAACAGCATGGCAGCAGCAGTGGTAAAGTTATCAGAGTAAGTACAGACTTTGACAACATGCGTATCACAATTCATGCAGACTGGGAATCAAAATGGAGTCGAAGTAATGGCTGTAGGCGGAAGAAACACAGGGAGTGCCCGACGTGATATTTTCAATCAGCCTCGTAATCAATGGCAGCCAAGAAGGGTATTCCCTGAACAACAACAACAAATACGTTTCCAAGGACCCTAATCGTCCTGACGCCTCTGGTTTATGGTCAACCGATAGCATCCTTTGTTGATACAGACAATTATGGTCTCAAATGCGGATAATTGGTAATGTCCTATATCGTAACAATGGATCAAAATCACCTCTGGTAGCACCCTTGTCCCTCCGTCCTGATTTGCTACGCCTGGCTCATGATTGTTCTGCTGCTGGTCACCTTGGTGTATCACAAACCTTTGCTCGCCTATAGGATCTGTGCTTTTGGCCTGGAATGCGTGAAGACATTGACAGCTGGATCTTGACCTGTAAGACTTGTACCCGCCGCAAGCCTCCTGGCTGTCGCATCCTCAAAAGTCTTAATCTTTGTTGACCCAATATCGATAATTTTAGACTTTTGAGGATGTTATTGATGTCGAACGAAGTTGTTGTTTTTAAATTTGAATTATTCAATACTTGAGGATGTTAAATACATTTTATTAGGTTGATTTTCACAAAGGTAAGATAATGTTTGCTTTGTTTTGTTGATTTGATTACAAGAAATGAGGCTAATGATGTCAGCGCATTGTCCTTGTGGCTTTTGCTACGGAAAGACATGACAGAAAGTTCGAGAAAATAGTCTGGTTTATTAATTTCAGTTTCGAATAAATCTCAATTCTCACAAACATTGGTACCAGGAAAAGTACTAGGTGAGAAAATGTCTTCAAAGAGGCTAGAAAATTGTGAGTTAATATGATATCAATTTTGATATAATAAAAACAAAATTTCGGGTCTGTCATCAAGTTGCTCTCCCTCTCCTGCAAAAAACAGTTCTGGAAATCATGAGAGTTCATGAACTGTTCATGAAGTCCAGAAATGTTTTTCGCAGGGCTGTACCAGGTATCGCTATGTTTATATGAGCAGATTTCGTGACTACTGTACAACTGTGAGCTAAAGAACTAAAGTTTTGACAACAAAACAAATATTGGAGTTGGAGGACTGCTTGAAAGATGTAAAACAATACACTGAAAAGTAGACCTGGACTTGAATACGAATCTTAAGAATCGATATCCCTTGAGGATGAGGTGATTGATTTTAAAATTTTAAAAATTCAAAATCAGTATCTGTGATTCTCTTGGGAAATCAATGTCAACAATGATTATGAACAAAAAACAATGTGGGAATGTGGGAGGAATGAGCCTCAACATGCAATAAAACATTTATAAAACAAAATGTTTATAAAACTTACATTCATCCACATATAAAGTATCGTAGTCCAGTTCAGACATGCCTTCCTGCTTCTGGAACTTCTCATAGTAAATGATTCATACTTCAAAATATGATCTGACAATCAAAAACATTCCTCCTTATCAATAAACTGATACAATTATTATTAGTAGTTGATGGTATTTATATTCATTAATATTTCTTTTGAATGTTTTAATATTATTTCCTTTGTAATATTGTAAATGAGCACAAACTGCTAAATTGTATCAACAAGTAAAATAGAATCAACACACCTACACAATATCACATATTATTCTTATCTTTATAAACTGCTATCAATCAATCAATCAATCAATCAATCACACACATCTCACGGTATTGTTAACTATTATGATAATTGGAAAAATTTGTTCCAGGAAGTTATACTTCCATATAGGGGCTATATTGAGAAGTGCAATTAATTTTGAGTAATAATTTGGCATCATGATGGCAATTTTTGGATATCAAATTTCAATTTTGGAATCCTGCTGTGAGATGCCTGGGCGCCTGCATTGAGGCGCCAAAATGGCATATATAAGGCAATTTGCATAGAAATAATACATTTTTGGCAAATTAGAGGAAATTGTTTTCCAGGAGAACCTACAATTTTGAGGCTCTAACGGGATTTTCGAAATGGCACACTCTTGTACAAGAATTACCTCCCCCCAGAATAATATTTTACAAACTTGTGAGAAGTACCTTAAAATTAAGCAATTGAAGGAAAACAAATGCATCTGTTCGCGGCTTATTTGAAAGGTTTTGAAAACAAATAATGATACGGTTATTTTGTGTTTTAAAATGTAAAACGCTGACATAGGCATACATCTTTTTTATTATAAGAACATGTAAGTTTGAGTTGATCCTGGATATGTTCTTATTTTATTACAGTGAAAACTCAACTTATTTTTTTTCATTTGCATAACCTATCTTAAGAGGATTCGCTACACAAAATGCTAAATTTCAATTCTATAATAATTTGTTGATATTCCGTGGAAACATTCTTCAAGCATAGAAAATACCAAAATCTGCGCAGTTGTTTGATATTCTCAAAAATCAGATGGATGCACGAACGATACAGATCTTTAGAAGAAAGACTCATAGACATATGTCAACACATAACATATTCGAAAATTGAATCTAACAATTAAAGTAGCAACATTGACCAGCGGC